>FN649735.1:2955013-3011117 GCA_000310025.1 Ectocarpus siliculosus
GCCAAAGGAGGGGGGGGGGGGGGGGGGGGGGCACAGCAGTACCTGCTCGAGCGCCTTGGCGTGGCCGTAGTGGAAAAGGTCGAAAATGCCGTCGGCGTACAGCCGAAGCGGCCTCCCCGTGCTGGTCCCTGGCGCTCCCGCCACCAGCTTCGTCAAGTCCGGCCTGAAGCCGTTCGGAAGGAAGGCCATGTCCACACGGGCAGGCAGCGGGGGAACGTTCTGCCGTGCCGTTAAGGCGGGGGGGATACGCGGACGGGATACAGCAGTTTCGTAAGCAGCCAAAAAGTTTCGCAGGGTAAGCACACTTCTTTTGGTTTCATTGGTTCTTTTTTCTTCTTTTTGTTCTCAGCCTGTCGTTGCGTTCACTCTCTCCTCCAGCCACTTTCGAGGGCTCGAGCCTCGAAACGTGCCAAATGAACGAATGGGGGGAAGAGAATCGAAAAATCCCTGCTGAAGCGCCACCCGCCGTAGGCTTGTGTTTGGCGTGAAGGCATCCCAGTGTTGTTTTGACGTAGCCAAGATTTCTTGCTGGTTTCTTCTTGTTCCCTCTCTATATGGCCTACAATGGCAACCACGCTCTGCCTGTCCATCAGTCATAGGCCCACGTGGGTCGATATGGTGGGGAGGGGGGAATCGGGGGGTCACCGCAACCCCCTGCGCGACGACACAACAACGCAAGACTCAGGCGTACCACGGCATTCGTGAAAGTTCCCCAGTAGGCGAAAAGCATGACTGGACCACTACAATATCAGCTCTCGCTTGACGGCAAAGATAAAACTGGTTTACCACAGATTTTGTAAAATAATCTTCGCTTTCGTTCGTTGAGGTTCGCTGGGCTCTTCGGGTCAAAACCACTTCAGCTGTGACCGCTGTTGACCTCGGGAAAACGTCACACCGCCGCCGGCAGTCAGCTGTGGTTTGGTCCTGCTACAATAGATGCTTCTATTTTCTAACTCTTTCTAGCTATTATTTTAAATATTGAATCTTACATCGCCCCTTGATGACACGGGTGCAGTGCTCTCGTCGGAGGGATCACTTGAAAAAACAAGAGTGTGCACAGTGGTGCGCGTTAAATGTGACTGGGTGGTCAAACGGTGAGGACATGGTGCACCGCACCAAAACTGTACTTGTACGTATCACCCCGCCTCAATGCCGCGTATGCACCGAAGCCGCAGCCTGATTTGGCTTCCCCCCGCCGTCTACCGAGGAAATTTTCAGGGGTGTCATCGGGGACGCAATTGTTCCGTCCTATCGTGTGGCCGCTGGGATAGTAATGCCTCCTCTATGATGATGTTGCCGAGATCAATCTTTTGGCGCGCGCGGGAGACTTACACGCTGCTTTGGGGGGGTCTCACAGGAACAGCCGACGCGACCTCGGAAATGGCACCGGTACACTATACTGTCGTGTTATTGGATTCTCGGAGGAAGCACGTCCTACTTTGGCTGCGGGGTAGGCACAAGACCTTTCACTGCATTGTTCGAAGATCGCTTCGTGCATGTCGGCATCCTGTCGGGAAGAGGGGGGAGCCACCGTTGTATTTCTATGAAGCCGGGCGGGTTGCACAAACCGCTGCCGCCGTGTATGTGTATGCGTATGTGGCAAGCTATCTCTCATGTCAAGGCCTTCGGGTATGACGGCCGTGCGAGGGCACATGACCAAGGTCTGCGAGAGTGCATTGGGGGCAGACGGGGGGGGGGGTTCGACGCGACTCCTCGCAACTCAGAAGAGGAACGGAACCGAATAGCAGCCGCAGTCGTTGCCACTTTTGCGAAATTGAGCGGCGGAATACATTGCGTCACGCGATGATGTAAGAACTCTGTTGTTCCCATCTGTCCGCCGCTGCAGGGACGTTTGTCGTTATCCTCTCCTATTCGGACAGCAGCAAATGGACATCGAAATCATACTCTTCATCTCTCAGAGTACGAAAATGGTGCGGGTTTCTCATCGTGTGCAAAACCAGGGAACCGTGCCAAGTCTGTCCAGGGACTTTGGCCCGCATCCCCGCACACGCCATGGTGTGTTTTTCAGCGTACACACTCTGCCCACTCCACCTTCTTCGCCTTGCTCTTCTTGGCAGCATGCCGGGCTCCTCCCGCCTTCGCCCCGGCTGAACTGCCACCCATGACTACAACCGAACTGCTCCCTCCTCCACTATCCTCCTCAGCCGACGATCGGAGCTTGCGCTTAGGGGCCATGGTTGCTGTGCTGGTTAGTTGGGTGTGTGGTGTGGAAATGCTGACCAGACGGCTTGCTTGGCTTTGAGAGAGAGGCTCCGTGATTGCGTATTTTCAAACTTTAGCCCCCCCCCGTCCCGATGCATACAATCCGGCAAAATGCGGCGCAACCATGCAGGTCAACTGGTCCTCGGCTGTGCTGCTGCTGTGTCCTTGCCCTCACCACCGCACACCACAGCCAGGGTAGCAAGCAGCACATGAAGCCCGCTCGCCACAAGGTCTCGCGCCAACAGAGACGAAGACGGTGGATGACAGCCCGGGTCGGAAACGCTGCGGCCGTCCTGGCTGCTGCGTGGTCCCTGCCGCACAGGTGCTGCCAGGCCCTCCGGGCGCCCTGTTCTTCATCGGCCATCTCGGGTGCGGGCTACCAGTACCGGAGCTATGTGGGCACCGCCGCCCAGCGGGCGAGCAGGACGACCGCGAGACTCTCGGGAGGCTTCGTGCCAGGCGGCGCGGGCAGACGGAAGGTGGTTGCTGCGGCGGAATCAAGGCGCTTCATCAGCAATGGTGGTGGCTTTGTCGGCGACAGCAGCAGGCTTGTAGCGCAGCAGCGGCGGGCACCAGCAGCAGGGGCAGTGCGAATGGCGTCGGGTGGAGGGTCGGACGAGAGCCAGTTTTTCACTGACCCGGACGCTCCGTCAGAGGTGGATGGGGTGGGGCCGCCAGGACCGTTAGTGGGAGGAGATCAGGTGAGACCTCTCTGGCCTTGCTGCTGTCTGCTTCAATCTGCGTAAGCTGTGGTATCACTGCTACCTGTGGTGAGTCCCGGCTCTCGTCCGACATTCAAATCAGCCTACATACATGTACATACTCCGTGCACAAGGCTCACGTTTACGGAGAAGAGTCTTGCACTCTCATTCCATGTGCCTGGTAACCGCCGACGCTTGTGCACTTGCAAGCTGCAGTAGATGCACTTGCCGCCATGTCGCGGTCGAGCGATCCAATTGAGCCCCCCTTTCACCTGTGGAAGCGATCGCCTGGGCTCTGGATTTCAAATGAAAGCTGTCTCAATTCCATGTCGACGAAAAGAAGCCACGCAGAAAATCTGGCGAGATTGTTTTGCGCCATGCCTATGTACCATGCACAGGTTCTCAGCTGCCTTTCTTTGAGAATGGCCATCCGGCTTTTCACCGATATGTTTGAACCCTCCCAGCATCAACGCACAAGCTCCTCAGATGATAGTCCCGAAAGGTCATCCGCGAGCGCGGACCCCGGCTTCGGTATCTGTTGCAGTCGCTGCGGATGTACCACTACACTGACGTGAGATGCTGACCAGCGTCGTGCTCTGTGCTGACTGTCCGGCTTCAAGCTTTGTTGCAAGACAACATTCCTTGTTTCCGCTGTCTCGTTGGACCAACCCATATGTGGCAGTCGCGCGCGCGTTAAAGCCAATCTCCTTGTCTATGCGTTCTAGCCTCTTCTGTGGGGGAACCTGGGCTTCAGGGATCACAAGAATGCCTAGCCCTTTCGGTGAAAACCTTGGGTTTCATCGTGCCCGTGTGAAGGCAAAAACGCGTCTCATGTGCCACTTCGTGGTGTCACAACCTGTGAGGGTTTTTCGTTCTGATCGGCCGAGCTTTGGTGCATCTATTGTGTGTCCACCTTGCCGCTCTTGGGGCGTACGAAGCGCCCCACCATGATGGCTAAAGATGCTGTCCCACGCGTCGAGTTAACTTGCCGTCGTTCGTGTTGCCGTCATGCCTCGGGTAAAACTTGTGCTCGAATACAAGGTGGTGAACGTGGGGCTTGAGGCGGAGATCAAGACCTCGTTCATGCAGTACGCCATGAGCATTATCCTGGTGAGCCACACGATCATTTTGCTTCTGCATTGCGCAAGACTCCGAGCAGTTGTCGCCAAGCTCGCAACGACGTAGACGAGGGTGTTTCAAGACGAAGTTTGCTCCTTGTTGCTTGTTTTTAGGTTGACCCCTTGTTTAATCGGAACACTTTGATGCGAGGACAACAACCATCCCGCCTCGGCCGTGAAGGTTTCGAATCTACCTGCGCTGCGCGCAGCATGGGGTCGCACACACGCCGGGCTGAGAGTGCCACTCGTCAAGTATTTCGTGTTTGTGAACCTGCAGTACTGCCGTTGGTGTCCCCAAACATCCGCACTCATTTTCCCGACGTTGAACCTCTTGTCCCTTTTTCCAACTTCATTATCTACCTGCCCTGGCCGATAGGCAGTCAAAAGAAATCGTTGAGAAGGGTCACAATGGCTTGCCCTGGCCAATAGGTCGTATGCATAGAGAAGGGCCACAATCGCTTTCCCTGACCACAGGTGCCAGCGACGGCAATTTGTGTCCATCTATACGGCGGTTCGGTCGTCCCGACGCCCCCCAGGTTGTAACGTTGTTCCTATCCGGCCCGCCGTCTTGTTGAGGGCTCGAGCCCACACCAATATCGGCTTCACTGTTGCGGTTGACAATAACAAGGCGAGGTCGTGCTGTTGTGGAAATATGCCGCCGAACGTCTTCGTGCCCTATGCCGCATCGCGTCTCCTCTTTGACGCCGAACCTGCTTACGAGCAGAAATGCTGGTATTGCTCACATGAACCAGCGCTACCATACATCTAGCGATTGAACGGTATCCAACGACCCGTCCCCTCGTATTCCGTGTCTTCCCGCCGTCGTGTTGTCTGCTTTGTAAGGGCCGAGCCTTGCCGGACGTACGTGACGGGTTGAAGCCCGTCCACCGCCGCATTCTGTACGCCATGTACGGCCTCAACCTCAACCCCGAGGGGACGCACAGAAAGTGCGCTAGGGTGGTGGGGGAGGTGCTTGGAAAGTACCACCCGCACGGTGAGGGATACCGGCGGTGATGTTTTTTGTGTGTGTTTTTGCTTTCGAGTCAGCCCGTACGGCCACGCTTTTATTGTATTGCCTCTGTTGCTGAATCGTCATCGATTACGCTTTCAAGGCATGCCGTTTTTTTATTTTGTAGGCGGCTACGGGCCTTTTTTTTTGTGGCCATTTACCGAAAAACCCTCTGGAATGGCATCGCTGGGTGCGGGGGGGGGAAGGGTGGAAACCCTAAGAGCAAGCGACCCCGCCAACCTTGAGCTTGTCCGAAAGGGGTGCAGACGACACTGAGCGGTTCTTACAGAAGGGACTTGCTTTTCGTTTTGTAGGCGTGCGTTGTTTCACGTTTTTGTTATTTTCCGTTGTAACATCTCTTTGTTGCTTGCTGACCCTTGGTCGTTGGTCTGTTCGTTTGGGTCGCTGTGATCCCCTCAACGCGCGGAAGCCCGACGTTCTATTTTTGCGTTTTTTCTTCCATTTTTGTTCGTTTTTTCTCTCATTTCTGTTCATCGGTACGTACGCAATTCACCATGGCATGTACTTAGGCGCTCTTTGTTTCTTTGGCACTTTGTGTCCTGTTGCTTCTGGCACAATGTGCTGGCTTCGTCTCGCAGGGGACACGGCCGTGTACGACGCGCTCGTCCGCATGGCGCAGGACTTCGTCATGAGTGCTCCGCTGATCCAGGGTCACGGCAACTTCGGCAGCATCGACAACGACCCCGCGGCGGCCATGCGTTACACCGAGGTTCGTTTTGGCGTTGTCCCATCAATAGCCGTTTTGAGGTAGACCCTTTGCACTAGGGTGCTAGCGGTGAGGTTGGAGGCTGGCAGGTGTAGTCTTGTGAACCCGATTTGGGTTGGATCTTATACAAACTACAGGGGCGGGGTGGGACGTGCTACATTTACGATGGTGGTGTTGCCAAGGGCCGCTGGTTTAGGCCGGGTCCTAAGCTTGCCATGCCCTACTGTACACGATGGTGGGTCATCTTACCGAAGACGTTTTCGAAATCCCCGTCATCCTACGGCTTAATTTCGACTCTGGGGTTCTTGTTATTTTCTTCGTCGCTGCCTCTTTAATAAACATTTCGTCGCACTAAATAGCAGCCGCTGCAACCAACACCGCAATATCTTCTTGCGCTGCTCCTTGATGTCGAGACCCCCCGTCGCTTGAACATGCGACGAGGTGAATCAGAGAAGCCAACACGACCCAAGACACAATACGAAAGCAAATCGTACACGTCGATTATGAACAACGACGAACCGGGACATCAGTTCTTCAGTAGACCGGCCGTGTTCAGACTGGTCTCAGATTATTTTTCCGACGGTGTTGGCAGTGTTTATCGACACATCGACACAAGTGTATGGTTGCACTGGCCCCTTGTTCGCTGCCCCCTGTAGTTATTAGACCCCGTCTGCTTTGTGCGTTGTGTGCGGCTAACCCTCTTTGCCTGCAAAGTGGCAACCCCACGTTTCAAAATGTGCGCCATCTCTCGTGGGCATGTTGCTTCAAAGCCCAAAGCTCTCTGCACATCGGTACATCTAGCTGGTCTCTTCCTCGCACGTGCTGCTTTCGCGCTCCCCTGCCGCTAGGAAACGTGTCTATTGAAAGACGCCCCTCACGTTGTTGTTTGACAGCCCCCGCCGTGTTCTCTTGTGCGCATGCTCTCTCTTTCTCGTTTGTGGTGCTGCTTCTTCGTTTCCCGTGCCGCCACGTGTGGTCTTAATAGTGTAAGCTGTCGAGCGTGGCGAAGGACACGCTCCTGACGGACATCAACCTCGACACGGTGGACATGATGACCAACTTCGACGGTAACGAGAAGGAGCCGGTCGTGCTGCCATCCCGCTTACCGGTACGACACGCTGATGAACGGTTTCGTCGGACTGTTTGGTTATTGTCGTTGTTGTTGTTGTTGTTGTTGTTGCCATTGATTATCACGTCCCCAAAACTGAAAACTAACAATAAAACAAAACAAAAACAAACCACACCCTATCGCGGCCCCTACTGCACCGGCCGAGGGGTCTGGCATACTGTGATGTGTCGTTGTCGTTGTCGTCGTTGTGGTTGGTGTCATCGTTGTTATTTGACTGATATTTAGCGCTGGCGTCGGTTCTGAGTGTTGGGATATTGCCGACGGCCACCAGGACTAGCGTGCCCCTCTTCCCTCCGCAACGCTTTCCGCGAACAACCTCTCACGGTTTCCTCGGTGTGAAACCGGCTTTTCCTATCCTGGCGTCTGCAGCTGCTGCTGATCAACGGTGCCACCGGCATCGCCGTCGGCATGGCCACCAACATCCCTCCGCACAACCTGGGAGAAGTGGTGGCGGCAACGATAGCCCTCATCAGGAACCCCGGAATCCCGGACGACCAGCTGTTCCGGCTCTTGCCTGCTCCCGACTTCCCAACGGGAGGTGAATGGAAGGACGGAGTTTGTCAATGTTGGTGTAGGCGATGGCGGCGCTGGTGTTGGCGAAGTGTTAGCAGTTGAACGGGTGCGGTCAGGGCACGTTGGACCTACATACAGCAAGGCTACCCGTGTGCGTGGAGCCCTCCAATCCATCATTAAGATCGGTGGTTGGTCTCGCGGCGTTCATTGCATGAGCACTACTCGGCGCCTTTTTTCCCGGATGGAAGTAAAAGTGGATACCCTATGTGTTGTATTCTAGCCTTCGTGGAGCACCTCGTGATCATCTGCACTGATCCCGAATGATGGATGACACCAATCTCCCTGTGTGCAGATAGATGGTGCTGAGAAAATGCGGTGTAGTTCGAAATGAAAGCAGGAAAACGTCCTGTCACTCTCCTCCCAAATACCACGAACTAGAGCCACACACTGCGGATGAGTTCCCACGCCGAGGTGTTGTGCCTCATCGTGCGACGCGGTTCGCGAGCAAGAGACGAGAGTGCAGGGGTAGGAACTGGATCTGGTTTGCTTTTGTTACACCCAGCGAGGCTTCAGCAGAAAGTTGGAAAGTTCCGCACGTGCGAGCCATCGCACATCCCGAGACGGACTTTCAAAGCCGTATTAGTCCGCAACGAGCAGGGAGGTGTTGACAATTCGGCGTCGAGAGCTTTTCTGGAACGTTTCGGTGGGATTCGCGGCCTCTTGGTCGTGGAGCAATCGAGCTGTGGACGTCGGTCTGGACGCTATGCAATGACTGGCACATTCGCGGTTGGTTGCCAGCCGCATGTGCCTGTCTGCACAGGACGCCTGTCGAAATGTTGCGCATGGTTATGAACAGCTTTCGACGCCGCCGTGGTTGCGCTCACATGCGCCACCGAACTCATTTCGGACGCGACAGCTCCGTGCGTCTGAGTGATACAACCGTTGGACCAACGAACAAAATACACGCGCGATCGCGTTCATCGAGTGAAAACAGGCCGTGTGCGTAGGTAGAACTGAACGTGCAACAACTTTTCCGGCTCCTTTTTCGTGGACCGTTCCTCCGACCGTTCTTCCAATCCGCAGGGCGTATCATGGGCCTGGCCGGCGCGCGCAAGCTCTACACGACTTCCAACGGGGGCGTTACGCTCCGCGCGACCACTCACATCGAGGTGAAGCACCACCAGCAGCAGTTGTCTGGCTTCCCATAGCGCACTATTCTTTGCTTGCGTTTTTTGCTGTATCCCTTAGGGCCAATGTTGAAGTACAATAAATTCATTCAAACAACAGATATTGGGAAACGAGTGGAGGATTGAGGATATCATCCGTTTTTGGACTTCTAGTGTGTATTCCTGAAAGTTTCGGCAAGACGTCGGTGTATCCCTTGCTTATGCTGAAATCCATCGTTCTGGTGCTCGTTATTTGAAAGGCCAAACTATTTCCTTTTGCGTATTCTGGAACCCATCGAAGTATTTAGCACTCGATACTCGGGAAGAAGGCATTCAACTCGGTGGCCATCTTGTGTAACGGACTCTCGTTCGCAGGTGATCGAGGCGAAAGGCAGGACGAAGCGGAACGCCGTCGTGGTGACGGAACTCCCCTACCAGGTCAACAAGTCCTCCCTGCTGCAGAGGATGGCCGAGATGGTGAACGACAAGAAGGTGCGACGGGGTGTTCTGGTGCTGACTCGCGCGCATCCCGTGCGTGCAGATCCGTGTTCCGTAGTCGGACTTGCTGAGTGATGCTCTGTGGGTTCATGGTCGCGTAACTGTTGTTGCTGCTGTGGATGATGATGTTGTCGATATTGCGGCTGCTGTTTTTCGCGTTATACCGTATATGACACAAGATAACACACCCCCTGGGCCGATTTTCAAAGCTCGATTTCTCAACAGCAGGAAAAGTCACAGCGCCGAAAACGGCGGCGTTGGAACCGTCTCGTCGAGAGGTTTTCGAAAATGTATTGTTTCGTTTATGCATCCTCTTCGTCGTGGAGTAATCGAGCTTTGAAAATCGGTCCAGGGGGTGTGTTATCTTGTGTCATATACGGTAGCTAGCTCAGCACGACTCCTTGAACTCGTCGTCGAATCTCCTCTGGCTGTGTGGCGCTTTCATTGCAAAATATCGCAGCGATTCTTCTGTGCTGCGACAGCGGTCGCGCTGTCGGTTTGAGAGGCACCCGAAGTAGTTCGAAATCGTAGCGCAGTCCGTGAAGAAACGTTGTGACCGGCATATCTTATTCCCTGCACAGCCTGCAGCATAACAACGCCCACACCGGCACCTAGCTTTGGAGTGACAGGTATTCCCCAGTGGAGTTATCGACCGGTAGCGGCATATTCCCCCCGGTTGTGGGGCAATCAAGCTTGGGAGAAGTCGGAAAGTGTTTGAAGGGGTTTTGTTAACGTTCGTTCTGAACGGTGTTGCTTGTTATGGCTGACTCGAAAGAGGGGTGGGAATGTGCACGATCTTCGACGCTCCATGCTTTTTCTCACACCCGGCTATCTCGCTCTCTCTAGCTTTTTCGACCCACCCCCATACCCTTCTCATGGAACGTTACTATGAGAGCACAAGAAGGGCTTCCACACTTCTCTCGACTCACCCCCTCACCCCCACCGCGTGCACCTGCTGTCCGTACCTCCATGTGTTGTTCCTGCCTCCTCGCCTGTGTTTTGTGGTTCGGGTTACATTCCAGCTGGAAGGCATTTCTGACCTCCGGGATGGTGAGTGTTGAACTACTTGCTGGCTGACGGCCCCGCTGGCTGACGGAACCTGTCGATCAAGCGCCTTTCTTCTTCTTCTCTTGTTTTGTGGGGAGGGTTTTTCTCCTGTCTCGTTTTTTGGGTTTTTGCGTCTTGTTTTTTGTGCGGCGCGACGCTTTAATTAATTGCGGCGCTTGCCCAACTCAGTGCCTTATTTTGACCCCTATCGAGGTTGTTGCTGTGTGCCCCCCCCTCGTTTTCAGCCTTGGGGACCCGTCTGAACAAAAGCCTTCGCCGCCGTTTGATTTCTCGCTTGAGGGTTCGACGAATAGCGGATACGTCGAACATATATTCAGAGCGTTTGTTAGGAATCTCCGTTCTTGCCGCACGTCTGCAGACTTTTCGAAGCAATTGCGCGCTCGTTGTTCTCCCTGTTTCCGCCACGCTTGCGAAAAAACACGTACGGGTGCCGACGGAAAGATTTCCCTCGAAATTATTGTTCGCACATAACATCCTTTTTTTTTGTCGACCGAATAGTTGACACAGTAGTGCCAGGTTGGTGGTGTCTCTCTCGTTGGCGTTATTATTGGCCTGTTGCCGGCTCTTGTTCTCGCGGTAGCGGTACAGCTAGCTCCCACGCATGCACTTATTTCGTCTCTTTTTCTCCGTCCGCGCGCCCGCCCCCTCTTCCCCTTCGTAAAATTCTTCCCTTGTTCTGGATTTCAGAGAGTGACCGCGACGGCGTGAGGGTTGTGGTCGAGCTGAAGCGGGACGCTAACCCTCAGGTGAAAATTTTATTGATTAGGCGCTGCTCGGTTGTGCGCCTTGACTTTGTTCAGTCGCCCGCATATTGCATGTGTCTTATAAAATAACCTGCGAAACTCTTTTGTTTCGTATTCGCTGCTTTCTCAGCTCGTCCATCTTTTGCGCGTGTCGCTCTTTTTTGTCATTGGTACTGATACCCCCCGGCCTCCCGTCGGTCTCTCTCTCTCTCCTTCTCGTTCTCTCTGTTTATCCCTCTCTCTCTCTCGATCTCTCTCTCCCTTGCATTCTCTCTCAGGTGGTGGAAAACAACCTGTTCAAGAAGACGCAGCTGCAGACGTCCTTTAGTGGCAACATGCTGGCTCTTGGGAGCGACGGGACAAAGGTATGGGTATCGGCGTGTCGGTTTTCTTCACCTTTTTCTTGGGTTCTCTGCCTGTGTCCCCTGCTCGTGAGAGGGACTTGGCGGATACAGATGGAAGCGATGAGATGGAGCTCTCGGCACATTCGACAAGCGCGAGAAAACCTCAACTGCGGTCCCTTGGAGAAAATCGTGGGACCAAGATTCCGATTGAGAACGAGAAAGCTCGGCAGTGTCCGTTTTAGTGGCAGTTTCGAGAGTCGCTGGTGGTGTCGCCGATCGGGGTACAAATGGTGCTCGACACCGTAAGGGACGTGTGCCTACTTACTCACAAGGCACGCAGCAACCGACCCCCCTTGCGCCGAGACGAGGAGAGGCCAGAATACGACAAAACCTCACCTCGCTCTACGTCTCGAACTCTCTGTGTGCGCGCTAGCCCCCCGACGACGTGCTCGTGTAGAGGTGCATTGACTACGTGGTGTGCCGCGATCACCTCAGAGCCATGCCTCCCCTCACACCCCGCTTGCCTCGTGTCTTGTTCTCGCGTGTGTGCGTGGGTGATTTCGTGCGTGTTTGACACTCACCATTCCGTGTAGCCGCACCGGTTCAGCTTGAGAGCGGCGATCCAATCCTTCGTCGACTTCCGGTTCACCACCGTGCGGAGGCGGACTGCGTTTGAGCTCGGCAAGGTCAGTTTTTCATTTTTCCGACGTTTGGTCTATTTTTAGTCGCCTGCGTTATGATCAGGCTTCCGATTCCGAGGTACATAGGTGGCACGGGTTTGCAGCATACTCTACCCTTCCTTGTATCCTTATGGACTTGAGCGCATTGTTTGTTGTGGGACCTCTGCGTCCGTCTAGCTAGGTAGGCCTGCCGAATCCGATAGTTGTAGCTGTTTGTGGGCGGCAAGATGTGATTGTGCGCATCGGCCGCCAGATAGATGTCTCTCAGTTTGTAGTACAGTAGGTGTGCCGACATAGTGCCGGTATGTGTCCAGGCGATTTGACCGGCACTATACCGGGCACCGGCCCTTTTCAGAATTGTGCCTATATAGTGCCAAACCGGCACTATTCAGGGCCTGAAAATCCCTCTATAGTGCCGTCTTGGCACTATTCAAGACTGTTCGACTTCAGAGTGCAGCGCTTGCGCTTTGCGGGGCTGACAGAGTACCAAACGACCGGTATTTGGATCAATCGTGAGGTGGTCGACGTGGGCGGGCTTCATTAAGTTTCGTGAGGCTCTTGGACTGTCGAAAACACGGCATTGGTCACATCAAAATCAACTTGATTGACCAGATAGATTTGTTGCACAGCAGTTGTTCTCTTCCCACCTCAGCGCAAGCACTCGCTAGTGAAACGTTGCTGCTGCCTTTCAACCTTAGACTGCGTTGCCCGATAAAAGTTCACCTCGCTATCAAATTATTCTGTGTTGTATTGCAAGAAGGCCGTAGCACTATTCAGGCAACCTCAAAGGCACCCCTCGACAGCGAAAGAAAGACGATCATGCACGCACTGCACCCGATGTAGTACATTTGGAGGTAAACCATGGATGGGTGTAGTGCTCCTTACATGAGCACACAAAAGCAGATGCAACCCAAAAAAGGGGTGAAGAAGATAACGAACTCCCCTGTTCCTTCGATAAAAAGCTAGAGAGAAGACCAACCAAGCCTTCAGAAGCAAGAAAAAACGACTGGCCAACCAAAAGACGTCAGTCACAGCGCGGTCAAAAACAGATGACATTTGTTTCTCAAGGCCGTGAGAGGGTGTCATGGAGGAGGCTGGGCTGTTCTCTGGATAAACGACAGTAGAAATGATAGCAACAGAGAGGAGAACTAAGTGACTGCCAAGGCTTACTACTGTGAACACGCGTTCGTTTGGGAGTGTTTTCATCCTTCCTTAGAAATACTTAATTTTACCACTTCTTCATCTCTCCTGCGGCGTTTGTTGTGAGGAAGGTCATCTCGCCGGAAACTCTTGTTGTTCCCCTCAACGCCATATTTTCCTCCTGCATCATCGCTGCTATCCTTGGCTATATTTTCCCATGTCCTTCGTCACTACCACCATCTTCCTTTTCGCTCGCCTCACTACTGAAATCCCAGCCTATTGGTGGGACCTGGTCGATCGGTATAACGTGGCATTTGAAGACGTCACGCGTACCGAGAGAAACCGAGCTATACTTGTAGCTCGAAGGGAAACCGTCTCCGAATCCTGTTGGCGTGGAAGGCTTGAGGCGAAAAAAGGCCGTGTGGGGGGTGTGAACCGGCACTATTGACGGGATCGATAGTGCCTGAAGTTGCAATAGTGCCAACAGTCCGGTATAGTGCCGGTAAAATTTCTCGACACAGACACAGGCCTGAATAGTGCCGGTTTGGCACTATTGAGGGCTGCCCGCTTTAGTGCCGGTTTGGCACTGGCACTATACCGGACGTTGGCACTATTCAACCGGCACTATATCGGGACACCTACTGTATAGAACTTGTGAAATCGTTGATGAGAGGTCTCGAAATTTTGATACGGTGTCTTTCCCCAATCCCGAAATAATTTTTCGTGAAAAAAATGTTCGTGACGCGCATATTCATTGTTGAGTTTGTGCACATGTCTTGCGGCGTCCTAGTTGTGTTGAAGCAGTTTTTTTAGCTTTGTTTGAAGTGTGGTTAAATCGATCCATCAGCGGCAAATGGGCCATCTCGCTCGTCCCCGAAAGGCTCTCCGAAAGAGTACTCCTTGATCCGTCAAAAGCCAACGCGCAAAGCGAAAGTCATGCATTCACTTCTATTTGGGTGTCGAGGTTTGTGCAACGCATCTCTCAGGGTATAATCGGCGGGAAAGTCGAGCTTTTGATATCACTGTGTCATTGCCATAATTAGACCGCACACATGCGAAGTGAAGTCAATTCATGGCGTCCGTGCACGAAATCACTCTCGTCCACAGGTGCGGGCGAGAGAGCACATCGTGCAGGGCATGCTTCAAGCGCTCGGCATGATCGACGCCGTCATCGAGCTCGTCAGGGCCAGGTGAGAGGGGGTGCTCCTTGCGCGATAGGCACAGACCGAGCCGCGTTGTTCGTCGGTGATCTACGGTCGTGCGATGTAATGAGGTGGTGGTGATGATGTGATGACGTCGAACAGCGCAAAAGACTTAAGAGGTGCGGCGCATGTCGACCACCGCGTGGCGATCGCCCATGGCGAACGAGAATCGTGCGTCATGGTTGGACGGCTGCAGACTGCACTTGTGACGGGGATGTTTGGTCAAGGTTAGGGTTGGGGTTAGAGTGTTCGAAGAGTTCGTGCGTTTCGCCGCCATTTCACTCATTGCTCTCCGCACCCGCTTGGTCGCCTATCGTTAAGTCCTGCCCCTACAATCTACTGACGCAATAGAAGTAACTCCGATTCGGGGTGATTTAGACCAATCCCTCCGCGGTGCATGCCCCATCGAAAGCTGATCGGAAACCGAAAGTGATCAGGTTGATGGTGGTCGAAGTGAATTGCGAGTTGGCCGCTTCCAGGACCTCACTCTGCGACTTTTGGGAAGCCTCTCGAACCTTGTGGCGTGGTTGGGTACTGCTCCGAACGTGTCACTAGTACTTGATGGAAACGTACAGGACAACCCGTGAACATCTTTCAGTTGTTGGATGGAGTCGCATTAACGTTGCAAATGGGGATGCGGCTTCCAGTGTCGTGGGTCAGATCATGAGTGAAACGGGTTCGATTGATGGAATTGTAAGAACTTCAATGAAACAAGGAAGTGTTGCTCTGGTGTGGCAACAACAGCAAAGAAGTGTGCGCTTGTGTGGCAGCAATAGCACTATGGCAATTGCAAACACGCCGCTGGCTACCGACGGGGCCGCCTTGTCCTTCCAAACGGCGACTTTGCTCGGCTTTGATTAGATTCGTCGACATCTGGAACTTTCACTCTTTTGTGATTTCTCCTTGACCGACGCACTGCTGGCATGTCTTTCGGCGAGATTTGTCACCCGTCGCGTTTTTTCTTGGCTCAAATTGGTTCCGAAGATGTGTTTCCCATTCGCTTAACCGTTCGAGTCCGCGTTCACGAGCTTTGGTTCCATATATAGTTGACTATCGTCATATATTGCTCTTGCTTGTTAGTTTGCAGGGCCAATAGCATCACAACACAAGATTCCTATTCGCTAGCGCGTTCGTGTGCGCATCCTCTGAAAAACCAACACTATGCGTTCGCATATCCGCAACACAAACGACCAAACCTCTTTTGCTGTGTTGCCACGCCCGGCAGCACCGACACGCCGATGGCCCGCGACGGCCTGATGGCGGAGCCCTACGGGCTGTCTCAAGAACAGGCGGACGCCATCCTGGCCCTCCGGCTGGGAAGGCTGACCTCCATGGAAGAGGGGAAGCTCAAGGCAGAGGCGGAAGACCTCAAGGCCGCCATGGAGAGGTGAGGGAGGCATTCTTTCGCCAAGGTTATCCGCGCTGCTAGTGTTATGTGTCGCTTAAGCAGGCTGTCGAGACTCTCGGTCGTTATGGACCCATTCTCGCAGCCTCGTGCATGGTAGCCTACGCTCAATGTCGCCGCGGGCACGTCTGCGTGTACGCACATTTGCTTGAGTTTTATGGTTTTCGGTACGCGCTTGTAGGAAACGTTCGGCGAGCAGGTTTGGCCTATTTTCGGTGGTGCTGGTTGCATCTGATGACCGGTTATATATCGCATGAGAAGCGCGGCGTGCGCATACCTTGCCATTGCGCTAAGGGTTGGAAGGTGGGTCCGGTTTCTAGTAACACACGATGTTGACTGGGCGACGTGTGTGCGGCGTGAGTCAGAGCTCAGGGTAAAGGCCGGAAAGCTGTGGTTCGCGCAACCGGGACACGACGGAAAACAAAATCCTCGGTATATCTGCTCGAAGTATGGCCAGTACTTCATACTGCTTCTTCAACTGCTCGTCCTTTCACCCCGAGTGCAACACTGTTCCGTGTGCTTTCACTGCGCATTTGGTAGTCGTGGTGGTGCCTGCCTCAGTGGTGCAGTCGGGAAACTCGCACCGCTCTGACGTATGTAGGCAATCTCGTGAGTACACGAACACTGTGAAGTGCATTCACAGGCGACGAGGGAAACGGGCCTCTGGGTTCTTTCGTGACAAGTGACTCAGGATAATCGCCGCAAAAGGAAAAATATCGAAATAAAAACTTCGAAATAGGCAAGCAAGGAAGAAACACACACTCACGCGTGATCTTCCGCGTGTATGAACCCGTCTGGCGCGTCTAAGCACGCGAAGTATGCGGAGAGGGGTGAAAGCTGAGGCTCAGAACGAGTGAAATGATAAACGGCACGACGCTGTGCTCCCAGAGCACGTCGCCTATCCGTACCGGAAAGTTGTTTCGAGGCACGTTTCCAACATGGTAATGGATACGACAATTGGAATCGCTTGACCTTTCCCTCGGAAGCCCACCTATTCACTGAATGGTCGCCAAATGAGTCCGCTGGAGTGAAATACACGGTCTCGTGTTTGTTTCTGTTCCACTACCAGGCTGGAAGGTGTGATGAACGAGGACTCCAAGGTGATGGACATCATCGTGGAGGAACTCACCGAGGCTAAGAACAAGCACGCGGTCCCCCGCAGGACCATGATCAAGCCCGACGAAGGCGAGCACGCCGTTCTTTTTTTCGTTTTATACATTGTTACCGAGTTATATCTTCGCGCGGGAGAATGTCTCTGGTACCACGGGGTCATACAAGAGGGTGGCTCGAGTTTTTCATGTGGTGCATGCCCTGGGGTTGTTAACGGAATGGTATCAGCGCGCTTCTGCCTCCCTCGTAGACCGTGGAAACCAGGTCGTCATCTTCATTGTTGTTGAGGAAGTCGAAGTTGACATGCCATGAAGGCGCTGCGTGAGCACCGGTCCGGTCCTGTCTTTGTTGTCTTGGGAGTTCCGGACCACTGCAGATACGTTTGTTTTTTCCAACAAGGTGGTTGAAATATTGTAACGTTCGGCTTGCTTGTTGACATAAAAATTGGTCAACGGCAAACGGCTTTGTTTCGCCTCCCCCTGTTGTAGGCGAGCTCCACGAAGAGGACCTGCTGGCCAATGACAACTCGGTCGTGGTGGTGACCGCTGCCGGCTACATCAAGCGCATGCCGCTGGAAGAGTTTACGGCGCAGAACAGGTGAGCAACCGCTGCAGCCTATGGTCCACACATTCTTTAATTGTGGCGCGGGAGAAGGGGTCACGTCGCATGTAGAACAGAGTCATGGTACTCACTCATGTCTGCGTCCCAAACGTTCAGGTAACCTCTTATTGTAGATGCCGCCGTGCGACGTGAAACTCTAGTAGCTGCGCGCGCTTTTTGTCGTGTTTTGCTAGGGTGTTGTTCCGCACAGATGTTGCCGCACTCACGTGAAAATCAGTTTCGACTTTCGCGCTTTAGCGCTCCCTCGTATGGTTACCGCAATCCGTATTCACCAACCAGCTACAGTGAGAGCTTGGGTTCCTCTTTTCCTGTGATTTTAATGTTGTGATGGTGCGGAAGTTGCAAAGTTTCCATGTCTCACAATGTGTGCCAAATGTTTGGCTTCTCCAGCGGAACTGCTGTTTCAATGCTTGGTCGCTCTGCATCCTTGCTGATCGTCCTCTGTCGATTTCGCGGTCGTCTGTTCCCAGGGGGACTCGAGGCAAGGCCGGTGCCAAGATGTCATCCGACCACGACGTAGTGCAGCACTTCTTCACCTGCCAGGTAATTCCACGACACCTTGGTGACGGTATCCTAAGCCGTGCTCTTGTGCACCTAACCTCCCTCACTTGGGTACATTGCTGGTCAAGGGTCCCTATCACTCCTGTAAATAGAGTTGCGACTGCCACATCTTGGTTGCCTGGGTTGTGTGCGGTGGATATCTTTGCTGCAGCATCAGCGATCGTTCAGTGCCGACAACGACCCCGGCCGAACAATGTTCTTCGTGCCCGACGACAGAACACACGAAATAGAAGAGCGCGTGTAGAGAACGCAGCTAATTCCTCGACGTGCAAGCCGTGCTTTCGCGGGGGGGGAACCCTAGCCCCTACTGAGCTCCATCTTATAATCTGCTATGCTACGTGGTGCTGTTGTTGTCACTTTCGCTGAAATATCTAGGACCACGACACGATTCTCTTCGTGTCCGACAAGGGAGTGGCGTACGGGATTAGGGCGTTCCAAGTCCCTGTGGGGTCTCGCACGGCCAAGGGCGTCCCGGTGCCTCAGGTAAGTTTGTTGCTCCTTGAGAAAATCCTACCTAGTTGAGGAAGTCCTGTTTTCGGGAAACTTCCCGAAATTGAAGTCTGCAGGCTTTCGCGCAGCTGTTGGCGGCCCTGTGCCTCATGTACATCCGTTGCTCTTTGAAAAGACACAAGATAAAGAGCGTTTCCGGGAATATTCCCGAAGGTGAAGAACAGGGTCTCTGCGGACCCTCGCGCCCCTATTTGGGCGTCCCGGCCCGTGCGCCATACCATTCGAGGCTTGTGTGTGATTTTCTGGGAAAATTCCATAGTGACCGGGAGCTCCGTCACGCCGCCTTCAAGAAGGAGAGTTCCAACATCGCAAACCGCATCACGTCCCCTCAACAGAGAGAAAGAAGTGCAGAAAAGAGACAATGTGTACTTCTGTCGACGCAACAGCTTTCTCCACCTTTAGGCCATGCGGGACGTCCCCGACAGGGTGGTGGCCACAGACAGAGTCATTGAAGGGTTGGTGGGTGGTCACGCTGCGGCCGGTAGCGCAGGTAGCCTTTTAGATCTTGAAATAATCAGTCTTCTAGTTGCCTAAACTACTATATTTTATTTATCAGTGAAAATGATCAGTCAGAGGGCTTGGAGGCCCTAGCTGGTACTTCTCTGTACTTCTCTGTTCCCCCCCTCACGTTTCTGCCCTGCCGGCTCACTAGAGCGCCTGTTCTTTCCCATAATCACACCAGCGCAGCAGCACGCCAGCATACACCTAGATGGCAGCTTCCTAGGTCCGGGCGTGCGTATATATGGAGCTAAGATGTGTATGTACATGTAGCCTATGTTAATTTGTTTGACTCGTCTACACGGCTGTTGTAGGAGGACACGATAACTGCTGGATCTGTGCTAGGTACGATTGTAGAAAGATCGATGCAGCGTACCACGAGATCCTGGCTTCGGCTGGGCTTGAAATACCCCATTCGCAGCCCTCCGCTCTTTGCATCAGTGCCTGCCTAGGTTCGGGCGAGGGTACGCGTGGTGCTGTGATGTGCGTCTCTGTGAAATAGTGTGTAGAGAGATGAACTTTGCCGTTCGCATTTAGGGTAATGCGCATCTTTCGAATAACCCGCTTCCCGAGACCTAAGTCTTACCTGCTGGGACTGACGGCTTTCCATCGGTCAGCCGGTAAGCGCGGTCGATGCAAGGATTACACAGACACCTGTGGACTTCCCAATACCCGGCGTGGAGGGCTACAGAGGGCAGAGATTCCCAGGCTTACCACTACACCAGCATTTGCAAACGATCTGTACACCTGAAGGCCCAAAAGGGTGAAGTATGATTCCTTAGTTGCGCACTACAATGAGATGCTTCCTCTACGCGTGGAGTGCTAACTCTGATCTTTTTTTTTTTTTCGAAACCGTCTCATTCAGGTGCTGCCCATCGCGGGAGACGAGCAGATCGCGAGCGTGCTGGCCGTGGACGACTTCAGGGAGGATGAGTACCTTGTGCTCCTCACACAGGTTCGTTTGCCAAGAGCTGCATTGCAGCAATGGCAGCAGCTCTCTCTCACAATACAACAAATAATTGATTTTGAAGCTGATATTGTGAGTTGGGCGGTTACCTCTTGTTCCGATTGCGGCCGTGTCTGCCTACTTCTATGTATGTTGTAGGAACGTCGTTTGTCATCAAATGAGTTGGCACGGGACAGGAGGCATGGCCAACGGGTCAGGAAGGGGCGGGCTTATCATGTCGAGGCATCTCCAACAAAGCAAGATATGATCCAATCTATTCTGATTCTCTCCGACGCTTTGTCCATTCGACGTTCTTCCAGAAAGGCTACATCAAGCGCACCCCTCTGGCGGCTTTCAAGTCCACGTCCAGCCGGGGGCTCATCATTATCAGCCTGGGGGAAGACGACACTCTCCGCTGGGTTAAGAGGTGAGCCGGCCTCAGCCACCCTTTCCTGTGACTCGTTTCTTTGAGTGGCGTGTATCGCGTTCGTGGGAAAATACCAAACATGGAGCAGCTCTGTTGGGATTGTTTGTGGCTCGAGTTATAGCACATGTGGGTCTCGCGCCCACGCTAGCCAAGCGATGTGCGCCGCACGTGGTCTCACTTCCAGTACCGCTATTTTGAATGGCCGTGCTAGCATTCGTGTGGAAACGGGCCAAACGATCAACACTGAAAGCGTATCTAAAGCAAAACGTATCAGACACCAGGAGCGGCGCCGAACGAGAAACTGTGGTCAATATCCTCGACGCTAAACTTCACCTTGGAGAGCGGTTGGATGCAACCGCTCACAGTTCCGATTTCGTGGAGAAGTCGACGGCCGAAAGACTCTTACGACGTGGTCATCTGTCGGGGCGTTGCAAATGTGTGTTTGGGGAAGACGGCTGCTGGTTGACAAAAGAAATAGTTCGTCTGCGGGATATTTACAACACATACAATTTCCGCTTGTTGTCCTCTATTTCCGCAGGTGTATGCTCTTGTCTTTTGAGCTTGTCGCTGCGCCCCGCGCCCTTGACCGAAGTAGTGATATGCGTTTTATTCCACTGCCTCGCGGGGCCGATAGCCGCTGTTACTGTGGTTGATCTTACCCACTCCCCCATCCAAACAAGGAAACGTGCCGAGTCTGATACGATATCCTAGCGATGATGGGGTTGATTTCATACATTACTCCCCCTCCTGTCTCTGGCCGGCGACACTTTCGTCCCGAATTGATTCCAAAGGACATGAGGTCTCATGTTGGAAAGCTTACGGCAGGCATCATCAGTACCCCCGGCAACACGTTTTTTTCACCGTCCCAGGCGCTAACACCCCTCGCTCAGACCCTCTCTCAGTTTCCCAACCCCAAACCCGACCTTTTCATGATCCCGTTCCCAGACCCTTTCACTCGGTGTTCTCTTAACGCCCCCCCCCCCCCCCCCCCGTTGTGGCCCAGGTGCTGTGACGAAAACGGCATTGTCATCGGTTCCAAGCAGGGCTATGCCACCCGATTCTTGGCCAACCAGAAGGACCTCCGGCCATCAGGGAGAACGTCCAGGGGCGTCAAGGTGAGTCGCGAGGTTTTTCTGGGGGGGTTCTTCTAATAACTTGTACGCTTGTGTTGGGTGGCACTCGTTTCGTTTCCTACATGTGAATCGTGCGTAGAAAATAACTGCAGGGTTCTCTTGATAGCGACGCGAGTGTTTTGGCATCGTTTTTATTGTTTGCTACATCTTATCGTGGACTCCGGTATGTGCGTCATAAGAGCACGTGTTTTAGTTCCTGTTGGAAACCATGTTACCGGGCGAACTCGATTGCACGGTACCACTGGTGGTACCTGGGAAGGGGCTTGCTCGCTCTTCGTGCAGCTCGCTGCACAATTCACGGCGACCTAGCTCTTCGTGCTATTCGCCGCACCGGCAGCCGGCGTGCTGCTTCCGGCTTTTTTGCCGTTTCCCTCAAGACTACGGGCGATTTTCCCTCAGCTTGTGGACAGTGTCGGCGGGCTGGTGTTTGTCGACGAGCTCGCGCGAGAAGCACCGAAAAATCAAAAGGAAGACTACAGCGACGACGACGACGACGAGAAGAAAATGAACCCGAACAAGAAAACGACGAATGACGAGGAGAACGTGATAGCAAGACGGATGTCAAACAAGAAGGAGATGGAGAGACATGCAATAGAACGGCTGATATTCATTTGCCAATAATATCAAACAACGCTACCGCATTCCTCCCGAAACAGCTCCCGGGCGTTGTTTCTATGCGTGCTTCCGGGTCTCACGACTTAACTACTGTTGCCATGCACGTTGTAGGCGATGAACTTCCGCGACGAGGATGTTCCGGTCGACATCGGCGTTGTCCCACGAGAAGCAGTAGCAGCAGCAGCAGCAGCAGCAGGGGACGACTCTGTCACCCAGGAAGAGGGACACTCCCTCTTGGTGCTGACCACGAGAGGCTACGGCAAGCGCGTCGCCTTGAACGAGTTTAAGACCACTCGAAGGTGAGAAGGACGGTAGCCACGGGAGGGAGGAAGAGGAGGAGGAGGGGGAGGAGGAGGGTGTGCCTGGCAGGGCGTGTTACGGTGTCTTCGTTTGGAACAGGGAGCTGCCACTGCTGCAGCCACTGTTGTTGTTATGTCGTTGTCGTCATGGTCGTCGTTCGACCATCACGTGTCGTCCCGGCTAAACCCTCCCCAATGGTCACGAGACGCGGGGAAGCTGGGGTTGGGTTGGCGTATGATGAAGTCGGAGGCTGCGGGAAGCTGGTCCGCACGGACAAGTTGACAAAGAGGGTTCGGAGGCAGACAGAGGGGAAGGACGTGGGCGGGGGAATTAGTTTGACGGTTTCACTTGCTCGGTGGTGCGAAGCGTGCCGTTGGGACGTTGCGCCCCTTCCTTGCGAAGAGGAGAAGTGGGTTCGGATATCCTTTGGCCCGAGCTACGTAGGTCAGTTTTTGTTTCTGTTCGTCCGAAACGACATTAGATAGAAAAGAGTCGTATGTAAGGCAATGCCAGAAGCGCAATTGGGGATGGGGAAGCTCTTTCCGCACCTAAGCCCTTCCAGTATGATACAAGCAAACGCCTTAAGGAAACCCGGGGATTCTACGTACCCGTGAGACGTCGGTCAGTCCTCTGACGTCGCCATCTCAAGTGTCAATTGGGTTCGCCGAAACAAGATTTGTCGTTCCTACACCTTCCACCACGGAAGGCACCCGCGTCAGTTAGACCAGTACGGATGAGTAGAGACCGGAACGATTTTTGATGCGCGGACAACAACAACAACAACGCCTCCCTTGTCGCGCTGCCGGCGCAACACGAACGCGAACGGGATGACGGCAGGGGCGGCAAGGGCGTGATCGCGCTCAAGCTGAGGCAGAAGCTCGAAGACACGCTTGCCTGCTTCCGCATAGTGGGGGCAGACGACGAGATCATGCTATCAACGGCCCAGGTACGATATACGAGAAGAAGATCAGTATTTTTAACGAGGGGGAAACAGAAGGTAGCATACGAGGAGATGACAGAAGGCTGGAGGGCATGCGCGACGCATTGTCGGTCGCGCTGGAGAATGGAGGCCGGGGGTGCCGTAGTCTTGCCTTGATCGTTTGACCCTGTCACCGAACACACATCCCTCTCGAGGTTGCAGGGGGCAAAGTGAGAGGCTGGTTTATGTGATCTTTGGAACTTGAGAATGCGATGAGATGTAGGCACGGAGTGAACTTCGATTAGCACAACCAATTGAAAACGGAAGCATCGAAAGTCTGCAGCCCCAGGGTATTCGATGTAAACGTGGTATGGAAGTATTCAAACCCTCTCGTGATGGCGTCCCGGGGAGTTTGTGCAATTGAGTTCCATTGGAAAGTGCCTCGTGTACCCCCTATACTGCACACCTTTTGGGAAGCTGTCGACGAATTTCTTGCCAGAGTTTCGTTGGAGAGTCGTCATTGTACGTCCGTGCGTTAGCAGACTGTTCTTCGATGTGTACATGTTATCATTGTTTTGTTATCATTGTTTTTCCATCCTGCTTTGCTGGTTCGCCACTGGGCGCCTTGATGCGAGCTGTTCCCGAGGCGCACGAGTATTGGCAACAATCCAGTGCGTACTGTGTTCGTTAATAAAGTTTCAGATCTCTAGTACGGCCAGTTGAGTTGTTTTCTTGCTTGTGATGAGCGCGATTGGTGACTCGCTTTGTCCCGTGTTTGATCGAGCGCCTTGCCGGCCTGAATAGCTGTACGATTCTGCGTTTTCGTCCTCCTTTGAATTGTTTCCCATTTGGTGTTGACTCAAAGGCACAATGTGTTTGCTCTCCTATCGAGAAATGAGGCGGTTTGTTTTGCCATTCGTTGCTCAACAGATGTTGCTTTTTTTCGTGCCTGCGTGCACGCCCGCGCCCGCCTTTCTGTGTCTTCTCTCAGGGCACCATCGTGCGGCAGCGCGCGGGCGCGATCGCCCGGCAGTCTCGAACGGCAACGGGGGTCATCGTGCAAAAACTGGACGCCAACGACGGCATCAAGGACGTGGCGCTAGTGCCCGAAATCAGTGAAGATGCGGCCGCCGCTACCGGCCGCCCTGGTGCGTCTAGCGGTGATGATGTTGGGGCGGGGAGTGGGGATGCCGGGGGAGTGGCAGAGGCGTTAAGGGGTGGCGGGGGTGATGATGAGTACGCCGAGGAGGAGGAGGGGTTGGGGTTCGGCAGAGAGGAGCTTGCGTGGATGTCGTCGATAGTGCGCGATGTACCCGAGAACGTGCGTTGAAAGTGATGGGGATCTGTTAGAACGTGCCTTGCCTGTGTTTGGCCTGTTGCTAGTTGTTGCTTGCGCGCTCTTGTCCTGGCACTGGCTGATGCTTCGGTGTTCCTGTGACTATTTACATCATCGGGGTTGCAATGGGTGGCGAATCGGCGTTCAACTTGCTCCTTCACCACATTAGGGTCATGTTATGTCTAGCAGACATTCGCCCCTCGCTGTAGATCATGTGCTTCCTTCACGTGAGACAATGGATGGGAAATGCTGACCCACATTCGGATATCGGTTTTTATGTAGTTGTCCAATGAGTAACTGTAGCGTGACACGGCCTCACTCCCAGGCAACACCGCGCACGTATGAAGGCATGATTAGACTTTAATTAAACTTGCGCGGCTTTTGTCAAAACCACGCAAATTCCCCAAAACGTCCCTTATTCTACCGACATGTTTTACCCCTCTCACAACAAAGATGGCCAACAAGCTATCTTCATGCTCCTGTTGCCGGGCAGACATCAATACTGCTAGCTGATGCTTGATGATCAGACGTATACAAAGTAGACTCCTATGAATGATGTGTAGTCATATTTCTGCGTTTACCCTCACTGTGAATCCATCCATTGCCAATCGTATCCTGGACTATTGATAGAGATGACGATCATGGAGATTTGGGTAACATCACCAAGTATAGTGATTCTCAGGGGAGGTGTTGGAGTCGATGAGGGCAACCCTGCTGGACCCACAGTTTTTTTCCCCGCCGGTAGGGGCTATGACCGGTAGTTTTTTTTCTCCCTTTACCCACCGACTGGATCTCGCGTGCTGCATGCCTCGGGCAATCTTGTCAGTGTGCAGTGAGAATCTCGAGAGGGGCGGGTTTTTTGCAGAGTTTTTACAACACTCTTCCCTTCGGTATTTTCGATAGAACGTTTGGCCTAACTCTTAGACATGGCATTTTTGTACAGTTATTTCAAAGAGGAAGTGCGCAACTTTGCGGTGCCCGTGGTCCCCACTACGGATTAGAATGTGTGACAGCTGACAAATAGCTGTCCAGAACAGTGGTTAGACGCAATCTATGAAGCGGAGGTACTGGTCCGTCCGTGCTCGAGAGATTTGTCCGGATGGGATCTACACATATCTGAGTCAGTAAAATGCCAACCTCTGTACCTCTGTGTCGGAAACGGAAGAAACGGCGGCACAACGAAAGAGGCTCCGCGCGGTGACAACAATGGAGCACGAACGGTGCAGCATTGGAATTCGTAACACAAGCACGAACGAAACGACTCTACTGTTGTAATCCAGACTGTCACCGATCTACAAACTACACCACGATGAATTGCTGCCTTGCCAGCGACTGAGAGAACTTGCTCCCGAATGCTGAGCGAAGAGGAAACCGTTCTCATAAATTTGGATCTTTGGAGGGTGGCCTCGTCGGGGGCGGACAATCTGGTTTATTTTTTTCTGCTCCGCGCGGTGCATCGTCATTTCTTGGTCATTTCCACTTCCTTCCCCTGCCACACCCACGCCATCCTCCTTGCAGTCCCGTTTTCTCCTCAAAACCCCCAATCTTCTGCTGAGAAAGATAGACACAAGATTGGAGGGGGGCCAGAGAGCAGCACGCGCTGGTTGGCATACTGCTGCGGGTGCTGCTGGCTGCTATGCATAGGTGCGTCCTCCAACAGCAACTGAAACTGTATAACTGTATGCCGATAACTGTAACTGTTCAACCACAGCCACAACGAGCGCGAGCGGTTTGCGCGACGAGAATGCCACCGTGCCTGCATGGCGCATTGCCTCTATGTATCGAGTGTTATGCCCAACTGGGCGAGCCCACTTCGATGCGGCAGGCGTTCGGAGGTGTTGGGTCCATTTGGGTTATCAGCGATCAATATGCGATTGAGAGAACTGCTTAAGCTACTTGCTGTCAAGAGCTCTGCCTCTCACATCCGACAGGGGAAGCAACAGAGAAACGCAACCACAGTTCGGCGATCCAAGGTACCGCCTGGTTGGGTACTCGTCACATTCAACACATCATCTTGGTACATAGAGGGTCCAAATCATTCTACAAAGACGAATAGGCGTCAGAGATCCAAGATCAACATACTCTTCGTGTCGATACTGCGCCGATAGGATATTTTGTTTCGGTGCGTCTGCTGTGTTCAACTGCACGGACGGTAGGAAGTGCATGTGCATTGAAGTATAATGCTCGGGAGTTCGAGTACGTAGTTTTACCGCAGGTGGCCATACCACCCGTATCTCCGGGTGTATAGGTTAGGGTTCGTACCTGGTACTTCATGAGAACGCCCTAAAAGACAAAACTCGGGTGCTTGATTGGATGTTTCGTGGGTCCCGAAACAGGGCGCCCCAAGACAAGAAGCTGTATCACGGCTGAGCCGCGTGCATTTTCACCCAGCCCTCTTCAAGTGTAACATACATTCACGGTTAAAATTCGCACCACATTTTGTACGGCTTGGCGGTTTCAGTGGAACTTTTTTTGTCTTCGCCGCCTCGTATGCGTACCCCTTGAGATCGCCTCAATCCAGCGGACGTGCTCATCCCCATCATGTATATTTTGTCCTCCGTAGCACCTCACACAGACCTTGCCTTACCACCAAACAAGAGCAAGTCAAAACCTCCATCGAAAAAGCTCTTACAGACTGCGTTTGTCGCCCGAAGCAAAAGACGAGTGAAGAATTTCACGACGTCTTCGATTTGGCACCGTGGATATCAGTAAATTCGCCTCAGCCGTTCTCTCTGGGTCTCCCACGCTTTCTACAGTTTTCCCAAACGACCCATGGGAATCCGGCAGCCCATGGGTGACCCATGGGTGACCCATCGGCTTGCTCATGGGTAGCCCGTGGGCAGCCCATGGGCGGCCCATGAGCAACCCATGGGAAGCTCATGGGCGGTCAATGAGAGCCCTATTACCGAACCAGCGTACTCC
The DNA here is from genome assembly GCA_000310025.1 of Ectocarpus siliculosus. Classification (NCBI taxonomy): domain Eukaryota; class Phaeophyceae; order Ectocarpales; family Ectocarpaceae; genus Ectocarpus; species Ectocarpus siliculosus. The sequence goes on from FN649735.1 coordinate 2,982,578, forward strand.
TAAACAGTATAATATCTACGTTGGAACGGGCACCATAGGGGCTAGTAACTCTAACCCTAACCCTAACCCTAACCCCAAACCCACACGATACGTGCTAGGTTGGCGCTGGTGGCTCCTGTAAGTTCTAGGTTGATGTGCAGGTTGCTAAGTTCTAGGTTGATATGCCGGTGGCGAAGTTCTAGGTTGAAGTGCCCATGGGCGGCCCATGGGCGGTTTAGCAAAACTGTCAGTAGTGTGGGAGATTGTTCTCTCTTGCCTTCAAGTGAGGTGCTTGAATATAAACTTTCAATTGTGAATGGCCTCCTTTCATGGAGGCTGTCAACCTCTCTAACTTTTGTCCCCATGTTGGCCTCATTTCCACAAGGGTACTCTAGTCTACGGTAGTGTCAATATAGCCTCCACCTTCGCGATCCAAACAAGTAATTGGAGACCGTAATCCCAAAGGGAAAGGGGCGAATACTGAAACGTAGATGCCCGTTTCACGGGATCTAGCCCAGTCTATCAGATGTTGGCTATGACATTTTTGATCATGACCCACGGTCATGACCCGATCATGACTCGGTTATGACTCCTGGTCATGACTCGGTCATGACCCTCACGCATGACCTACATAGTCATCGAGATGGAGTCATGATCTCGGTCATGATCTCGATAATGGCCGGAGTCATGCCTCGTCCATGCTTTGGTCATGACTGGGTCATGCTTCGGTCATGACTTCCGTCAAGACTCGGCCATGGCCGTCATGACTACATTAGTTCATCATCCCGTCGTGGCTGAGTCATGACTCGGCCATGACTCGATCATGATACAATTCTGGTGCTCTTTGGCAATGGCATGAATCCAGCTAAAAACCCTAACGGTTACGCTAACCCTATCCCAAAGTCAAACGATAAGGTGCTAGATTGGCGCTCGCGGATAAATCCTACGTTGGTGTGCCGGCATGGCGCTACAGTAGGTTGGTGTTGATGAAACAACATCTAGGGGCGTGTGCCAGCATAGATGCTAGGTCGGCGTTGATGCATTAAACCTACGGAGACCATCGGGTCATGGTTGGGTCTCAATGGGTGATGATAATCATGTCCCGGTCATAGTGTACTCATCGTGACCCGGTGATGACACGATCACGACTCGGTAATGACCCAAACATGATCGGATCATGATCCAGCAGTCTGGCCGAAAATTCCCGCGAAAGCGAGGAACAACAACCTAATTCATGTCCCGGTCATGATCCGATCATTATCCGATCATGGTTGGGGCCACGGAACCGGGCCGTGGTCGAGATCGCAACCCATTCATGACCGGGTCATGACTCACTCCCGATCACCGGGTCATGATCCAGTCATGACCCGGTCATGATCGGATCATTCATGATTATGATCACGGCTACGAGCTAGCCCAATATTGTCACGCATTGCACTGACGCCGCAAGATGTTTCACATCGGATTGGATTATTTTGCGTGTTATCTTGGACTGCGTCTGCCAATAGAAGAAGAGTTGTTTCGGTCAGACCGGGTGTTTGATTCGCAAGCGCAGGTTGGCCGGTACGTTGGCCAAACTGTCTCTGTTCTTTTACCTGCAACTCAACCACTTTTGGTTACGTCCTTTTGCGCGCCTTGAGGTGCGCAAGCTCTCGGAGCAAGGCAGATTCTACAACAGGTTAAACTGCCCAAAATTGTTGGGAAAAAAGGATGTCCCATCAACTCACCCAATACTGCATCAGTTCAGCGTGTGTTGCACTCATCCCTCGTGCCTACGAACCATCTCCCGCGGTGGCTTGCTGAAGCATCGAATACCTCGATTGTTTCCCGTCCGTGGTTTCAGCCCAGGACAGGAAATAGATTCGATGGGGTTCAGCGACGATGAGTCCTCCGGCCTTGGCAGGGCCAGCGACGAAGTCCGCAGCAGCGGGAGCACAAGAGACGAAGAACCTACCTCCGACGCGGTGGAACGATTGGCAAACCTTCAAGACTCGAAAGAAGAGGTGCCTGGTACGTTTCGAAATTGTTGACCCCGTGGAAAGAAGGTTAACAGGGGTACCGCTATCCCTGTGACCCCCACGATTGATTTATCATGGAAGTTGGTTTAAGTTCTCATGAGCCCGAGTTACGTGCTGCTGCTGCTGCTGCTGCTGCTGCCGGCATCGAGAGGATATCTCTCAACAAGAAGTCAGTCCTCCTCCCGGCTCGCTAGCGGCTTGTTGCCTGGTGTTTGCACTTGCCATTTGACCTTTACGTTCACAATTCTGACGCCTCCTCTTCCACCGAGTAGTATGCCGGGCCGCTCTCTGGCGGTCCTTAGCTTGAAAAATTGCTCTACCATCACACTGTAGCGCGGAGCAACTAGATCACATGTTTATATTTTTCCCGTAACATGCAAAAAAAAAAACGCTTCAAATCCATCTCTATCCACTCACAGCGTTAACGTTGTTATCTTTTTTCTCCAACGGCCGTTCGTTCTCAGCACCACCACCGAACACGCAAGATCTCGCAGCATCCAAACCAAAAAGTCGCCATCGAGACAACCCCGAGTGGTTGGCTTCTCTGGGGGAAAAGATCTCCGAGACACCTACTACCTCGAGCCCGCTCTGCACAGGTATGTTCCAAGTACCAGATTATAGCGATGATATTTGTTTTCATTTTGGCGCCTCCTCTTTCAAATGTGACGATGTTTGGCCGCTCTCCGGCGGCCATTCAGTCCCAATATTGCTGTCGCGGCGACGTTGGCTCGGAGTGGTGGGGTACTGATCGCAAATTCTCCCGTTCGTGCAACGGCGATGCATTCTCAGCACCAGCGACCGCAGAAGATCTGGCGGCAGCTTCGAAAGACGGAGGGCGTCTTCGAGCCAACCCTGAGTGGCTGCCTTCTCTCAGCAACAACAAGGTCGTCGGGACCTCTGCCCAGGTCCCGCTCGATGCAGGTTAGTGTGACTCTCGGTTAGTATCGACAGCGCCGACTGGCAGACAACGAACGTCAGGCTTCCAAGTGTTTGTACCGTCCCATATTCCAATATTTTCCTGCTGTCAGTTGCGTTTCATGGTCCATGGATGCATGTGCCGCGTCACCACGCAGGAGGAAGGCCACAAGAGACCTTTTTCTGCAGCTACCTTTTTTGTACAGGTTGCCCGAATTACTATAACGAGAAGGATTCCGTCGTCCTTTTCTCTTGTCGACCGTGCAGAATGTTGTTTCTTCAACGGGAATCGATCGCACAAGGCGGATAGTGCGAGAAAAAAGATCAGTTCGATTGACTTCACCAAGAGTCCAACGTACGTCCACAACGTCAGACGTTGCACAGGTTCTCTACTGGACCACTCAGCCGCAAGTATGTGCCATCACACCCAGATTGTATGAAGCATTGCAGTGAATAAGCATTCGGACACCGGTGGTGAAATTACAGCTTTCTGAATCATGCTCCTCGCCCAAAACTTACCATGGTCGGTCGTTCCCTTGTGGCCACTCAGTCGGAAAAGTTGCTGTCACTATGACTCTGGTATTGCGGTTTGTTGGTTTTCTTCTCCAACGATCGTACATTCTCAGCATCGCCAGGGACAGCAGAAAACCTGGAGGCAGCTGCCAAAGACGGAGGACACCGTCGTGACATCCCGGAGTGGCTGGCTACTCTAAGTGACAAAAACATCGAGATTCCTACCTCGATCCCGCTCGATACAGGTGTGTACCATTCAGTGTCAGATAATGGTAGTGGACCAAAGCTTCGACGCCGACACGTTAGGTTGGCGTCGAACGTAAACTGTCAGCACCGCATGTCGAAAAGGATGACGTTATTTTCTCGTGCGAAGAAACTTGTTGCCGCCCCTTTTGTGTCGAGTTCGCGGGGTTTTGCAAAATGTTTGAACTCCCCCCGTGTACCCAATGTTGAGCTTCTAACAAGGTTCACTCCTGCTGCGAAGCACGTGCGCCACACCTCACCTTGCGGTGATGACGCTCTTTTTTTACGGCGTTGCCGCGTCCTCGGGATGAGGTTAATGGAGTTGCTTTGTTCAATAATCTGGAACTGCTGCAATTAATTGTATTCGTATCGTTTGCCGACGGGGGCGCTATTGGCTTGCGGCCTAACGCAACAGTGGTCGTTTTCCTCAAATGTTGTTGTCCGGTGCTATCTGCTGGCGGGGAATTCAGGAAAGCTTGAGGACAGTTCGAAAGTCAGGGCCAGAAAGAAAATTCCAGACAACGGTACGTGCATTGAGGATGGTAAATTGTTGTCGATATTTTGAGCATATGTCCGCCCTCCATTGATCTTTAGGCATTCTATGGCTTGACAAGACCGGTTATAGTTTTATCTTGGTTTCGGAACAAAGGCTCCGTGAGAACAGCTGATCAATCGTGTGATAATATGAAAGTGGACATCAGTAGCTTGCTACGAAAGTCGACCACGTCGCCTCGATCCTCAAAACAATTATATCCACCTGGAACGAGATTGCTACTTCGCCCCCGTGCGCAGAGGCAAGATCCCCAACTTCTTCTCAATATCACGGGGGGTTATTCCGATAATTCAAAACGCCGTGCCTCAGTGACATGGGGGGACATCGGATTTTTTCCCTGCGATCAACAAGAACGTTGGTCCAAAGTGAGAGGTCAACCTCCGCTAGATGCCCTTGTCCCCATGTTACGCAGTACGATCGCAAGTTGTTTCAAATTTCTGCCTCAACGCACAGGGGGTTGGTCCACCCTTAGTTCATGGTCGCTTAGTAGCTCGTCAACTCGTGTTCGACAGTTCTACATAGTTTCTGTTCGAACGTTGTTCGTGGAAATGTGCCAGGTGCAGCTTCAGCAGGATGCTTGGTTCGGTGAACTCCAATAGATAATCGTTAGCAACGACGTTGCAACAATTGTCCTGAACGGACCACACGACCTAGGCAAAGTGCGCATTTCGGTTTCGCTCAGCGACTCCATCAAGCTTGCGTCCGCCTTTGTTCGAGGGCAGCAAGGTTAGGGTCGACTTGGACGATGGATTAGGTAGATGATGAGGCGTTCCCCGAGTCGACACTGTTATTCCTGATGCTATGCATATGAACTGCTGCGCTCTTGACATAATTTGGTCTTTGAAGACCGTCTACGAGCTGTTATCCAGGAGGGCGACAGAGAAGGGCTAGTTAATTTTTTGCGGCAGGTGAACGCGGAAGTGCGGCAGAAGCTGACGAAGACGTACGGTGGTACTGCCGACGAACATGAGGCCGACGAGGACGGTTTGTTCCGCAATACCTCTCCCCTCCTCCACGCGGCGATACGCGGACAAGAGGAAGTATTTTCTCTATTGGCCGGTGCTATGGAGGTGATTACATTCGGGGAGAACATAGATGATGGCGTGTTTCCCATCAGCTTGTTCAGGTTTCCAGTACCGACTCCTTATGCCTCATTCTAGGAGTGCAAACACCTCCAACCGGCTGCGCCTTGCCGCGTTGACGGAATGGTGTGGGTAGTCGGCAGATACCTAGTAGTGGTCATAGCTCACAAACCATGCCAGTACAAAGAGTCGCCCGTAGATGTAGGGTGGAATCCTCCATCCTCGACGTTGAATCTGCACTTTCTTACTGTTGTAGACGAGCGGGACTCTGGGCGCCGAAATGGTGAAAAGGGACGAGCACGGACGCACGGTGCCGCAGCTCGCGGCCCTCAGTGGGAATCAAGCAACTTTCAGCCACGTGCGAAAATTGGTTCAGCGTCTCAGCACAAACGAGGTAGGCAGCGTGTCAATATTCCACTGCATCTTTCGCTGCGTAGGGGTGGAAAATGAAACGCATGTGATGGTAGGGATCGATCTAGACAACAACTTTTTTCGAATTTCGTTTGGGAATATGTTTCGGAATTATTTTCGAAGAGAAGGTCGAGGTTTGGAAGCTGATCCTTCGACATCAATACTTCCTACTCGAAATCTCATCACTATTGCGAGAAAGGTCTAAACCAGTTTCAAACTTGTTTCTATCTGCAGTCACCCTATGCATATATTCCTCAAGAATCACGATATTTCAAAGAGTAGATACGCATTTGAATCAACTGCACAGCGAGAATACTAATTTTGCGTCACTCCAAGCGTGCGCAAACTCTTCGAACTTTCTCCTCATAATTCCATGGTATTTTGTTCCCTACCAGATTCGTCAAATGCTAACGTCAACGGACAACAGTGGAAGCACTGTCCTCATGGCCGCTTTCAACAGCCGAAACACGGAAACGTTTCGAAGTGCTCTCGAGTTTACGATGGAGCAGCTCGACAGCCCGCAGGTATTTTCGCGGCGTATTGAACCGACTGCAACTCGCAGTGCAGGCGTGACAGATTGGATACTCGGCGAAGGCTCTCTGCAAACGTTCCTCTCGCGCCGGGCATCTTGAAGCAGTTCTGTTAGGCAGAAGCCTCGGCACGCCCCACTGCTTTATATGAGGTCGACACGAAGAAAACAACCCAGACGACATGCTGTCGAACAAGCAATGACCGCTATGTGGTCTCGGTCTTGCCCCACCTGTTATCCACACGGGGAACACTCCATCATTTCAGTCTATTCCCGCATTGGCAGAACCACTTGCAAATAATTCATGGAAAACGTCCTAGGTTTTCCTATGGGTGCAGAGGTCAGGTGTTGGTTGTTGACATCAAAACACAACGTCGTGGCTGATGGCATAAAGCAGAACGATCATGTGCGGACGTTTGGAATGGCCTAATCAAAGCCCAAATATCAATTTTCGATATTCAACCTTCGCAGAAAGACAAAATTGAGATTCGCGAAAGCAAATGCCCGTGGCTGACATGTACGCAAATGAAGGTAGTCCGGCGTCTGAGTCTGACCTGCCTGACAAAGTAAAATGGTTGGAAAAATGTAGGTGACATCCTTTTGTATTGGTTTACGTTTGTCGACGTCCGACGTTATTGTTCCAGGTGCGGAAGCTTATCGAGATGACCGACAACGCCAACCAAACCCTGTTATCGATGGCGATCAACACCAAGGACGCAGGGCGGTTTGAGTTCGCCCTGAACGAATGTCGACGGGCTGTTGGCTACACGAAGGTGATCCCAAGGAACCCCGAATTGAGCTTTTCTGCACTCCGGTGTATTTCACTTCGGACGCAGTCCCTCGATGTGTGGGGCTCGATGGGATGGCATGTATGTCTCCAACGGTACGCGAATACTTTATTTCGTACACGGGAAGGACAAAATGCAAACGGACCTTGTGACCGGATTCATTGACCCGGATTCACACCGCTGCACAGTGAGACCCAATTTTCGACTCCGTCATGTCGGGATCTTGGGCACGTACTTACATTTTCGTCCACCCTTCCAGCTGGATGGGTTCACAGATAGCAAGGCGCCACCACGGAAGAAGCAAGACACCCCCCTCGAGTTCCGTTATAATCTTCTGTCGGAGGCGGTGTGGAGAAGCGAAAGCCTGAGAGTGTTCGAGGCCGTCTTGAAAGCTGCGGTGGAGGGTCAGAACATCTTCCAGGTCACGTAACTTATCTTCGAGGCGAAATCCCCAACTGTTACGGTATCACCGTCACGTGTGTTCATTTTTTTCCGTGCCCCGTCAGCGTGTGGTGACAACGGAAACAGTCTTCTTGGGGGATATGTAGTTCGCTTTTTCTTGCTCGGGAACCGTGCCCTCCTTGCCCTGCTGCATGTGTGTTGCTCGTTCTACCCAATGTGTTGAAAGTAGTGTCGATGCCATCTTTGCTTTTCTCCAGGTGACAGAACTTGTCAACTCCCTGAAAACTGTGGCATGGAGGCACACCGGGTCCTACCTGCGGTGGGCACTGAAACAAAACGATTTCTGGCTTTTGAAACAGGTTACGACATGCGTGAACAGAAACCAAAAGGTAACCCACCGAACATCGTGCAATTCCAAGAAACGAATATAGTATGTCATGCGTGTGCTTTGTGATCGGTGGGTACCAACCAACCCAACTGGGCCGGGTTTGCCATCGTTGCCATCGCACTTGACGTTTTTCGAGATCCTGGTGTGTCTTCGATTGGGTAATGTTGATGACAAATGAGGCTCGAGGCACATTGAGTGTCCAGAATGCCTAGATCCATGTGTTCAACGGTGTCCGGGGGTAGCCCGCCTTGATTTGGCAAGACGCCCGAATGACGAAGGAATCGTTCGGAATTGTTTTTCTTTTTGAACGATAAATTCCGTTCGTGCGCAGCAGTCAAATATCTACGTATTTCTATTGATGCCGTTTCCTTGTTGCTCCATCTCTGGCCGCCGCCATGAATACCGGTTTCGCAAGCAACTCATCGTAGGTCGGCCACCCTCGAGAGAGCACGGTGAGGGAAAGGTCGTGGTGAGCGTGTGGTCCACAATGCCCACCGAAATTGCACGCGCTTGCCCGTGGTCTATGTGGTGTTGACATACGCCTTAGGATCGGTTTGTTCCGCCCACGTAAATAATCTCAGGTGGCTGAGACGGTTCCACTAGATGAGATTTTCTCGGAGTGTGCGGAACGACAACTGGACCGCCATCCTGGGCGACCGTTCGGCCTGAAGCTCCTTTCTTCCCTCATGGCCTGCTCCGCCCGTCCTTCGCCGAGCCATCTCAAGAAGCTCGCAATCGCGCACGCCCGAGGAGAAACCTTCAAGGACTGTTGCTTGGATGCCGTGACCTCTGCTGCGAACCCATTCATCCCGGGCTTGGTGCTGTCGATACGCCTCGCCGAGGCTGCCCAAAAGGCTAACGAGGGGGAACGAAGAGCCATCACAGACATCCAGAAGAGCGTGAACGATCTCTTGCTCGAGGTACTTGAGCGTCTTCCTCGATCGGTCAGATCCTTCGAGAGGGACATGGACGACTGCCGTGACATGTTTGAGCCGACGTTCTTGGACGTTTTCGAGGACTTCGAAAAGCCTCTGGAGATGATGCTTGCGAGACAGCAGCAGAGGGAACTTTTCTGCAATGTTCCTCTCGTCATGGACTTCCTGAAACGAAAGTTCACTCTCAGCCTGCCTCGCCTGCGCGACCCGAAGGAGGTTCTTGCGGATTCCAACGAGATCTTACATCTGAGTCGTGGGGGAGTGAAAGGAGATGTCTGCCTTGTGCTTGATTCGGGTGTGGGGGTCAATGCTCGGAAAGAAGACGGCCATTTGAACGACGAACAGATCGACGAAACAATTGGAGAAGCGATTGGACAGGCGGACAACGCTTCATCAAGACCACCATGGAAGCATCCCACTCTTCTCGGTAGCAAGAGCCTTCTTGCCAGCTTCAGATCGCCTCGGGCATTGCTACAAGGAGCCAATGATCGGTTCCCCAGTCTTACTCCTTTCCCTGGAGCACAGTTTATAGTCGCAGGCTTGGCTACAAGGCCTAACGACTACTTCAGGGTGCCGGCCATGAGGATGGTGCTCGACCTCGTCGTCTACATTGGGATGATCGTGGCGCTGAGTATCCTTGTGCTCTTCCGCTCACAGGCCGAGCAATCTCATGTCGAGGGTTCCACCGATGAACAAATCGTGTTCAGGACGCTCGACTGGCCCGAGGCCACTTGTGCGACGGTCTTCATCGTGGTAAGTTCCTGCAAGAGTGTGAGCTGAAAACAACGTTTACTTGGATGTGAGCGTTCCTCCAAAACTGGTTTGTATGTCACCGAGGCCCCATTGCACACGCCCCAAGACAAGAAAATTACTTCTCGGATATTCTGGTCGCACGCACGATGAGGCGTCAACCAACTCCATGCTACAGTTGATTGCGATATGCCGTCGGGGACCAATTCGAAGCGTTTTTCACTGCAATACTCTCCTTTTCTGAACCCGATGTTGCTTCAGGGTGGAGTGTACCAGGAGGGGCGCGAGATGGCAAGAAACTTGGGCCGATACTGTGAAGACCAGTGGAATGCTCTGGACTTGCTGAGCCTTCTGTTCTTGACCATCGGTTTGGTCGGCAGAGTTGTAGACTGGAAAAGCCAGTTGGGGCCCGCGTTTTATGCGCTTGGCGCCCCACTGTTGGTATCCCGCGCCCTGTTCTTCGTCCAGATCCATCCTCTCCAAGGCCCGATGATTCAGGCGAGTGGCGAAACGAAACTTTTCCCATAGCGTGTACACGACTTCGACTTCAAATAGGGGATTTAGGGAATGGTTTGACAGAATGCTATAGCGAGAACCATTTCCCTAACGTTGAAGGCTAGCTTTTCGGGAGTGTTGAGTTATGATATAGACGTATGCCACAATATCTCATTGGAGATTTGGATCGGCCCACGGCAGTCTGCGCTGAGCGTGATGCAGAACGAGCCCGCTGTTTTGGCGTCGTTCAGAAATTTTCTGGCATGGCTCGTAAGAGCAACCTCGCATGTTGAGCGCTTGGGTGGAAGGCGACAATTGCGGGATGTCTCTACTTCCTCCTGCGAAACACTCGGGGGTGACTGACTGTGGAACGTGGTGATTTGTGTGTATTGCATTGCGCAGGTAGTGTTTCGCATGACGAGGATCCTGCTCAAGTTCGGGTTCGTCATTGCGGTCATAATGCTGGGTTTCACCATGGCTTTCCATGTCCTGTTCCGCGACTTCGACAGCTTCGGCGAGTCGTTTCTGGACTTGTTCAAAGCCATGCTAGGTGACACCGGCTTTTTCGAGGTGTTCTCGGGAGACACGTACGACGTTGTGGCGACGTTCTTGCTTGTGGTGTATCTCTTCATCGTGACGGTCATGCTCCTCAACCTCCTCGTTGCTATTCTGAGCACCTCGCACGCTCAGGTAGAGGAAAATATCGAACGCGAGTTCAAGGTATCGATCGCGCGGATGATGGATCACTACCAGTTGGTCGTGACGGACGACATGCTTCCGACCCCGTTCAACTTGCTGCAGCTGGTCGTATGGCCGATTGCTTGGTGCTTGCACGGGTGTTGTGGGCGCAATAGCGGCGTGTCTGGAAACACACAACGATCGCGCAACCGTTCAAAGGAAGCGTACGCATGCGGGAGCAAAGCCATTGGACCCGTGGTGTTCTGGGTCGTGCTGGGTCCCGTAGCTGTCATTGGAGGAAGTCTCCTCTGGATGGGATCGGTGTTGCCTGCGATGTATTTTTGGCGCAAGCACCACCGACTTCACAACAAGAGGGAAAATGGTGGAGGCGACAGCAAGAGCATGAACCCTTGGTCGCTGATTTTTCGGTATGTTGTGATCATCCCGTGCTGGTGCGTTTTTGGTGCTCCGGTGTATCTCCTCTTGTTGTGGCTGAACGCATCTCGTCGGGTGTTGTTTCGCTGCCCTTGCAATGACGATACCAGCAGTACAGCAACATCCCTACACGGTGCTAGTAAATCCACAATAGAGAGCATGCTGTTAAAAAGCCCTGGAGGAGTAGGAGCGCAAAAGTTGCGCGAATTCCTTCACGACCCCATGGATGACAAGGACGTGCGTCAGGATGAGAAGGACAGACGCACCACGGTGGAGCACATCAAGCTTCTTCGGAATCGCCTGGAGAACACCTCCAAAGAGCAGCTAAAGGGGCTGGAAGAAGCACTGCATCAGCGGATGATGAAGGAGTTGGGGCTTTTGGTGCAAACGAGGGTTGGAGCATGTACGACTACGAGGGATGTTGGTACAAGCACCTAGCTGTAGTTGGTTAGGCTTTCATTGCCAAGTGTGAGCCGTAATAGTACACGAGATTGGTGCGGTGTGGAATGAATATCTCCATCTATCTTTGTATTGTGTATTTGCATTGACCTGTTCCTCTGTTGTGGCTCCGATTCATGTATAATGCCCTGAACAATAAAATCAGTTCTACCGTAGGTTTGTGAAGATCGCACTGGCAGCACCGGCATACCACATGCAACAACTTTGTATTTCTCCAGTCATTTCTTGTCGTCCGGCAGAGTGGATACGAAGTCGCACTATCTCTGCTGAAGGTTGTCCTTTAGGGTCTTGGTCGTTTCTTGCTTGCCATTTTTTTTACTCTTTTCGAGTCCCCCGTTGAACAAAGGTTCGTTGAGTGTGCCGAGTTGTCTCGAAGCTCCGATGCTGGAGTTCTGGCATTGCATCATTACGAACGATGGAAAATTGCGCCTGTACAGGAAGTTGGTTGTCTTCACCAGTACAACGAGAAAAATGATTTGTAAAGGCGACGACCAGAAAAGAGCTCGGCCACACAATAGTCAATGCGCCTGGTTCATTCCGGAGCCTCTTATTATGTATCCTCTCGGAGGCCAAATCCATTCCATCCACCTCCTCCGTCTCTGCGTCCATCATCGCCGTTTGTTCCCCAGTGCTTGCCCTAGCCTTTCTCCCACCACGCTAGTTCAACCGAGCTTCTATAGTGCATCCATTTATTTCTGCCCCAAACCAGATTCGTTCCACTGCACCTGAGATTCTGCACCAACACCGCTCCTCTCTAGTCCCAGCACCCTACCTAGCCTTGCCCCCACCATTATTTTACTCCTCCGTCCGAGCTCGTGGTTGTACCGACCCCTTCCACCCCACCCCAGGACATGTTCATCTAAGCCTACCTCCGTGATCGTACTCGACACTCCATACTCTCGTTAATTCACTACCGTGGCGAGCAGCCAACAATACCCCCACGGGGTCCACGTGGATTCCGATGTTTGACCTACTGTGGAGTGTAGCAACACGCAAACTGTGGTGTGCCCACCTTCTTCTTCGAACTATCGACAAATTGTCTGAGACCACTACGGCACGACCATGTCTGCAACGCACACCCGCTGACCGAATGGCCAATGCTTGTCGTGTAGTGGTTGTGTGGTGGTGTTATCGGGGGGGCAGGGGGTTGGATCACCCCCTGAATTTGGGGAAAGAACGAGAATGTGCAAATGAAGATATCGTAGTTCTGGTTTTTGTGTGGTAGTACTATTATCCTCTATCCACCCCGCCGCAGAAAACGTGTTCATGCACATACATGCGTTGTTGGGCAATTGGCGAGCGGGTGTACGCTGAAGACATGGCCGTGCTGTAACGCTCCCAAGCCGTAGAATATGCCAACGGCATGAAAGAAGTTCGGCACGATCTACGACGACCAATGATCGGACGACGGGCAATGTTCATCCGCGTTCATCCGCGATGCGGGGCGATCTTTCATTCCACCGTACACCACCATGGTATCCACCTCACTTGCGAATAAAACACGGGCCAACTTGGCGTGTGGTTTGTGTGTGGTGTTTGGCCACTTTGGCCGGCGAGTGCACTCTGAAGACATGCCAGTGTGGTGGCGGTCTCAAACAACATGCCCTCAGCAACAGCCGAAGTAGAGGGGTCGAAGGATCCACGGGTGGATCCGAGGGTAAACGTTTCATTCTACAGCCGACCAGCAGACAATGGCGAAGCGGACATACATGTAGCCTACCGGCATGTGTCGCACAACGGGACCGTTCGCCATGCTGGTGCTCGGGCGCACCACTACAGCCTGGGTGGTTTCTGCACGACGTTGCACATGGTAAGGTCGAACACCGTTGGCACGACCGTTGGCACGGCAGTCAACGTCATTCGGTGGTCCCGCACAGCACGCTGGCCAGTTTCATCGTGTTGGCGCAGACCAAATTGATTGGTGAGTTTCGGGCGACAGGGTATAGAAACAAAGGTGGCACCGTGGATATCAGCAGAACCCCCTGAAATTGTTTGGCTGGCACAAAGTGTTTCAGTTTCACAGATTTATTTGTCTCTTCCAGCGGTGGTCTTGATTGATTGGGAGTTTGGCTGGCACAAAGTGTTTCAGTCTTACAGCAATGTCTGTCTCTCATTCTTTCCCCCAACTCGGACAAGAAACACCCAGGGGGGTATCCAACCCTCCCACCCCCCACCACACCACCCACACACCACCACACCACCACAACCGGAACCGCGACACCGGCATCTTTTCCGCCGCACTGACAGCGAGAGTTTTTCTTTTTTTTTCTCAGCATGACACAACGAATCCATCTCTACCGACAGTCGAAGAAAAGAGTCAAAGATTAGTCTATCAATGAATCCATGGCGTCAGCGAAAGTTCTGTCCATCCACGATTTCCCGAGCAGCACACAGTGATATCTCCCCCGTGGGTAACAGGGTCGACAAGGCCGTATGGTAGCCGTCTTGTGCATCTATCTGTGTGTTATGCTGGCAAGGTGTACAAGGAAGGTGTTGGGTAGTTGGTTCGTCGAGTTTCTTACGCATAGAAGTACACACGAACCCATCTCTATCGGAGTCTAACATCTGTTATAGGATTCAGATGTGTAGCCGGAACATAGAAGAGAATGGTTCCTTCTAGAAGGCGCGGAGAGATGTAACTCCCCGCGGAAGGATAAAACAGGGGACAGGATCTAGTAGCCCCTGCTTGTATTGAGGATCCTGCGCCCCTTGGTGTCATTCCTACCGATACCCAAGGCAACAGCTACTGCTGCTGCTGTTCTGCAAGAGTAACAACAAGTGAGTTCTTCTTCACGGGTCAACCAGACTTCATCACGCGTGCATACCACCACAAAACCTGTAGACCCGTTCTTTTTTAGAAAGTAAACATGATCTCTCAGAAAGACTACCCGTTCGAGATATAACCTCAGTCGAAAGGGACGTGGTCAAGTCTTTTCAGTAAGTGGATTGAAACCGTTCTCTTGCAGTGTCGTATGTACAACAATACAGCAGTCTTGCCACGAGGGAGGTCAAGTGCGCAGTGGGAAGCGTGGAGAAGGGCGAATGATGCAAAAACGAGGGTCTCCCTATTGACCGCAAGTTCCGTCGCTATATCGATTTGTGTTCGTTTTGCGTCATCATGGCAGTTTATTTTGCGAACATTTTTTGCGAGTTTCACTACAGGCCCGGGTTACCAGTGCGCATCCTGCAGTTTCTATATAGAGATTACAAAGAGAGGCTTCGGCAGAGCCAAAGCCTCGCGCGGTTCGCCCGCGTGCAGCGACGGGGAAAACTGGCCACCTACATATCGAGTAAAGGGTTCACAGAGACATGTGTGGGTAGCGGTGGACATGCGGAAATGCTACATACAGCAGTACGTTCTGAAACATTCGCTGTCGTTAGGAGTGTAGTCAGTGACCACCCTGATGCGTGTCCCGCTGCTCGACCGTCTGTCTTCCGTCGTTCAACATCGCAATGGCCAAACGAACCGGGGGGAATGCCCGAGACTACCGATTCAGGGCGTACGGACCCGAAACTGTTTCATGATAACGTAGCCGCCAAACACAACCTGTGGCTTTGTGTGCTATCCTTGGCTTTTGGACGAACTGTCCTCCAGGCGAACCGTGAACTTTTAGGAAACCGTTGGGAACCATCTCGGCACACGCCCATTTAAACAACGTAGCACAAGGTCCAACCGGTCTTGTGCACCAGGGTGGCCCACTGGGACTGAAACCCGCGTCAGCGATTCCTACAATAGTCGGCAAGTCATTCCCGACTGCAGTTACCCAAAACCCATACGCGCCTTGCATACCCCTGCATCATGCGCCCGCGGGCAAAACTCGAACACAAAATACTGCTCGTAGAAAAGCTTGTCAACTTGCCCCGACTTCACGCGGCGACGTCGAACGTCGAAAATCGTCAAAGCTGCCATGAGGCGGGGATGGCTTGAATTGCTTAGGTTCTCCGCGTAAGTGGAACGCGAATGTCACGAGCAACTACGGTGCATCGGCAGCAAAGCCTTAAAGTTATGGTTGTACTGCATGGGATGAATTCAACCGGTTCCCGCCGCGATAAACTTGCCGCGGCGACACGCACGTGGCGGTGCACACACGCAACACACACCCAGCAAGACTTGGATGTATTCTCATTGAACAGCCGGTGAGCGTGGAAGATGTCCTTTCAAGACACAAAACACACACACACACGATGTGCAAATCCAGCCCCAGACAGCACACACGCCGGGATCGGGTGTCGCATGGGACACACCACATTCTCGGGCCAGTCAAGAAAGATCCGGACAAAAATTCAAGAAGCAACATACGGAGTATCATGAAAGAAGCTCCTTCCCAAGGACTCCGAAGCACAAGCCATTCCCTCAGAAGACAGGGCGGTACCACATGTTCTTTGACTTGTACAGGCTCATGACCTTGGCACGAACACGAGTAGAACCAGAAAGAGAAACACACGCCGGGGGGGGTTGAAACAAGGAGCCCTTGTCACTTTTGCTGCAAACAAAACGCCGACATGCTTATTGGAGACGGAGTTTCAAGCCTACCCTCATGACGACTCGTACGAAGCAGTCCAGAACGTGCTCGTTGTGAAACACGACAAAGAAAAAAGGCCAAACACGCCTCAGGCGTAAACGGCAACGAAACCCCTTCACCTGTCTTCCAAACCGTTGCCAGCCGATGACAACCCAACGTTTCCCGTTAATGCGGTACACGACACGAGACCATCTCACCTTGGAAAATAGCATGAGGAAAATCACTCCGCATACACAGACCGCGACTTGTCGGTATCCACTGTTTCTCAACTTGGGCGCCACCTGTCACCAAGAAGCGACGCAACCAAGCGAGTCGCGGCAGGGACGGGGCAGGCGCGCGTGCGACAGCGTGTCGATGTGCTAGTGCAACAAGAGTGGTAAGGGGGGGGCACATAGCGAAGGGCTTCACATGAAACCAAGCGCAATTCACCAATTCCACCTCCGGATATCATGATCGGAGCATGGTTAGAGGCGTGGAGTATTCTTCTTGGCCGAATTTTGACTCTTCGTAACATGATTCGGTGGGGTTGCAAAGGAGGGTCCGAAGTCAGCCATTACGGGATGGGATCGGGGGGATCGAAAATATGCCGTACGAAGTTCGAAGCGCGTTTTCATGCTTGTCAGTTCTCGTTGCCAACCCCCCCCCCTCTTTGAGAAGAGCCATAAAGTCCTTAGGCTTTATTTATGACACCTATTGGTTAATTGTTGCCGACGGAAGTGCGGAATCCAGGCGGCCCGCGGGGATACAGTAGCACTGTTCCGCAAGTCGCCGATGATCTTCGGTTTTAATGCTCCTACAAACGAAAGCGGGAATATCGAGGCTACAGAGAGACGACCCCGTAGATGCGTCTGTAACCGTGTCACCACCTGCGCAACAGCCGACACCGCGCCGCACCTGTTACCCCACAGTGAAGACAACGCAATCCCTAACGTCGTGGTCGTACCACCGGGCAACGAGCTGAGCGCGGGGGGGCTGAGCGACTTACATGAACCAGCAGGATGCCCGACAACCCGCACATGAGCGTCATGATGCCGGTGATGAACCCCTCTGCCACAAACTGCACGTTGGACTTTGCATCGGCAAAAAGCGGCATAGAAGCAGCACGACCAGGAGAGCGAAACAATGGGGAGGAGAGGGTAAAGGAACAGCGCTTCGACTGGAGATGGAAGCCTGTGCCAATTGTACGCACAACGGCGGCTTCATCCATCCGAACAAATTTGGGCTCCGTCGAATTTCAATCGGTTAAAGCAAAGGTGGCCCTGACAAGGTTCGGTGTGGCACCAGCTCCCCCAATCTTATGGAGCATCGTGTTGGGTAGTGGGTGCTTAGCGTCAGAGAGTGGAGAAAAGGATGACTCAAGGCCTTGATATGCACGAGTGAACAGCAGGGCAAGCAAAGCCCTGCACACTAGAAGGGGGTCTGCCCTTCCAGTATCACATACCAACATGATCCACGCAGCCCCCTAGATCTCCGTAGGTTCGTATCTAGTGCTGAGTACACCTAAGCTGATACTAGAAACAAGCACAGCGGTAGTTTTACATACAACACGATTAGACCTTGGGGTACCCGTACATGGCCAAAAAAGATACGTCTCTGAAAAGTTGAACACCGTGCGTACCTGGGGATGGAACCACATGATGAACCCGTCTTGCTTTACCATGAACGGAGCGGGGTTACGGATGATATCGTACACGCCCCCGCTAATACCGAACGTGTACACCAACAACGATGTGGCGAGCCAGAGATACTTGTTTCGAATGACCCGGAGCAGAGCACCTGGAACACGCAAAAAGGCGGCGTGAATGGAAGGGCGACTAGGGGGGAGAGCGGAAGGGGTGGGAGGATACTCGAGACGCTCCCCAACGCCGCTGCAAGAGGGCGAAACCGGCTTGTCAACCATGCTCCGGAGGAGAACGCCCGCACACACCATGACACGACGGGCGGGTATGCATTGCCGGCACGACGCTGGTAGGCAAAACGCAGCTGGTATCCGAATACGTAGGGAGGAAATTAGAGCACAAACTGGTTCCGCTGAAGGCGGCACGGTGTCTCACCCAGGTTGGAGAGAATAGGCTTGATAGCGAGGGCGGCCACCACCAACAGCCCCACCAGGATGATCATCACCGGGGGCTCCGGCCTGGGTCAGACCGAAACGCAAAACACCCGCCCGCACGATTTTCGTGTTCCTTGGTGGCTGGTATGATGTAGTTCCATAGGACATACTTCCATAGGATATATTTCCATAGGATTCTAGAGACGAAACAATCTCAAAAACGATCGCACAACAACACACGATGAAGAGAAAAAAACACTGTCAGAAACAAATTGCACCACAACACACGTCGAGGCAAAGCGCTATCAGAAGCAGTCGCACCACGACGCACGTTGTACAGACAAAACAATGTAACAAAACAATCGCACATCAACGTATTTCTCACAGGTACAAAAACAGACAAGGACAAGAAGACGACAAAGAGTCCACGAAATACACGGTTTGGGGCTGCCGTACCTGATGATAGGGAAGGACACGCCGGTCTTCTCCTTCACGAATCGCGCCATGTCTTCGGCCTTCACCTGGCCAGCCATGTGCATGTGCTGGGACTGGTCTATTGCGTAGCGGCCGTCGTCCCCCTCCGCCAGCGCTGGGGGGAAGTGCAGAATCTTCGGGACTGTCTGGAGGCCCAGCTAGAGAGACAGAAGAGGGGGGTGGGGGGGGGGGTGTACTCATAGTCGTGCATGCCGTAGTCGTTTGACCATTGACCTCGCATCCCTACAAAGCCGGGACGGAGCACGCCGGGTTCTCACCGGACCAGGCTCTCACATCACCAAGCGCGAAGCGCCGTGAGGTATTTGGCGAGTCGCATGAAGGGTGAGCTGCATCCTGCTAAGGGTGTTCGGCATCTTGGCTTACTTCCTTGCGTACGGATGACAGCTACGTATGACTTAGTTTATTTTCTGGTGCTTTCACTTCCACAGACAGTTGTAAGCACTGTGTAACTGCCTCGAGGAAGCTTGACCATTTTAACACAACGTGGTGCGATCATCCCCCGTTGCGCGGAGTGAGGGTTCTCGACCCCGCACAACATGATCTACTCGACCACCATTTTGGTTACCGCCAAACGGGGGTGGGGGGGGGGGGGGGTCAGAGAGGCGCGCGGAGAAACGAACAGGATTCACATTTCTTCAAAACTGAGTTGGCCTTCCGCGCGTGGAGTCGCGCAGGAACTGACCCTCAGTCTGGAGAAAGCACGCCGAACTGCACAAGCGCTAGCCCCGCGCGCCACCGCGACCAACAAAACGGGGCAGCTTCGAGACGCTCCCCGGACACAGCTACCAACATCATCAAAACCCCACAAACATAGATCGCACCCACAGAGCAAGCAAGGAAACCACCACAGACTCACCTTTTGGAACGGCAACTGGTTCTGGCCGAAGTCGGCAACGAAGAAGTAGACGTCGACGCCGTTCAACGTCTCGGGGGTGTTGGCGCGCGCCGCCTGGTATGACTCCGCCATGGTCGTGAACTCGTCGAGGTGCACCCTGCCGAAGCGAATCCCAAACAGGAAGAAAACCGATGCAGAAGTACAGGCTTGAAACAGACTCAAAATAAGCCCAGTTTCCAGCCGGTTTCCCTCCACTCACAGTATTGTAAAGACTTCATTCTGCTGTGGTGATGCGTCTCGAACGGGTGGTCTTTCTGTGTTTTTGTGATGTTCATATTCCTAAGAAAACAGCGCTTGACATCAGCGATCTCTAGCGCTTTGAAGTCAGCGATATCTAGAAGGATTCGCGGTAAAGACGTGCGTACACTCGTCATGTCGTTTGAGTCACGCGCGCAGGTACACACAGGAGAGGAAAATCGTCACGTTGGTCGAGGTCCCAGCATACTACACAGGTGCCGCATGCGCGAGGGTGAGGCTCGACTGGGCAAAACACGACAACAAGATTTCTGTCGGAAACACATGGCTTCTAATGTCCATACAGTAGCCACCGATGGTCATACGACGACAATTGCACGTCGAAGCGTTGAACGCTGAAACAAAGCAGTAAGCACGGGGACACAGAGGAACACAAGTCATCTTGTCGGCGGTATTCAATCAACGACAAGAGGCACACGGAATCGCGAGAGGTGGGGGGGGGGGGGGGAGGGGGCTACCGCCGGCGGTCAATAGTCGGAAGGCCCACCCATGGTCGACGAATAATGTTTGGGTACGATATCCGATCTTCTGGGAAATGTATGGGGGGGGGGTATGTTGTTGGGGTTCCAAGTGCGGGGTCCCCCGAGAGATAGCACGCACATGTGTTCAGTGGTGCTAAGTACTGGAAGGAGTACGCTGTGTGTCATATAATCAAGCAAGAGGGTTTATGTCACCATCGTTCAGTCCTGGGATACAATAGTCCCCGCACTTGACCTCGCGCTGATACACACTGGTATCGCGCTACTTCGACATCGCTCCGGGCAAACCTGCAGCTGCGCTACTCGGACAAACCTGCAGCTGGTGCACTTGTAGTTGGCCCCGGCGGCCGTGAAGAAGACAACCGCCTCGTACTGCCGTGGAACTCCCGTGATGTAACGGTCGAATTTGGTCCCGTCCACGACCACGACAGCCCCCCCGCCGGCCTGCCCCTTCGAGTCTCCGGCTGCTCGGAGCTTTTCAAGGGAGCGACGTCTAGAGCCTGCGGACTGATTGGAGTGGTTCGAAGAGGAAGTCGAAGGCGTTTTTCGAGGGTGGGGGCACAAGGGGCGTTGGGTGAGGGGTCCAAGCGCAACAGCACGAGAGGTCCGAGGGCACCGCTACTTGTTGACTTCTCTGTCGGGAGATGCTACCATGCCTGCAGATTAACACCGGTGCTGTTGTGAACGGTCTGCCGCACGTTGTATGAGGGTATGTACCCACCTGTGCCGGCAGATCATCAACTGTGCGATATTATTGCCCCACACAACCTAGTACGTATTGCTGTTGTGGTCTTGGACCTGCAACACTCGTGCGATTGCGATCAGCGTGACGCCTGTTGCAGGGTCACGCAAGCACGACTACTCGATCGTTTTGGCTCTGGTGTACGCCATCTCTGCTCTCTCTCTCGCGCGCACGCCGGACCGGGTTGATCACAGGTTGAGGAATGCTCAGTATTTGTCCCCGTTGGGATCATTGGAGTTGATTGTTAAGACATTCGCCCCCCAACATCCGACAGTTTACAAGGCAGGTGAGCACGAGGACGGTGTCGAGCTCGTTGTGCATATGGCTGGATTGGCCGCTTTCGTGCTGGCCTGTCTCTTGATGTGTCTAGGTCTCTCGACACGTCTTTCTCTATTAGGCGAGGGGTGCCCGCGATCTTTCTCCACACACAAAACAATCCGAGGTGCAAACGGAACTCATCCTCTACACTTTGGCAGTCATGGTATGCAATCTGCACCTGGAAGGATTTATATTCTTAGATCGTAACTATTTGTTCCTGCACCCTGCAGCCTACCCGCAATACCGTACATGACACAATATAACACACCCCCTGGGCCGATTTTCACAGCTCGATTACTCCACAACGAAGAGGATGCATAAACGACATGATACATTTTCGAAAAGCACTCGACGAGACGGATCCAATGCCGCCATTTTTGGCGCTGTGACTCTTGCTGCTGTTGAGAAATCGAGCTTTGAAAATAAGTCAAGGGGGTGTGGAATCTTGTGTGATACACTGCAGATCACGATTGTTTACAAGGGGACCTGAACAACTGCCCGACGGAGTTTTTCCGAGATCCCGCATCATATCGTGCTTTGTTCAAGGCATGGTGGAAACGGGAAAACATAGAGGTAGAGGGAGAGAGCAACGAACGCACACCAAGTGGTCCACACATGACCAAACCAAACCAAACCAAACCAGGGGCTACACAGACGGGTATTTGGATTTGCCCGCTGCTGTCCGCTGCGCAGGAGGCGAAAGGGCAGGGTAAGCATGAGATGCAAAAGGAGAGGATTGCACCCGAGTTCCCCAGATGAGGCGGTATTGTGACTTCCAAGCGTGCGGTGCGCATTGGTTTCGTTGCTGTGCGATGTTGCTGTGGTGCAATCCATCCGTGGGTGAAATCTTAGGGTCTTTGTGAGCTTCACACTCACCATGCTACGCTCCGCTGCAACAGAAGTGCCTCCAAGCACCAGCAAAGAGACCAGCGTCAAAATCTTGACCCATGCCCGTCGCCGCGGCGCAGCCGTCCGTCGTAAACCCATCATCGCCCGGTTTCGAGCGAGGTTATCGCTGTGTGTCCTGCGGTAGCAGTTGCTCCGACTGCCGCTGCCAGCAGACCAGAGGTAAACAATGGACGCCCCAAAGTTACGCCCTCTGCGTCACCCCCCGGTCTCCAACAGCAGCATCACACAGCCGCAGCACACCATCGACACAGAGCAGTGCCAGAGGTGCTCTTTGTCGCTCTCTGGCCTGCCCGCCTTCCGCCTGGTGGATAAGCTCTGTACTCTTATTCTCTAAGCCAGCGCAGTGCCTTCGATAGCGGTAGGCTCCGACGGATATAGAGACGGGGCACATCAACGCTACCAAGCATCGGAGCGGTTTGAATTTGCTGCCAATTCGTTGAGGCAAATTCAAAAATTGGCGCCGCCACACGCAGCGAGGTAGACAGCAGTGCATTGTGGAACAGCTGCAGTGCTGGGCGTCGTTCAGCGGGCGCTCGCGGTTCCTTTGGTGGTGAAAGGGGGCGGATCGCTTCTTGAAACTGCTACCTGAAACGGTTGTTGCTTCGGCAGTGGCTGTATTTGGTAGTGTAACGATAGCAGCAGCCAACATGATGTCTGCTACGAGAGGGGGTGCTGCTGGTGCGGAGGAGGACAGGCTGGAGGACGAGGAGGACGACGACGAGGTGTACCAGTACCCAAAGGCGGGCCTCGGGCCTGCGTTGGGTTCCATCGAGAGCATCCTTCGCTGGTAAGAGCATCACGTATGGCGACCCGAATGCTTCTCTGCCCGCCCCCCTCCTCTTGTACCCTGCGAGCGCCACTGCTGTGTAACGTTATGGCAGCCTGTATACAAGTACTGGGTTTCTGTTGTGAACTTCCCACTCCCATGATACTGCTACCCACGGGTTGTGTTTGCAACGACTGCTGGTGTCTCTTTGCCAATTTTTTCTCGTCGGCAAAAACCTACTTGAGTGGATTCGCTCGATGGAATAGCCTACGAGAGTGCGTCTGGACGCAGGAACGGGGAGGAACCCTCATTTTGAGATGCTGCTGCAGACTCGGGCGTTTAGGGCAGAGGCAAGAAGCCACGCGTACACCTTTACGTAGAAGTTTGAACTCGCCTGGATAGGGTGGAAAGCGTTTCATCGAACTGATAGTCGGCCCAGGCTGTTCCATCACAAACACACACACCCGGAGCCCGCTGCCATCCGTAGACCGACCATGCCACCAACCGTTGTATGGTGACGCTTTCTTCGAGATCGCATGCTTTTGTGTGTTCCATACTGCTGCAGTCGTATTTACTGCAGTCGTGATGGTCACCAAGGATTGGCGGTTGTTTGAACATAGTGTACCAGCTCTTTCCAGAGAACCGCAATCGTCCGACAATGATTCGGGAGAAAAAGTACAGCTCCCATCACCCAGGGAAAGTACTTGCCGAGTTGCGCATCGGGGACAAGACTCACATGCACCTACCGTAGGTGACGTAAGATACCACACCCCCTGGACCGACTTTTCAAAGGCTCGACTAGATCTCCGTAGATCCGTTTCTCGTGCTGAGTACACCTAACGTAATATTTCGTCACAAGAGTGTTTCGTCGCCGTCATTTTTTTTTGTAAAAGGTAACATTACCACACAGAAAGACTACCCATTCGAGATATAACCACCGTCGAAAGGGATGTGGTCAAGTCTATAAAGTGAGTGGAGGGAGCACTGCTGCCGCAGTTGCCGCCAGTGTATCACAGACCGACAATCCTCTTGCCGCTTTCTCCAACGTGTCACAGACCAACGGCCCTCTTGGCTCTTTACGCTTGCCTCGAACGACCCTCTTGCCTCCTGACGCCCTCCCCACCAGATACGATTGCTCCATCACGAAAACCCGCCTATTTTCGCTTTCCGCAACATGTCAACAGACCAACGATGGCCCTCTTACCTTTCCCACGGATTTCGATGGCCTAGTCTCACCAAGCATCCCGCGTCCTGTCACATGACACCGTCGCCGCGACACGTTTCTCTCTTCGGTCACGATCTATGTGCGTCAGCGCGATCTGCCGTGGGCTTTCGGACCCGCCGGTGTCTCTGCCGTGCTGCCAGCAGACCTTCTGCTCTCTCTGCATCCGGCAGTACCTCAACAGCACGACGCCCCGCTGCCCCTGTTGCCGGAAGCCGTGTGAGCGTACACGGGAGTGGCCGTGTGTCACGCGAGAGAGGGATTGTGATGGAAGTGTGTTGTACTGCTGTTGGGGTAAAATCGTTTGAGTGTGCGCGAGGGAGTCGCGTCAAGAGAGAGAGAGAGAAACGATATCCTCTTGGTGCTGTTGGGGTCGTGGGAGGGCTGACAGACAGTCCCATGCGATCTCAGACGGGTATCGATTGGGAGGGGTGGGGGACTAAAGCGCCCCTTCTATTTCTGTGCATAGTATCAATGGTGGTCTCCGGGAGCTATCTGCGTACACTTCTAAGGGCGACGACGTCAAACTGGCGAGGTTTTTGTTGTGTGGACAAAATTGATGCAGAGTTTCGCTGAAGGAACTACCTCACGCGCTTGTTGGCTGTTGCATCGCGAGCAGCACACCGCAGAGAAGAAGAATGGGAGACGGCATGAATGAGTGACGCACTGTTGTTTTTGACGAGCTGTACCCCAGCAGGGGTAAGGATAACTAACGAAGCTTGTAGATAGAGACGCCCGGTGGACCCGCGGATTCATCTCTTTCTCCCCGACGCCTCTTCCGGTGGGTGTTTCGTTCTTTGCTTGCCCGTGTCACTTTTCGCACACGCTCGCGCTGGGGCTGTGTTCACAGCCGCGTCGAACATGCTGCAACTGTCCAAGGAGCTTCGGTCGGTGAGTGCAGCAGTACCCCTCCGTACGTGCTGTCGATGCGTTGTCTGTGCCATACGCAGGCTGGCGGGGGGTTCATGGAAGCTGCCCTTCTTGTTTTCAAGACGAGCAGGTTGTCGGGGGGAGGTCTGGAAGATGCTGCATGTTGTTGAACATGTTGATCTGCGGTCTCTGCCGCCTTTTTTTCTTTCATGTTGCGGGAGGTTTTCTGTCCTTTCATTTTTTGCGCCCGTTGGACACCCTAATGATATCACAAGTTCCGTTTCGACAACGGCCCTGGCCTCCCTCCGCACAGATCTGCACCACGTGGAAGCACAACCGCCGAGCCATCCTGGCCGCGGCTAATGCTAGCGCCACGGCACCGGCAGGAGGAGCCGCGCCGGCGCCGGCGAGGGAGCAACCCGCTCCGTCCGGGAGGCGCAAGGTTTGCGCGATCGGGGCCGGCCAAGGGCGTGTCGGAGATGGCGGCGTTGTCAAGGCGGTGCACTACCACTCCCTTAACGATAGCAAGGTGTGTTCAGGGGGCGAAGATAGAAGTGTTGGTAGTTACCCGGACCCGCCGGCCGGCCCCAAAGAACAAGAGGGATTGAGATGTGTTGCGTGGGTTTGTGGTGAGGCATGAGGGAACATGCCCGATCTCTCTGTGGTGTATGCAGCCGCGCTGTTCCAGCCAGTTGCTGACGAGTGGATAGCCAGAGGAAGAGCGGGGCGTTTTTCGTGCTTTCGCAACACGGCTCTCGGGGTTCACGGGCGGTATTTTGCTGCCGCCGCAATTCTTAGTCGTTTGTCTACCACGACAGTGACCTGCTTTATGGTTGCGGTCATCCTTAACGATGTTAATGCTTTCATTCAAATAGCATGGAACACATCTTGTGGGTACTACAGCAACGCCGATCGGGGAATATGTTGGGTTTATTTGTTACCCTGCTACCTTCTTCTACCACTTCTTGCACCGAAACCGTCACGGTTGTACTAAACATCAGCCATTCGACTCTAGTGCAATCGATTTCCTCACCGAGCAAACGAATGCTTACGAAAACTCATGCCTAGACACGACATTCTATCTTCTTCCTTGTGTGAGCTTGTTTGGATGCGTTGAGTGCGTGTATGTCTCTCCGCATGCCCAAATTGGGAATTGTTATACCATTGCGAGCTATGGGCCTCTCTGGCTACTAGTAGGATTCGAGTCAACCACTGAGTTGTCAGCTTTTGGGTGGATATGTTCGGCTTGCTTGCGTGTCGACTGATGCGACAAATGCACGGCCTTCTTACAAGTACTTGCGTTAACTAACCGGGAACGTTGATGATGATGCCAAATACATTGTGCACGACGCCCGATATGTACAGTCAAGCCAACCTGGGGTACATTGGTTTAAGCACGGGCCATTGCCATAACGGGTGTTAATGATGCCAATAACTTCTTTTGACTTTGGTCTCTTTGTGACGTAGTACAAGTCTAAATTGACACCAGTGATGTTTTTTCGCGTCTTGACCGTTATTTTCCTTCAGTTGCTTTCCCCGCTTGTATGTCCGCATCCCTCCCCTCCGCTGTAGGAAAGCATCAATCCGAAAACGCCATCCGGCCAAGACTAACATATGACGTTTTTCTGTCCGTTTTGTGCGTTTTTTCTGTCGTTCATCCCCCAGATGAAGGCGCTGCTGATCCGCGTCGGTCTCCCGGTAGGAGGGGGCAAGGCTGCCATGGTCGCTAGGCACAAGCGGCTCGTTCTGCTGTCTGCTGCGTCCAACGATCGTGAGGTGCCGTTGCCCAAGGCGCAGCTCCTCAGACAGGTGGCCGCATGGGAGGTGAGAGGAGAGAGACCAAGAAGACTGATGGTACAGGAGTAGTACATGGATCGAGAGAGGGGGGGGGGGATTCTTGTGCGGGGGGTGAGAGAAGGGCGACCAAGAAGACTGATGGTACAGGAGTAATACATGGAATGAGAGAGCGAGAGAGAGAGACAGACAGAGAGAGGCAGAGACAGAGACAGAGACAGAGAGAGAGGGATGGCTTCTCTTACGGAGGAGGGAGAGAGGGCTCTCACGAATGCCTTACATCAGCCCTCTTGGAGACTTGGCTTGTTGATGTTGGTTTCGTAGCCCACAAGAAGAACTAAGAAACCCAGCCCCGGCGGTGAAAACTAGAGGTTCTTATAATGCGGGCGCTATTTACCTGTACCAGACTGCAAATCATCGGTGGTGCCGACCCAATGCTCTCGCGAACCCATGCTGGCGCTTTTTTCCGCCGACGTTGCTCCTTCCGTTCGTCGCAGAGAGAGAAAGACAAGGAGAGGATGGCGAACGCCAAGACAGCGAGGGCAGGGCTAGTGTCAGGATCAGCAGGGTCGGGGGGAGGGTCGAGGCAGGCGTTGCGCCCGGCGGGGACAGGGGGCGCCGCAGCCGCTGGCGACGGATCACCCCCACCTGAGTCCGAGAAAATCGTGATCTCGAAGGAGATGAAGGACGGGTTCTCCGCCTTGATCGCAAGCGCCAGAAGTGTGAGCTGCCCCCCACGCGTCATAGATAGGATGGGAAAACCGTTTTTGAGCTGCCTTTGGCAGGGTAGGAAGGAACGATTGGTGATCGGTCCTGTGGGAACAGTGCTCCGTCTTCTTGAGGATGGACGCGTGGTCAATGGTCTAACCGCTAAGGCGTGCGAAACATGAGAGTAAGCCCTCACCCGTCATCCTGTGCTTGTGCTTGTTCTGCTGATTGGTGCAGCTGCTGCGTACACTATTGTTTGGTGCCGTGTTGTGTTCGTCGACGTCCCCCCCTCACGCTTTGGCGTCTCGAATGGACGCTGCCTTGCCCGCGCGCCTGCCCCACCCTCCAGCCGCTCCGCACTGGACTTCGCTTGTGCAGCTGTGAGCAGCGCGATTTCCCCCTTTTGTGTTGAGCGCCACGTTTTGGCAGCTGTGATGTAGCGCGAAGACCCCTGTACGTCCACGACTGTTGCGCAGCTGTGATACACCTTTATAGGTTCCCTCTACTACATGTCGAGCGTCACGTCCACCAACAGTTGTTGGTCGAGGCAAGGACCCCCAAGTTGTCGGTTCACGTCGTTCGGCTGTACCGGTTCAACTATAACGCTGTTCGCCGTAGTAGATCACCCCAACTTCAGACTGACCGTGAAGATGATGAAGGCCAACACCAACGACACCATCCGTCACCCCTCCCCCTTTTCGAGTTCCCCCCTTGTACCGACCACCCCCTACCATTCAGAACGAGTTCTCCTTTCGCACTTCATTCGCCTTTTTTGTGCACGCAGCACGCCCATCTCGACCGACCCCCCCCCCCCCCCCCCCCCCCGGCCCTTTTTCTCGGGGCCCCTTTTTTTAAAAAAAAAAAAAAAAACCAACCCCCCCCCCCCCCCCCGAGGGGGGGGAAAAAAAAGAAAAAAAAAAAGGCGGCGCCCCCAGAGT
>FN649735.1:3011217-3023247 GCA_000310025.1 Ectocarpus siliculosus
TTCCTTTTATCCCTTTGGGGGGGTCGCTCCCCCCCCCCTTTTTTGGGGGGGCCAGGGCCCCCAAATTTTTGGTTCCCTTTTTTTGGGTTTACCGGTTTAAATAAAACCGTTTTCCCCGTTTGTGGCCCCCCCCATTTTCGGCCGCCCGGGGAGGGGGGGAAGGCCCACCCCAAAGGCCCCCTCCCTCCCCCCCCCCCCTTTTTGGTTTCCCCCCTTTGTCCCCCCCCCCCCCCCCCTTTAAAAAGGTTTTCCCTTTCCCCCTTTTTTTCCCTTTTTTGGGGCCCGCGCCCCCCCTTTTTGGCCCCCCCCCCCCCCCCCCCCCCCCCCCGGCACTTCTTGCTGCTGCCTCATTTTTAGAAAGCAAAGAAGAGACCGATCACTAGCACCAGCTCCGACGGCGGTGACAACAGTGAAAACAAAAAGGCCCGCGTCTGCCAGGATTCGGACTGCGGCGGCGGCGGCGGCGGAAACGTGGATATTGCCGGTAGTGTTGGTGATGGCGGTAACGTCATCAGGAAAGATGCAGGCGGCTGCCGCACCCTTGGCGGTCGAAGCGCGGCCGTCGGTGGCGGTGCTTCCCGAAACGACGCGCCAGGCGATGCTGCTGAGGTGCGTGCGTCTATGGACCGTCGTCTCTTTTTTTTTAAGCTCTCAAAGGCGATCCCATGCTTTTTCTTCATGCGGTGTCCAAACCTCTGTTTCCCCGAGGGCAACTTTGTTTTTCCTGTAAGATACGGATATGTTCTCCACTACGTCTTCCACGCTCGCGCACGCGTGGTCCCGTGACCCTCAGCGCGGCTCTTACTCCGTCAAATCCTTTCCATTTCCACGACGGCGACAGATCCTCGGCGTGGCGGGGAGGCTGGTCCGTACCCGCGGGCCTTGGCGGTGTATCTTCTCGCAAGGACGACAGCCGTCGGCTTCGGTGGGAGAGGTGCGCTGCAACGGCACCGCTGAAGCCGCCGCCGCCGCTGCCGGCGTGATGCCACCGTCGGCTTCGGTGGGAGAGGTGCGCAACAACGGCACCGCTGCTGGCGTGATGCGACGGACGGAAGGATGGAAGAGCGCGGGAGAGCGGGCCTTGTCCTCTGCCGGTGGTGACGGCGTCGAGAGAAACGGCGGCTGTGCCTGCAACGGGGTCGGCGAGAGCAACGGCGTCGGCGGCGACGGTAGAAGCGGAAGCGAAGCGACACAAGAGCTGTCAGTCGTAGCAGCAGCAGAAGCAGCAGCAGCAGCAGCAGCAGACGGACGCGCTGGTTTTGGAGGGGGCGGCGAGGATAGGGATAGAGGTGGAGGTCAGGAGGAGGCGGCACGTCCTGTGCGAGAACCTACAGCAGAGCAAGGGCCGGTTTACCTCAACACCGCGACGATGGAGACGGCGCGGGAGCCGCCCGCGGAACTGGTGGCCCTGGCGGACCAAGCGGAAAGCGCGGGGGATTACCTGGTGTTCGTCCCTTCCCACAGGTTTGTGGCGGCGGCGGCAGGTGCGGTACCGGCTTCCGCCTCCTCCCGCAACAGCAACGTGGCGGCGGCTCCCGTTTTCTCCCACAGGAGCAGCAACATGGACGTCGATGGCAACGGCAGCAACCCGGCGGCGGCTTCCGCTCTCTCCCACAACAGCAACATGGACACGGATAGCAACGCGGCGGTGACGGTGGCGAGGATGTCAGAGGCTGCCTCCGCGGTAGTAGCCGCGGCGGAGCGAGTCCTGCAGGCCGTAACGGCAGCCGGTGAATCGTGCTCCCCCCCGTCCTCCACGACAGCAGTGAATGCCGGCACCGGTAGCGGCGGTGCGGCGGCGGCGGCGGCGGCGGCGGCGGTGGGGTCCAACACCAGGCGCAACAGCCGAGGAGAGCAAGCGCAGGACACACAGCAAGGGTTACCGCTCGAGGCGTCGACGACCCCGTCAACGGTGGCCAAGGCTGTGCTCGGCGGGTCTAGCAACAGCAGCGATCGCCGCGGGGGCGGCGGCGCCGGGGGGGGTACGTGGGATCGATTGTCTTCCCTGCCGACCATCGACTTGTCTCAGGGAGTGGCATCGGCGCCCGTGGACGTTGAGAACGGGGGGGGCGCGGGAGGGAACAAGGCGGTGACGGTAGCGACGACGTGGACGTGCGTCGCGTGCACCCTGACGAACAAGTCCCGCAGGACAACGTGCGAGGTGTGCGGAACCTCGAGGCCGAAGGCTTCTCAGCAGGTGAGGTGGGGGAAGGGGTGTGGTTTTGAGGGTTGATTGCATCAAATATGTAGCAATCGTTGTGAAAGGTCGGGGCCACGCTGTGGTTTCGTGGTTGGTCGGCTGACTCGGGTGGGGGGGTGTCCTGTAGTGTTGCAAGGTGAATTAATTGCACGGACTTTTGATAAACGAAATGAGAAGGGTTGTCGGGCGTGGAAGCGACGGATGATGTGATGCTCTCTAGAACAACAGCACGTATGACCCAAGAGGCCTAGCCCTCCCGTGTGATTCACTCGCACGAGCGATTCGCTACGTGCAACGAGTGCCCGCTTGTTGGGCGAGTGGTTACCCCTCATGGGAATCAAGTCATCGCAAAGAGAGCGTAAAATATAACGCCGCGATAACTACTGCTGTATCCTGGCCGCCAGTAAGAACGATGTTGAGCATTCTGTGCTGTCGGGCTAACCTTCCCTGGGTACCCATTGGCCCTGTTTTTGTGGTGTGCGCCCCCCCTGTTCTCGATGAGCCAAAACATTTCCGATGCCGAATACTGGAACCCGATGCCGCTGTCGTCGCCACGACGCTAGTGGGTGCCTCTATGGGCCTCTTACAGCAAGTAATGCTCTCCGCGGGCAAACACACAGCCTGCACCACCCTCTGCATTTGCGCGTGCCAGCCAGCCGGTCTGAATCCTCATCAACGTCCGTGCAGCCAATCAGAAGTCCTCGTTTTTGGTCGTTCACCATGCCCCTTCTTCGCATTTCACGGTGCCCTCGTGTGTGTCTCCTTGCCCGCAGAGACCCTCGTCATCGTCGTCGCTATCTGTAGACTCGGGCGGCGGCGGCGGCGGCGGCGGCGGCAGTCACCGGCGCGTGGGAAGCGTGAGCAAGCTCAGGCTGCGCCAACCGGCACGGAGTACTAGCATCACGCCCTTCACCTCTCGCCCAGGCGGCGGTGGCGGCGGCGGCGGCGGAGCGGGGGGATCAACAGGCGCGCCTACTTCTTCCTCGTCTCCGCAACCGCCTCTGTCACAGTCAGCGGGGACGACTCCGATCAACGGGTTCCCCTCGGTCCGGTCCCAGGAACGTTCTTCCCCCCCGAGTGCTGGTGCTGTTGCTGCTGCTGCTGCTGCTGCTGCTGCTGAGAAGGCACGACAGTAGAGTTTTAACATGGTTAGGCTGCTGTATGAACCCGTTGAGCCCCCAAAAAACTGTGCAGGGTTGCGCCGGTAGTGCCAGGGCTCCAAAGCTTCGCGGGTGTGCTACTGCTGTTGCGTGGGCAAGAGCGCGTGGTTCGTTGGGCAGGAATCGGGCTTTTAATATCCTGCGGTGGTTGTAAACCACGCGAACACATTAATGGGACTGCTGTCAGCAACATTCGTACTCCGTAACGTTGTGCTACAATTGTATTGTTTTTCAATCTGAACTCCAAGTTGTTAAACGGCCGAGCTGGCGTGGTTCGTTGGGCAGGAATCGGGCTTTTAATATCCTGTGGTGGTTGTAAACCACGCGAACACATTAATGGGACTGCTGTCAGCAACATTCGTACTCCGTAACCTTGTGCTACAATTGTATTGTTTTCCAATCTGAACTCCAAGTTGTTAAACGGCCGAGCTGGCATGCATGTGCATATGTTTGCATTCCATGCACCGCCCCTCGCCATCTTGTCTTTTAACGTATAGTCTGTACAACTTGGGAAGAATCGACGAACACAACACTCGCGGCACGTGCGTAGGAGCAGCCGGCCCATGTCGCAGGGCGCAATTTTGATACAGCATGCTCAAGCGTTCGTGATTGCGCCAGGGGGGCGGGGGCGGGGGGCATTCAAACGATTGCTGCCCCGTTCGAGCGTTACCGGTCTAATAGGTGTAGTCGTCGACCAGGGCGGTTGTGCGGGAGGGGGCAGGATCGGCAATGCGGAGTTGAACTCCCATGTGGCACAAATAGACTCCAACGAGAAAGGCGGGGGAGGGGGGGGTTAGAGCTCAAGTTTATGGGCCGATTTCGCCCGCGATCGATCGTGTACAGAGCACCGGTGGATTGTTTTGTTGTCTAGCCTCTCGCTTCTTCTCTCCTGCTTGTCGTTCGAGAGATGATGAGTGAGAGGTGATGTTCGGTCTTTGTCTGCATAGATACCGTAGTTCGCAGGTCGAAACTAAAGCTGCGTGGTTGTGGTTGTAGACAAAAAAAAATCTGGGGGAGGAGTGCCTCTCATGGCGTAGCTCCACGTCCTTGCTACTCTCGCTTGGCTGCTTGGGTGTAGTTGTGGTGTGCTTCGTGTTGACATTGAAGATGACAAAAGTGTGTGTGCCCAACGCCTTGCGCTGTGTATCCCGTGTACAGCACATCGCGTGTTCCAACCGTTCTCGGTCGGTGCATCGGAGAAAAGGATGCTGTGAATCCTTCTATTGTGAAGTTACATTTGATGGCAACCACGCCCCCAGGACAGAAAGAAAGGAGGCACGAATAGAACTCCGCATGTACCTTCCTCATTTTTGGTGGCCCAGGTAAATGTATAAACGTCATGAAGACTGTAGGCTGGCGTCTAGCATGTGGTGCATATCCTTGTGCATCATGTCTGTATCATGTGTACAAGTAGACAAGTAGGCAATCTGCATCCATCCATACATGTGCAAAGACTATGACTATAATACATGTCAGGGGGGTCCGCAAAATGTAGTGCTACCCCCCCATTGGACTGCCCATCACGCCGCTAGCTGGCTCGGCAGCAGTCGACAGCACAAGCAGCACCAGTACACATCACACGCCGACGCTGCGAGCTGTGAACATCACCGCAGCCTAGCCAACTGGAAGCTGCACCGCGGTAGGAGGTCCGAGCTTCGCCCATAGCCCTGCGTAGTCACGTCCAGCAGGCCACAATGGGCAAGAAAGGTAAAGCATCTCGACCTTCGAAGGCATCGAGTGGCGTAGCAGCAGCAGCAGCAGCCGCGGCACCGAAGGCAGACAGCTCTTTGCATGGCGAGACGCTCAAGATGATACAGGTAAGGATTGACTGTGAGGGTGCTCTTGCATCGGGGTAAGCCTGCTTCGGCAGCCTGTGGCTGTGCTGCGTGGAGAGTGCGGAGTCGGTGCTCGAGCCACCGCCACGACTTCTCAAATTTGAATCTAGACGGGGCGTACCGACACACCAGCTACCAAAAACAGCGGCAGAGAGGCTCGTAGCCCCTGGACCGCAGCCGTAGCTCCGTGTCATAGCTCTGTGACCACACGATAAGGGCGTAGTTCGGGCATCTATCTCTGTGCCCGCTGTGTTTAAGTCTGGGTCTATGGTGCGGTGTTGCTCTTTTTTGCGAACATGAAGAACTCGAACCTGACAGTCCCGTAAAAACAGGGTAACCCCGTAGGTGCAAGGTCCCTCCTACAATACGGAGCGGGTGTTTGGTGTTTGTGCACGGGAAATAGACTTGCTACTGCAACAAAAAATAAAATTAGAATAACTGCTGCAGTCGTTGTGCCTTGAGCATGTTTACTGCTCCGTCGCGCCGGGCCTTTTTCCGTTTGTGGGCCTGTTTTTGTTTTAGTTGCGATGGCCGCTTTATGGGCACCGATTGCGGGGTGTCTGCGTGCGGGTCGCGAACCTGTCTGCCAGTGCGTCTCGCGGAGCACAGACCCGAACGTGAGAGATATCCTAGAGAAGGGGGGTGAACTCACCGCGTGCGGGGTGCCGCCCGGCCGTGATCGTGGTGGTATTTGCATGTTCGCTGTTTCTTCGACACGAAAAGACAGCACCTGTTGAAAATGTTGCCATGTCAACGAGCCTTGCACATGCCTTTCCGCATTGCGAACACACATAGGAGCTTGGTATCTCCGGCGCTGCAGCTGTTGGTGACGGCGCGGAACCAGCAGCGGGAGCAAGCACCGCCAAGCCGGCGGCGGCACCGACGGCACCGGCGGCAGCGGCGCGGAGGGACTCGGGCAGCGGAAACGGAAACGGCGGCGGTGGGAGAGGGGCCGGTGGCTGGCGGGGGGGCGGCGGGAGGGGAGGAAGGGGCGGCGGGAAGGGAAGAGAAAGCGGCGCAGAACAGCACGGTGGTGGCGGCGGTGGAAAGGTAGATTTCAAGAGGGACAGCAGGAATGACGGGAAGGGGGGGCGGGGCGGCGGGCGGGGCGGCGGCGGGGGGCGCGGAGGAGGAGGAAGAGGAGGAGGAGGAGGTGGGGCGTGGGGAGAGCCAGCGGACTTGGGGCCGTTTGGCGGGATCCGCCTCAAACATCCCGTTGCTGACAGGTGACGATGAGAAGACTTTTTTTTTGTGGAACTGTAAAAAGACGCTGTTAGTTAGTGGTCGCTGTGGTACCAGTTTTTTTTTGCGTCAGGCTGACGTGTTCATGTTTCCCTCTGTCTCCGTGTCGTTCTCTCTCTCTCTCTCTCTCTCTCGCTCTCTCTCTCTCTCTCTTTGTGTGTGTGTGCGTGTGTATGCGCGCCCGTTCTGTGACTGGGTGTGTCAGCGAGGGGAGCTGGTACGAAGACGTCCCCGCGTCGCTCGGTGGCAAAGCCGGCGGCGGCAAACGCGGCAAGAAGGCCAAGGCAGGGAAGGCGAAAGCCGTCGAGAATGTACGTCACAGCACACAAGGCGCGCCACCACTTAAGAACCTCTTGTCTTGGCAAGAGGCTTTTCTTGTTTTCCCTTTGGAGGGGGGGGCTTCTCACATATTGGGTTTTTGTAGGGTTCTTCACTGAGCACATTCTTTACAAAATACTAGGTTTTTGTGTAGGGTTCTTAACTTGGCGCATTCTTCAAACATACTAGGTTTTTGTGTAGGGTTCTTAACTGAGCACATTCTTCAAACATACTAGGTTTTTGTGTAGGGTTCTTAACTTGGCGCATTCTTCAAACATACTAGGTTTTTGTGTAGGGTTCTTAACTGAGCACGTTCTTCAAACATACTAGGTTTTTGTGTAGGGTTCTTAACTTGGCGCATTCTTCAAACATACTAGGTTTTTGTCTAGGGTTCTTAACTGAGCACATTCCTCCGAACATACTAGGTTTTTGTCTAGGGTTCTTCGCTGAGCATCTGTGCTTATTATTAGTCGAATTATTTCTCCTGTGTATGATTTTTGTTGTCAGCCCCAGGTTCTTCAGAGGTGGCGCCTCCTGTACATGTTGATGTTGCAGAGTGTATGTGTGTACGCTTCAGCGCACCTCTTTGTGTACTTCGAGTACACACGTGTCCCCTCCGGGATACAGGAAGTGTTCCTTCCCGAAACTCTGGAAAACGCGAAAAACCCAAATTGGCATGACACCTGCAGATAAGCCGGAATGAGGAGAGCAGTAGGGAGTACACTCACACAGCTGTTCCTGAGAGGAAGCGTTTAACGCGAAGTCCATGCGCCCAGCCGCGAGGTTGTATGTCGTGACCCTATGTATGTTCGTTCCGGGTTTCGGCATACATGCAATGTCTCCAGAATCTTCCTGAATTCTTCGCCGTTGGGATTATTCTCCGCTAAACCCCCTCCCCCTATTCCGCCTCCCCTAATCCCCCCCCCCCCCCCCTTACTCCCACTCTCGACCCCCCTTCCTGCTGCTTTGTGCGGCGCATCCTCCTCTGCGACAGGGTTCCTCCTCGACAGCTTCCCCCGCGATGACGTCACAGGCACGCGCCGCGGGCAAGGCGCTCCTGGAAGCGGAGGTGGCGGCGTGGACGGCGCAAAGGGAGAGGCACGCTAGCGGGGATGATAAGTGGGTGGCCCAGGTGAAAATGGTGGTGGTGGTGGTGGTGCTGCTGCTGCTGCTGTTGTGGTTGTTGTTGGTGGTGGTGGTAGTAGGTGATTGTGGTTGCTTTGAGCTGTTGTGTCTGTGGTCGTTGCTGTTCCTGATGACGATGCTGATGTCGTGGTTAGTGGTTGTGCTTGTTATTTTTTGTTTTCCTCAGGATTGATGTCTCCGTTTGTTTTGGTGCTCGGGCTGTGAGTTGCTCGCTCGCCAACCGCCTCGGAGGGCGGCATACAACCGTTTCATGATGCCATACTGTGTAGGGCAATGACCCTCCTCGTTAGCACTGAGAATGCTCAGCAGACGGCAGAAATGCATGGTGTTGACTCGTGTTCTGGGGGGGGGATGCATGTGGTTGATGCTCGCCGGAACAAGCACATGGATTTACCTCGAAGAGACGGTAGACGGTGGTAGCAGGTGCAATCACTGGGAAAGCACATGGAGGTCCGCAGGATAGTTCCATGTACGTGGGTATGCACGACGTTTCTATGGCTTGTTTTCCTCGCGAAGTGGACGTGCCAGCCTCTTGTCCTCCTACAGTATCGCGCCCTTTTTGCTCCGTTCGGACGAAAGGCATACTTGGAGTGAAGGCTCCACGTGCTCCAGAGCTAGCCCTTCACCTCGAGGCCCAGCTAGCTTACCTTAGTTGGAGCGTGTCACGGCAGGGGGGTGATGTTTGAGCCCCACGCCCTTGTCCTTGCCCTGATAGACTCCACCTCGGTCGAAGATTGCGGACATACAAGCGGGGAAAGCAACTGAAGGAAACATAATGATCAAGACGCGGAAAAATCAACGCTGGTGTCAATCTAGACTACTACGTCACTTAAGAGGCCAAAGTCACAAGAAGTTACCGGCATCGTCTTGTTAGAACTACCAAAAGCTGATTTCGACTTGGACCACGGCGCACGCGATGTTTTCTGGGGGGTGTGGCAGGTTTTGCGAGGCGGGACTCTGTCGGACAAGGTGGCGGCGCTGACCCTCCAGGTGCAGGAGAGCCCGGTTCACCGCCTGGCGGTGCTGGACGGTCTGCTGGACCTCGGCCTCAAGAAAGAGAGGCGCACGGTAAGCTGCGTTTCAAGCACTGTTGCTATTATAAAGGCTAATGCTAAGCTCCTGCCAATGCTATCGATGCTGCTGAGCTTATGGCGGAAGCGAAGCTAATGAATGCCAATACAATGTGAATGCTATTGCCGCTGCTGAGGCTAGTGCTAATGCTGCTAGTGATTATCCTGCTTGGCGATGCTGATTCTGTAGATTGCGATGCTGCTGCAGCTACTGCTGCTGCTCCGGTGTGATACTGGTGGCGATGATTATGTCGATTGCGATGCTGCTGCTGCTGCTGCTACTACTACTGCTGCTCCGGCGTGATACTGATGGCGATGATTATGTCGGTTGCCATGCTGCTGCTACTACTGCTGCTCCGGCGTGATACTGATGGTGATGATGGCAATCCTGCTGCTGCTGCTGCTGCCCCTGTCGTCTTTCTGTCGTTTTCCGCACCCGTACAGGCCCAGATGGCTCTGGAAGCCCTCAAGGATCTGTTCATCACCAACCTTCTACCGGACTCTAGGAAACTCGTGCCCTTCGAGACACGCCCGTTGCTCCAGGCCCTAGCCTCCGTGACGGAGGAGGGGAACAAGGGGCAGGGGGGAGGGGGTGACAGCGTCCCGGGGGGGGGACGGGGGGTCAACAGCCCCGGGGGCAAGGCGGCCGGAAAGGCGCTCCTGATGTGGTACTACGAGGATCAGGTGTGCGGGCGGCTTGAAACGAAGGCGTGTGGTTAGTAGAATAACTGTAAGTAAAGTGAAGCCCCTGTCTGACCTTCCTGCGTCAAACACATACACCGCAAGGTGTGTGTAAAGTGGCGCAACAAGAAGTGGAACGAATCGACAAATACGCAACACCAAGAGCTTTCACCCGCCCTACAGATGCCGGCCACCCGCCCCTGTAGATCCCGCCATGTTGAGGGTCCTCTACTACATGTCGGGACGATGATTGTGACCTCACGGCGGCGAGGTGTACTGAAAAAACGGCGATTTCCTATGGACCTCGTTCTGATCGCTCATGGAAAAAAAAAACGTGTGTGTGCACGTGCTCTTCTAGCCTATACCTCTTGCGCCCGCGCGCGATTTTCCTCCCCGATCCCCGTAGATCCTGAACAGGTTCTACCGCCTAGTCGGGGCGATCGAGGCCGGTTCGAGGGACACGGTGGAGAACTTCAAGAGGTTCAGTCTAGAGGCGGCCAAGGTGAGTTTTTTTTTTCTCTCCCTCTTCTTGTCTTATCTGGAACAGAAATTTCTCTTGTTTGTGTCCCTCGTTAGGTGTTTCTTTCTTTTCAATGTTACGCCGTCTTCAGATTTTTCTCTTCAGTGGGACTTCGAGCACGTGACATTTGGTTTGTGTTTCATGGCTTTGGAAGGGGCCCAAACCTGCGAGGCGGTTTCACGAACAGGTTGGTCTCGTGGGTGTTCTGATTTTTTTTTGCTGTTTGTTTTTATCGTTGCAACCTGCAGGACCTGCTGGAGGCCAAGCCCGAAGGCGAGGGGCGGCTGCTGGCGCTCCTTGTGAACAAGCTCGGAGACCCGGACAGGAAGATAAGCTCCAAGGTTCGTTCGTCTCGGGTGCTGTGCCTTATATGCGTGTGTGTGCTTGATTATTTGCATCGACCGCAATAACCGGCTGACCTATGAAAAAGAGGTAAGTCAAGTCTCTGTGCGGTTAAGATCACAACGTGCTTAGGACTCGGTGAGGGTGTGTGTGTGTGTTTGTGTATGATTATGAGCATCTACCGCGCTACCCGACGCACCAATGAACATGCGTAAGGCTCAGGGCTAAGGTCAGGGCGGTTGAAAACACAAGATTCTTGTATATTAAAGGCTCCGATGGTCTGGGACCCCGTGAGTGAGTGTGTGTGTATGTTTGTTTTCTTTGTTGTCATCGACCGCGCTGACCGGTTGCCAGTGAAAAGACCTCATTCGCATGGTTGCTGCTGTTGCTGCTGCCGCCGCTGCTTTCGTTGTTTCAAGTTGGTGAGACTGCCCGGCGTGATATTTCGTACATAACTCCCCACCATGTAAGTCTTGGCACCTCACGGGCTGGCTCCCTCTTTCCACCCTCCCTCCCTCCCCTACATTCTACCTCCAGGTAATCCACCTGTTGCAGAGGCTTCTGGCGAAGCACCCGGCCATGAAAG
Organism: Ectocarpus siliculosus; assembly: GCA_000310025.1. NCBI lineage: Eukaryota > Phaeophyceae > Ectocarpales > Ectocarpaceae > Ectocarpus > Ectocarpus siliculosus. The sequence goes on from FN649735.1 coordinate 3,022,318, forward strand.
GGGTGGTCGTGCGGGAGGTGCAGCAGTACCTTCACAGACCGGGCCTGCAGCCCAAGGCCGTCTACGCCGGCATCATCTTCCTCAACCAGGTGATGAGCGATGATTGTCGTGGACCCCCCTTGAGCGCTGTCCAGAGGGACTCTGTCGTGGACAAGGAAGGAGGAAATGTGCTGGTTGCGCTATTATACCATCATCTCGGTCTATTTGCACCCTGAAATAAGTCTGTTGAGGCGTTTTTGGCATTGAATGTGCAGGGTTGCGCTGCCACCGTCTCGTGTCTATTTGTATGCATACCTTCGAACACTTGCACCTCTCTGGTGAGATTTTTATTTTGTTGGCAACATGCAATACATACTTGTGTAGGATGCATACCCCTGGTTTCAGACTTCACCTTGTCAACCACCGGTACGTGCCTACCTTCACCCGTTCGGTGAACCTTTTGCCTTTTTTTTTGTTAACGACAACACAAGAACTGGTGGTCTCTCTGTGATTGTATGTGATTCTTGTCTCAAAAAAACAAATGTCGTGAAAAAAAAAAAACGGAAAAAAAAACAGGTGTACCTCACTGCCGGCGAGGACGGAGCGATCGCTTCCACCCTCGTGCAAACCTACCTCCGCCTCTTCGAGGGAGCCACCTCCTCCTCCTCCTCCTCCTCCTCCTCAGCAAGCGACGGCAAGAAGGACAGGGGCAAGCAGCAGCACGGGAAGAAGAACGAAGAAAACGCCTCCTTCTATGCCGGGGGGTCGGGGGCGAAGCTGCTCTCGGCCCTCCTGACGGGCGTCAACCGCGCGAGGCCTTACCTTCCTCCGGGGGACCCGGGGGTTGAGGGGAGGACGGCGTCGCTCTTCAGGGTGGCGCACACCGGGGGGTTCGCGACAACGACGCAGGCGTTGTCTCTGCTGTTTCAGGTGAGGGCGGCGAAGGGGGGG
>FN649735.1:3023347-3050057 GCA_000310025.1 Ectocarpus siliculosus
GGGGGGGGGGGGGGGGGGGGGGGGGGCAGTAAGTAGCCTTCGCGTTTTTTTTTCGATAAAGAAAATATGTTGGATAAAGTATGCAACCGGGGGAAGTTGGGTTGGGGATATATAGGGTCTGCGTACCCCCTCCCTGTTCTATTTTCTCGTAAACTTATGTCCTGGAGGGGGGGGCGACGGGGGTTTTGTCGAGGAGGCGTTGTTGTTAGTCCAGGTGTGACCATCTTAGTTGGCTGCTTTTGGTGTGTGCAACGAGGGGTGTCATCATCTGTGGCGGCAGTAATTGTCTAGAGTGTTTGTTTGTTTGCTTTGTTTTTTCGTTTTTTCTTGGAAGGGTGGATGGTCCACTGCGGTCGGGGAGGGGGGGGGGGTGTACTCAAGGTCGTGCATGCCGTAGTCGTTAGACCATTGACCTCGCATCCCTTCAAAGCCGGGACGGAGCACGTCGGGTTCTCACCGGACCAGGATCTCACATCACCAAGCGCGAAGTGCCGTGAGGTATTCGGCAAGTCGCATGAAGGGTGCGCTGCATCCTGCTAAGGGTGTTCGGCATCTTGTGCTTACTGCCTTGCGTACGGATGACAGCTGCGTATGACTTAATTTACTTTCTGGTGCTTTCACTTCCAGAGACAGTTGTAAACACTGTGTAACTGCTTCGAGGGTGCTTGACCAATTGAACACAACGTGGTGCGAATATCCCCCGTTGCGCTAAGCGAGGGTTCTCGACCCCGCACAACATGATCTACTCGACCACCATTCATGGTTACCGCAAAAAAAACAGAGGTACAAAAAAAAGCGGTAACCTGGTTGCCGAGTTCACGAAGTGATCGGCTTGTTTTACAACGTCGTTGCCAAGCGACGAAAACCCGACCCCGATAGCAAACACCGGGGGCGGGCGGTGGAGGGGGAGTGGGGGGGGCTTCGCGGATTTATCCAGGCTTGCTATGTTTTCCTGTCGTTTTCTGGGCGGGAGAGGGGCAAGAGACGGCTTGTGGTGCTCCCACGCTGCGCTGCGTGGTCCCGATTTCCTCACCGCTCTTCCCGTCAACGTACGCATGTGTACGTCATGATTTTCGAGGTTCTCACTTTTGGCACACACACACCCCAACCTATCGAGGACGCGTGGTCAGTGGTCTATTACAACAGCAAAGGGTGCGAAACATGAGTACCCCCCCCCCCCCCCAACCTGCGTTGCCCCCCGCCCTCCCTTTCAGGTCGTTTCGGCCGCCCCGGCCAACAAACCGGCCGCGGGTTCCGATAAGAAGCCTGCTGCCAATGGAAAACCCATCGCCGCGGCGGCGGCGGCGCATGGGGAACTCGCAGCCGGTGGCGAGGGGGGTGCCAACATCTCGGCCCGGTTCTACGCGGCGCTGTACGCGAAGCTCCTGTCGTCAGACCTCGGGGGGGCTTCGAACCCGGTCCTGTTCCTTAACCTGGTGTACAAGGCGATCAAGGCTGACACGGAGGAGGCGAGGGCGGCGGCGTTTGCCAAGAGGCTGCTGCAGGTACGGTGCGGCCGGGGGAAAAAAAAAAAAGTATCGCATGTTTACTCAGTACAGAAGCAAAAAGGAATCGTGTATGTATGGATTCAGTAAGCGCCAATGCCCTCCCCAAAACAATTAAATAGTGGATACTTTATTGATAAGGAAAGAGGCGCTCCCGTTGGTAATGTTATACGAGTATGCATCAGTTTCTCGCGGACGTGCATGGAACAGTTCTCGCGTGGGTGAGCTTTTTCTTAGCGATGCATGCCGTGTTTATGGTGCCATCGGGGACTTTCGAATGAAGCCCCGCTCGCTCGCTTGCTGCAGCTCCACGCACACGCGCTAGGAAAATGTCAAGCAAGCGTCGCCATTTCTTGCGGTCTGTTCTGGACGCCAGGGCCGGCCGCGGTCGCCCTTGGTTCTTAATTTTGTCGACATGGGTTCAACGATCGCCTATTTTTTTTACACTTTTTTTTTTTGACGATTTTTTGCCAGAAGCTCCTGATTGCGCTTACTCTAGAGTCATCGCAGGCGAACGAAAGGTGATGGTCCGCGGAGGGAATGTTAAGTGTTCTGTGCGAGCACGGGTCGGAGAGCTTCGACTGGGAGAAACACGCCCATTCACCTAAAAGCGGGCAACCCCCCCCCCCCCCCCCCCCCTTTTTGGCGTTTTTGTTCACCGTCCACGATAACTACATGCAGTAGTCGTCCTTTCGGTTAGGGACACACACACATGGTTTCTGGACAAAACAGGTATCCTTTAAGCCGGGGAAGCGTCCTCCATATTAGTACCCCCCGCTGTGTTTTACATTCTCCGGGACACCATGCCTGTTAAATGGCTCTTAACCGCGAGGGACGACTGCTTTCTGTCTTCACATTTGTGACAATTGTGTGCGTAAAATATGAAACAATACACACCGTTCGCGTTGATGCATGAATGTACGTGTGTGACAATTGCGGTGAACGGACTTGTGTTTTTTTTTTTTTTGCTCTTGTTTGTTAGGTGACTGCTGTCTGCGACGCCCCTCTTGCGGCGGCGGGACTGTTTGTCGTGTCCGAGGCTCTCAAGAAGCATCCCGATCTCAGGTGAGAGAGACGTCGACAACGAGAGAGGCTGTGGCTAGAAGGTCTTGCGTGTTGTGTTGCGCCTGGTGGTTTTTTCTTGTGTGCCCTCGCCGCTCACTCAGAAATGTTTACCTGCTTCCCCAAAGTATCTACACTACGAAGTGGCAGGAGTGTTGCTATTCGGCTTTTCGCACCAAGTAGCTTGAGACTTCAACCTTTTCCCGCACAAAGTACGTATCAGTCCCCAACTCCCCAACCTTGTAAAGCGAACGGGTCAAGTCGCATGTAGGCGAAGCGAGCCTTGGAATCAAACCCTTTTCCCCTGCAAATGAACGCCCACACGTCGAAATATTCCATTTCTTGTCGCCTCCCTTACGGCTGACTCGCTCATCCTTCAACCCCTTCGCAAACAAACCACCCCAAGGCGGTCGCTGTTCGAGAACGCTCGTCCCGCCGCCAGCGGTAGCTCTGCTGCTGCTGCTGCCGCTGCCGCCACCACCGCTCCAGCCGCCCACGGAGACGTGATGGATCTCGAGGAGCCGCCGCCGGCGGCGACGGGTGGGGGAGAAAGGAACGCGTCTGCCAGCGCCAGGAAGACTGGGGGGGGGGGGGACGCGGGGATGAGCATCCCCGGGTACGACCCTTCCAAGAGAGATCCGCGCTTCGCCTTCGCAGGTACAATACTACCACGTGTTTTTTTTGTAGGTGTGTGCACGCGGCGAAAGGACGGAAGTACCACTACTGTTCTTGAGTTTTTGGCGAAAAAGGTGCCATAATTCCGTTTCAATGTTGTTCCCTCCTTGTCCTTCTTTCTCTCGCGTGGATTTTTTTTGCTCCGACTGACCGCGTTTTTTGGAGCTGCGCGTCCACCCCTACTCCCCCGCATAAACCACTTGGAATGCTAAAACTAGTGACGGACGTTTGGTTCGTAGGCAACGGTCGTCCCGCGGGGCTCAATTTTTGCTTCGATGGGACCCCCCCTCCTTCCCATCTCCGAACCCCCTTCCCACCTCCCTCGAGAATGATGTGGATATTTCCGGTTCATAGAATTGATTGATTTGTGCGTGTACGTGTTTGTATTTGATATAATTTGTGATTTGTATTTTTTGTTTTCGGCTGTGGAGAGAAGACACGCCATGTCTCCCAAGTTTGTAGAAAGTTTTCAGGTGCGTGTATCATGTTTTTGTTGTTGTTTTTGGAGAAGGCATGCAATACCTCCCTTTCGTGGTGCGCATGCCATTTTTCGATAATTTTTCCGTCGTCAAGTTACCGCCGTGGTGGGCGGTCCCGGTAATCCGCCATTTTACCGCAGTTTTATTGTTTTACCGCCTCCGCCGAAAGCGTTACCGCCGAAAAACGCGTTTCCGCCTACCGCCAAAACTATTACCGCCAAAATTCTGTCTTACCGTCTCCGCCGAAGTCGTTACCGCCAAAAAACGAACTACCGCCTACCGCCAAAACAATCACCGCCATACGTCAATACCGCCGAAAAATTACCGCCAGTCGGCAATGCCCCCGAAACATTTTAGGTACGTTACCGCCGAACGATTGGCTGAGTGAGTAGAGGTCTAGCCTCGATTGCTGTACAACCACAGCAGTGTGAATCAGGTGTTCGAGTCCACGTGTGGACGTACTTTTTCCGGCCATTTCTCTTTCATGTGTATGTAGTAATTGGTCGACGCCAATGAGAACACAGGCTTCCCTCGTTGAGGGGAGACCCAGGTCGCAGTATTAGTCTTTACCCACCACTTGTACTAAGGGCGGGCAGTTTTCTTCATTTGAGATTTAGAGAGGAGAGGGTCTCAGAAGAGAGAGCAACGAGAGAGAGTGCCGTCGGTGGGGCGAGGGAGACCAAACCCGAGGGTCTCGGATTCCCCAGCTCCGCAGGTGGCGCCAAGAGGGACGCACGCATCCATACTCGGGTTTCTTGCTGATCAACCATCGGTAAGATACTCCGTTCGGATCGTATCTTGGTCCTTCTTTTGTATGTGCAACAATGGTTACAGCACTTCTACACCTGTCATCCACGAGTGTCTCTCTTCTTTGGTTCGGGTTCGTTTTCGGGAGAACCATTGAATGTTTTGAGTGGTTGAGTGATTGAGTGGACAGGGAGACGAGGAGGCGCGCACATGATTTTACGTCGAATTGACTCTAAAATGTGAAAGCCACTGGTGAAAACGACAAAACGTCTGTTCGGGCGCGGCAACTTACCACCGTAATTGCTTCCTTGTTTGGTGTCGTAAAGGTTGTGGTCATAGGCAATGTCAATCATTACCGCCGTGGAAATTAACGCCGTGGCGGGCGGTCCCGGTAATCCGCCGTTTTAACGCCATGTTGTTGGTTTTACCGCCTCCGCCAAACTTGTTACCGTCAAAAAATTATCGCCAAAATGGTGCTTTACCACCTCCGCCAAAGTCGTTACCGCCGAAAACCGTATATCCGCCTACCGCCAAAACAATTACCGCCGTATGGCAATACCGCCGAAAAATTACGGCCGAAATTTGGTTTTGCCGCCTCCGCCAAAGTCGTTACCGCCGAAAAGCGCACTACCGCCTATCGCCAAAAAAATTACCGCCAAATGGCATTACCGCTGAAAACCTGTCCGCCTAAAAAACCGTTACGGAGTAAACCCTACTTGTTTTTTCATTCATGCTTTTGGAGAGAAGCCATCCGACATCTCCTCCAGTACTGGTGGTGCGCTTACTACGGATCTACTGACGTACCAATAACAAAAACAAATTGCACCCAGGCGGAGGGGGAGGGGTTCAGCCGCTTTGGGAGGCGTCGCTCCTCCGGTCGCACGTGCACCCTTCCGTGTCGAGGTTCGCCGACAGCCTGGTGTCCAAGCAGCAGAACCACGCCGTCCAGTACAAAGGGGATCCCCTTGCCGACCTGGCCCTGATGCCCTTCCTCAACAGGATGGCCTACAAGAACCCCAAGGCTAGGGACGACAAGAACCAGGGGCGAGGAGTGAGTGTGTGCGGGTGCGGGTGTTTTTCTTCTATCGGCCGTGCTACGCGGCTCTGACCAATGGACAATATGTGTGCGTTTTGTGTGTTTTTCTTTGGTTGCCATCGACCGCGCCAACCGCCTCACCAATGGAAAGACGCCAGGTGTTGCTTGTGTGTTTCTGTATAGTTGCCACCGACCGCGCTACATAGCCGGCTGACCAGTTTGTTGGCATCGACCGCGTTTACCGGCAGATTCGTCAGCGTGTACTTGTGTGTGTTTACCAGCATCGACCGTGCTACCCGGCTGACCAATGAAAACCAGTCAGAGTCTGTGTTGATCCCATCTATTGTGGCGCCAGTCTACACCACTCAGTGTATCGTATGTTGAACGTGCCAGCCGCGGTTGCACAGGAGCCAGGCAACCCTCTCTGGCCTCCTCCGCTCCTTCTTTGCTTTCTTGTTCTTGCGTGTTATCCTCTTAACCCCCCCCCCCCCCCCCTGGTTCCCCCCCCGGGGTTTGCCCTCTGGGTTGGGTTTTCGTCCCTTGGCAACCACCTTTTAAAACAAAACCCCTAACTTCCCGAGCTCCGCAACCCATTTCCCCTTGGTTTTTGCCCCTGTTTTTTTTTTTTTGCGGGAACCCTAAAGGGGGGCCCGGAAAACATGTTGTGGGGGGGGGAAAAACCCCCCTCCCCGCCAAAGGAAAAAACCCACCCCCTTTTGTTTACTTTGGCCAACACCCCCCAAGCAGTTACACAGCGCTCTTAACTGTCTCTGGAAGTGAAAGCACCAGAAAATAAATTAAATCATACGCAGCTGTCGTCCGTACGCAAGGAAGTAAGCACAAGGTGCCGAACGAACGCCCTTAACAGGATGCAGCGCGCCCTTCACGCGACTCGCCGAATACCTCACGGTGCTTTGCGCTTGGTGATGTGAGAGCCTATTCCCGTTGAGAACCCGGCGTGCTCCGTCCCGGCTTTGTTGAGATGCGAGGAAAATGGTCTAACGACTACGGCATGCACGACTAGGAGTAACCCCCCCCCCGCGCCCTTTTTGTTTGCCGCTCAATGGTCTGTTTGCTTCAGATGCGGCGAGTGAAGCCCCCCGTGGGCGAAGCGGACGCGGCCGTTAACGACGACGCCTTCATCACGCAGCCCAAGGAATCTGTCTCCGCCGACCAGGTAAATTGCGCTTCTTCCATCAATATGTCACAAGATAACATACCCCCTGGACCGATTTTCAAATCTCGATTTCTCAACAACAGAAAGAGTCACAGCGCCGAAATCGGTGGCGATGAAGCTGTCTCGTCGAGAGCTTTCCGAAAATGTATTGTTTCATCTATGCATCCTCTTCGTCATGGCGAAATCGAGCTGTGAAAATTGGTCCAGCGCGTGTGTTATCTTGTGTCATATACGGTACATACCACACACATACATTCATACATACATACATGCATGCATGCCTACCTGTGTTCTTGAGAAAGTATTTTCAAGCGTGAGAGAAAACGCCTTCTCAAAAATCGCAACCCGCTTTATTGTTGCTATTTTCAGACCCTCTCGTTGTGTGCTTGCTCTCTCTTTGTTCTTTGCACGGTTTCCCTCCCCCATTAACAATGAAGCGCTCTAGAAATGGAAGAGCTGCGATCCCTACCTTTGTAGATACCGTCCCGGAGTGTCTGTTCTAAAAGAACGTGCACCGAAGGCTCGTACAAACCTAAACGGTTTGTCGTTCCTCCCTCTATTAGTTCCATTTTACAGTAGTAGTGGTCCCGGCATAAAATTATGCCGGTAGGTGCCAGCATCTTGAACCGGGTAGTAGCCGGAAACCGGCACTAATCAGAATATGGAACAACTTGAGTACTATCTGTACCAGACGATTTCACCGGCATTATAAAGCGGGATCACTGCTTTTCCTTTGTCGTTTAATCTGATTTCAACTGTTTGGATTAGTTGCTTCATCGTGTGTGTTTTTTTTGTCGCCTCGCGGCCGCCGCCGCCGCCGCCGCCGCCGCCGCCGCCGTCAAAACAAAAAAGGTTTTCTTTCACAATTTCTTCCGGGAGAAGGCCACGCGCGACCGCGCCAGGGGCATCACGTCCGCTTCCTACAGAAAGAAGAAGGCGGCCGCCGCCGCCGCAGCCGCCGCCGGCGGAAAGGGCGCTCGGAGGCGCCAAGACGACGAGGATGACCCCGATAGTTCGTTCATGGTGGATGACGTTGCCGATGAGGCGGACGATACGGCCGGGTTGGGGGACGATGACGATGCCGAGGAAGAGGTTCGTGGCCCCTTGTGTGTGGTGTGTGGTGTGGAAATGAAATCTCTGGACCCGACCAGTAGCGTTGAAGCCGCGCACGACTGTATGTATATATATATATCCCAAACACGGCCACGAGTTTGTATGTCCTCTCGTGCTGTCTTCGTGTTTTTTTTTGTTTTATTAACATTCATACGATCACAGAAAAGACTAGCCGTTCGAGATGTAACCACAGCAGTGGAAGGGAATGTGTTGGAAGTCTTTGCAGTGACAGTGAGTGGGTGGGAGAAAAACCGACTGACTGGATTTTAGGCTTTTATCTTGAGTCTGTTTTATTTTAGCCTATTCACTCAAGTAGTTTTTTTTGTTGTTGTGCGTTTCGTGTCACCAGGCGTTTGCGATGCAGCTGGCCGAGGGGTTGATGCGCGATGCCGCCGCCGGAGGGGGCGGAGCGGCAGGGCTCGACGACGAGGATCCGGACATGGATGGCTGGAGCGATATGGACGATGGCGATGACGACGACGATAGCGATGGTATGGGTAGCCAGATCAGCGGGGGGGTCATTGGGAGCTGGATCCATCCCGATTCTCGGCGTAGATGAAAGCCTAAATCAAAGTCAGCGCTGACTCGTCTAATTAGTTTGATTTCCGCTTGCTTGTTGTGGTTTGGATTTGGCTTCTATGGCCTCCTGCATCGTGACGATTCCCGCCTCACACACACCCTGCTTGGGGGAACATTGTGACCCATTTTTTGTTTGCTTCGCCCTTGTGTTATTCTCTCTCAAATATTTTTTTTGTTGTTGTAGACGAGGGCGGCTCGAAGCGCAAGGGCAGCTTCAAGGCAGGGGGCGATGCCGACGATTTCATGGAGGCCGAAGACTCGGACAGCAGCGATGGCGAAGATGAACAAGACAGCGATGGGCAGATCACAGGGGTGAGCTATCTATTGCGCCGCGCTCTCGTTCGTGTACTCGTGTCCGGGGGCGGGGGCGGGGGGTTGGACTGAATTCCGTTCTTTGAAGGTATTGGTCGTATCGAGCGATGCTCTCCTGCTGAGTTCTGTCTTCAGCATTGTTGGGGTGGGGGTGGTTGCGAGAAGGGAAAGCAGCGTCTCTGTGGGGTTGACAATATGTAGCTCGAACGTTGCTCAGTCGCGTCGGCCCGTTGTGCTATGAATGGACGGGGAAGGTAGCGTCTATTGTAGCCATTGCGCTGTAGTTGTTGTCTCAGCGTGCGTCCTGGAACAGCGGAGACTGCTGTTAGGGGGTGGCAGAACACGAACTTTGATGCTGACGAACTTTGAAAAGCAAACGCAAGAGCACCAGAAATGGCACACACGAGAGACACAAGACCAGTCGGAAGGCATCGCGAAAAACGGAAATCGTTGATTCTCGCACAGGGCGGCAGTAGAGGCTGCTCAACACATACATTTCACGCGTCTACCTCCACACGCCTCCTTTGAAATCAAGAAAAACATTCGCACCATTCTAGATTCAAGTCAGAAGAGCCAAAACGGCAGGCGGATAAATACGCTCTGTGTTGCCAGGAACCTGGTGCATAGTACTTACATCACTAGAGGACATCCCATAGCAGCGGGGGGTGCGTGTTGGCGCGCTCAAATCTGCTTCTGTGGTGGTGATACCGAGGGTCGTAGTAGCGGCCTACAACCTGCGCAACCCCCCGCAAATTTGACCGACATCCAGTGTCTTCCACTGCTTGTGCTCGCCGCTACTGACCCCAATCTCGTGGACTGCGGGTTTTTAGCAGTAGCTGATGCCACTAGCTACTGCTGACGACCCTCCGTTCAGGGGTTTACGGTCCGTGGTGGTGAGCACGGCTGTGACAAATGTTGGTTGCCAGTTGGTTCCGGCGCAGATTTCGGACTGTTTTCAGAGGCTGCCGCGACCTTCGAGACTTCAGCTCCAGTAGCAAACCTGAACGTGCCAGCACGCACGACGCCTCTTGATGGTGTCCTCTCCTGATATTAGTACCAATTTCCCCAGGCGGGAAGGTTGTTTTCTTTCTCTATGCTGGATTAAAGTATGAGAAAAAGAGCCAGCGTCAAAAACCCTATCCTGCCCCCCTCCCTCAATGGTCCTATCTTAAATCGTTCTTGGAGTGCGGTACCTGGTTGGTGGGTTCTCACGTCCCTTGTGGGACATCGTGCCACTGCAGCAGCCAGCTTTTTTTGCGCTACACGGGGAACGAGACTTGAGATGCGACACTGGCCACAGCAACACCAGTGGGGGCGATTTATCATTAGAAGTCTCTTCATGCTTACTTTTGTTCATGCCTGCATGTGGGTCGGTCGCTGTTTGTGTCCCCTTCCTTCTCCGCCGCTACAGGCCGCGGCTCTCAGGAAAATCGCAGACGGCCTGGACGAAACGGGCGTAGAGGACGATGAGGACGAGGGCGAGGAAGGGGAAGAGGAAGAGGAGGTGGGTGGAAGGGTGCGGGGCGTAAACAAGGGCGCGTGCCCCGCGGATTGGGCTGGCTTTACAAGAGGGGCCGAAATTCGAAGAATGCGCAATGCGGTGAATGAGAACGCCACACTTAATCTCTCTCTCTAACGCGCGCGTGTGTGTGCTGCGTGCGCCATGTGTTGGTGCTTTCGCCTTTGGGGTACCTACTATACCTCTCTTTTTGACGCGTAGGACGAAAGCGGGGACGGCGGGAAGGGCGGAGGAGGAGGGAAGAAGGTTTCGACGAAGGGCAGGAGGGTGAGCTGGCTGAAGGAGGGGAAGGTAGCCCCTGAAGAAGAGGAGAGCAGTAGCAGCGAGGTGAGCGAAACCACGATAATAGGAGAAGAGGGTATTATAGTTTCCGTCCCGAGGTCTGCTGGGAGAAACTGGATGGAGATCTGGCAAAGGTTTCTTGGGCTGCTTAGAACGACCAATAAGACGATTGTGTTTGTGTGTGTGTTCGTGTTTTGAATTAGCATCGACCGCGCTGTCTGGCTGAGCCAACAAGCATACGTCAGGCTCATGTGCGTGCGTATTGTCATCCCTCTTGTATTCTGGACATCAGTGCTCACCCCTTTCGGTGTGCTTTCGTACAACTGCTGTAGCGTAGAATCATGTCTGCCAGGCACAGCGATGTGTAGGTCCACCGCCTGTTGCTTTGGACGAGAGGTCGAGTCGTGTTTTGCTCATGTCCGTTTCCTGTAGGTCCATGGCCTGTTGTTCTGGACAGGAGGGCGTGATATGTTTTTGCTCATTCATGTCCGTTGACCCTTTCGTTGGTTTTCCATGACAGAGCGAAGACGACGATGACGATGACGAAGAAGAAGAAAGCGAAGAAGAAGAAGAAGAAGAGGGTGAGGGCAGCAGCGGCAGCAGCAGCGGCAGCAGCGGCGGCGGAAGTTCGCAGGATGAAATGTCCATGATCTTAGCCGACGACGCCACAGACTCATCTTCCTCAGAGGAAGATGGCGGTTTCACCGAAGAAGCTGGTGCCGGCAAGAAACGCACCAAGGAAGCGCCACCCGAAACCGCTTCTTCCACAGGAGGCGGAGGGGGAAGGAGCTCTAGCAAGAATGCGGCCAAGCGGCCAAGCCACGGCAGTCGAAAAAAGGGACGAAGTACCGGCAAGGAGGAGGAAACGGCGTTTGCGAGCTTCGAAGACTACCAGAAAGTGCTGGATGCGTGGGACCCCGACAATCCGGAGGCGCCGCTGCCCGCGAAGGCGTCATCCCTCTCCGCTGGACGTAGTAGCAGCAAGGCTTCTTCGAGAAAGCGGGGAGGGGGGACGGGCCAGGGGGGAAGCAGCAGCAGCAGCAAGGGGGCGGCGGGACGGAAAAAACAACGGAAGGGCTGAGCGATGCGTCAAGGGTGTGGCAGTATTATTCGCATTTGTGTGTGGGAGAGAGGGAGAGACAGAGAGCGAGAGAGAGAGAGAGAGACGCAGGCAGAGACACAGAGAGAATTCGCACATTTTTTTTTTTTTTTCTCTGCATGTTGGTGTGGAGAGACAGACAGACAAAAGTACGTAGTAGGCAGGCAAGGCGGTGACGATGTGCCAAGCACGCGCATGATTCGGATGCACCTCGCTGCCCACTGACTGGTATCACGTCGCAACTCTTGCGGAGCACCACTCACTGCTGTAGGTCTCTCACGGGTCGTGTTGTGAATGGCCACACGGCACGGGCAGATGATCCGGAGTTCTTTCGGGGGCCATGACGTGCAGTGAGTGCGCCTTCATCGAGACCGTGGAGGACACTTGGTAGTCTTCGAGTCGGGTCTTCGATCTGATGCGCCGCCTCACATGCAGTGACCCATGTGTCAAAGAGAAACCTTTTTCAGATGGGCGAACCTGGGGGAAGAAACACTTCGCAAATCTGGGGTCCTCAGATAGATGCCTTCTTCAGATCTTCAGATCTTCAGATAGATCCATTGTCGTTTGACGCGTGCTGCTCCCCTTTAAGCGCGTGGGCATGAAGCAATTTTGCGACCGAGAGATGTGGTTGGATAATGTATGTCCATGACGCGGTTCGTGTTCAAGAACGACGAACGATTTATTTGACTGCTGTGTGGGAGATATTTTTTCACGCGGAATTTCTTTGGGCATACCCGGAGGGCGAGCAAGGCTCGGGGGGGGATAATAACGTAGGCTGGGATGTCCCTACAATACCCAAACGATCCAGCCGCGAAAGCGCAAGCACTCTGTTACCCTTGGGTGTGGTCAATAGACATATGTTCTGATTACCAAAGTTGTTAGTGATGTTCGGTTCGAGATAATTATCATCAAGGTACGTATGATATGCGTACGTACAGAAGTGTGCCCCGATTCACGTCTCGTTTTGCACAGAGGAAAGTCTTGTGTTTTCTGGGTGTGGGATAACAACATAGACTATACCACAACCAACGTCGACCTTTTTTTTTTATACCCTTTTTTTCTGAACGTCGGGACACCATTCTTTCGGTACACAACTCATCTGGACGCACCCGGCAGGGTCACACAAGGCCACCACACACATTCTCCGCCATTTTCCTGCATGCAGTGCTTGTTGCCTTGATAGTTGTAGGAATTTTAACGGAGCGCTCAACAGCTGTCAGTCCATTATTTCAAATTTTGTAGACACAGGTAGTATGTTTTGTGCCCGGCGGGTACAATAATAATACACCTTGTATGAATGTAGGCTATGTTGGTGGCGTTCTCCTGACCATATATTTATTTGTGTTTGGAGGCCCTGCACCCTTTACAACCATGGGGATTCGATAGCGCCTGGCAGCTGCCTGCTGCTGCTGGATAATAAAAAGTCCATTAATGGACTCCTTCCACCCTGAGAGAAACAAGTGATGATGCCAAGCAAAAACACCTACACACAGCAGTAGACAGCATTAGTGTTGTATCATCAAGTCTTGTGCATATGTATGTGTATCCTGGGGCGAATCTTAGGCTGCATGCTGTAGATAGAGTTTATACAGAACTTCTCTGCTGGTTGGGGTGAACGACAAAAATGATGTCGGATCGGTGGTGATGTCGTGTGCATAGACTATATGCATACCGTGCAGGGGGGGCGCACAGGTTCACTGCCGCTGTGGTGGGACGAACGAAGCATCTGTTGTTTGTTGTGGGTCATCTCAGCAGTTTTATTCCTCTTGTCTTCTCCGCATGATCACTGCTTGCATGTAGAGCGCCCGAGAGTGTACTGCTGTACCCACATCTATTCTACGCTACGTGTGCGTAGTAGTTGAATGGTTGGATCCGTGGAAGGTGACAGGCAGGGGGTAGAAAAGATAAATATGTGTCGCTTGCAAAAATCCGGTGGTTCGAAGACGTTACATGAACGTATGTATGTTGTTGTACATCATATCCATTGTTAGTTGTTGTTGTTGTTGTTTGTTGTTGTTGTTGTTGTCTTTACATTAAAAACCTTACATCGATGAGTATTTAAACAACGGGCAGAATTATATTCACTGCTACGCCCTCGGTGCAGGTATGTATACAGGGGCAGGGGGGGGGGTATGGGACGGTGTGTGTGTGTGTGTGTGTGTGGTCTATTATAGACTTGCTCGCTGTTGCTGTAGACTGTGCCGCCCCCGTCTCCGCCTTCTTCAGCGACCTGCTGTGTGTAGGAAACCGGCAGCCACACACAACAGGGAAAAAATCGCAAGAGCATGCGAATGTATGTGGTGATTAGTTTGGAACATCAGGCGGGTACCGCCAATTTACTGTCAGGTATTATGGTATAATAGGTGGCGGGGGGCAAACTGGTATGCATATACGCATGTGCCCATGCCATATTAGACTACTATGCATAGCTGCCTGCTGTGTACCTAAACGTACGACAAGTACTCGTAGACAATGACCCAGCAGCAGCAGCAGCATTCCTTTATTCGCCCGAAATAGACCGCAATATCGCTATCATCATCGTTGCCATGGTGTGATATGTGTCAGTCAACAACAAACAAGTATAGAGCAGGGTCGGGGTCTCGTGTACACCCACCACGCAGCGGACACTATATACACACGACCAAGTATAGCAGCGAAGTCATAGCCTTGCGGCTCTGCCTTCCCAAACTTAGAGCTACAGCAGTATTGTCTATGCACACATACATACATAGCTGCACATAGCTGCGCTGGCAGCATGATCATCATCGTCTCCGCTCCGACCTGGAGACAGGTACTGTAATCTGCCGACCGCCGAGCCAGCCTTTTTGGTCCACCTCTCCCCCTGACTCGACCAAAAGCCAAGTCTACCCGGCATATATGCGTGTAATTGCAGCAGCAGCAGCAGCAGCAGCAGCAGCAGCAGCACACCCCACACCCGCGTAAACAGACTAGGGGAGCCGTGCGATGTTGGCGCAGAGGCGGGCTAAACTTTTCCGCGAGCTGCTGTCAAGCTGTGGTTTATTGGTGTTGCAGTTGATGTGACTTTTTAGCCCAGCCAGCAGCAAGCAGGCGGGGGATCAATTCGCCTTCGTTTTTTTTTTGTGCCCGCTCTCTCTGAACTCGATTTCAACAATCTTTCTTCAACGGCAGCCAGCAGATCCAGCTTTCCCCCCACAAACACCATCATCATTTATTTTTTCAGCAGCAGCATCAGCGAGCGTCATCACTACTACTACGAGCGGGGGGCTTGGAAGCCCTGTTGCGAGGAAGAGGAGGAGGAGAAGCGTTGCTGCGCAGGATCCTTCGCTGAACCGCGGCTCTCTCGCGCGTGGCAAAGTTTCCTGGCAGGGCATCAGCAGAGGAGCTACTACACCGAAGACACTTCCATCAGCACGCGGGGTAGCTTAGACGCGAGAGAGAGAAACAAGCCACTCTGCTACTTTTTATTGTCCGCCTGTTTTCCGCGGGTTGTTGGCCTGCTGGCTGCGACGCAACAAAAAATGGAGCAGGTGAGAGCGAGGGCAAGGAGGCAAGGTGTAGCAGCCTGCTGGGTGTGTGTCGTGGTTGCGCTCTTCCTCGATCGTCGCCGTCCAAACTCCTCTTGGACAACAACAAGAAAAATCGGTGGAGAAGTTCGGTGAATTAGTTTCCTCTTTCAATGATAAAATGCCGATCACAGCAAGTCTTAGCATAAGAGCAAAACGCAGCCGTATGTTGCGCACACAACCAACCAACCAACGCGGCGAGGCGACTTGTTTTTTGAGTGGTGCTGAGAGCAACCCGTGCACCCACACACAACAAGTCGTCGTTTTGTTGGTGCACACAGCAGCAGCAGCAGCAGCTAGCTAGCCGCTGCGCGCTGCATAGATTTGGTTTGCTTGGCTGCCAGGTTTTGGAAAGGGCGGACGAGCTTGTGGAGTCGGCGGTGGGTGAGCCAACAATTTCTCGAAAGCTCCTCCGCCTTTGATTGCAGAAATATGTACGCAGCGTTGTTCGTGTACATACTGCTGTATGTGTAGTTCGTGCTGCGTCTGTTTTTGGCACGGATAAATTATCGAGTGAGAAATCGAACTCGCCTTATTTGTCCATGGTGCTGCTTTGGAACACAGCAGCCTTCTTCTGTCCATCTTGAAACAAACCTCGCACGCACGTCCCAGCGTGATGTGATTCAGCCATCGGCGCGGTGCTTGCCCGCCTGTAGATTCTACAAGGTGTGCTGGTGTGCAGCAAAGATATGTAGATTCATAGATATGTGATGGAAGTACCGGAGAGATCCGACTTCAGAATACAGCAGTAATACTTGTATGAGACGTGGTCGAGAGACGATCAGTTTTTTTTTTTTGTCGCGTCGTGGGTCAGGATTACGAGAGAGGGAGCAGCACCCTTACACCAACCACACTGCTGCTGCTGTAAGATTTCCACTCTCCAGACAATGGGCAAACGATGTGCCGCGAAGTAAGGAGGCAGTCAGTCGAAGTTGCAGCAGCAGCAGCAGCAGCAGCAGCAGCAGAATAGAAAAGGCGCATCTTGTACACAGCAGTACACAACATGCACACATGATGAGTATTATTATAGTAGCTCCGCTCCGGACTCTTCACCTGCTAAACACCGCCCGTGGAACCGACTCTCTTGGGAAAATATATTTTCACTCTGTTTACGAAATGCCTCCGTGTGTGTTTTTATTATTAGCATCGACCGCGCTAACCGGCTGACCAACGAAAAGACGTCGCTCTTAGTGCGGTTGAAAACACAAAAAAAACACTTGTATCTGCCATGAACTGGGACCCCGTTAGGGGGCAGCATGGGGGAGGCAAAACTAGCCTTCGGATCAAAGACAGAAACAGCAGCAACAGAAGAAATCTGGACGAGTCTACCAAGGCTATTACCTTGTACTCTAGTTCGTTTAGGAGTACGTTCACAATTCATTATCCTCCTTGTTTTCGCTACTTAGTTGTGTGTGTGTGTGAGCCTCCCTACATAGTTACAGACAATAGTAGCGCGTTGAATGCTTGGCCTTTCGGTCCCCTCTCGAAAGCAAAGACTTCCCGCTCGGCGACCTCCAGGGGTCACGCATATACCAGGTTTCTCAGATGGTGTAGTAGTCTACAGGTTTCGCCTGCTGCGTCTGTGTATGTAGGATACTCCGACAATACAGCAGGGCCGAAGGGACGGTTTAGACTATAGTGACGCCCGGCACCAAGGAAACGAAAAGTACAGGTACTTTCTGACGCTATGAATTGATTGCAAATCTGTCTCAGACTCTTTTCTATGATAGAGATGGATTCGTTGTCTCATATTAAGAAAAAAAAAAAAAAAAGCCCCCGCACCAAGTTACCAGGTTGTTGTTCTTGGTTGGTTTGTCTCTCTGTTCCAGGGTATCCAGACTTACTGGTTGTCAGTGGGCTCATTTCTACCTGTCATACACAGGCATGAGCGGCAAGAAACAAGTTGTACATATATATATCCGTGGCGTACCACCTACATACCCTCAGAGACGCATACAAGACAGAAGTGCTTGCTTTAAAGTAGAACACAGCAGCAGCAGCAGCAGCCGTTGGAACAGAGAGGCCCAGAGAGAAGAAAATTGTACGAGGCGCCTAAATAGAAGATGGGCGGGAAGCCAGCCCCAACAGATGCGGCTTGAAGTTGAGGGCTGACTGACTCAGAAGCCCGCCGGGAAAAAAAACGGACAGCCGGTCACCAGAATACTTTCCCCTTGCTCGAGAGAATAATCCCGGGGTCGAACGGAGGGATTGTTTCAAGGTCGTGAGTCTCTCGCAGATGAGTGTTCATACATATGCATACCATGCATGCATTTATTTGGGTATCAAAATACCCTCTCCTGTAAACTTGCCACGGAAGGCAACGACAGGTGGACCCACGGGGAGGAAGGTCGGACGGTACTAATTATCGGTTCTCTGGCATGCGCATGATATTTTCAACACCCTGCGCATGATAGTTTCGGGCGTGTTATTTGTTGCACACCCCTTGTTGAGAACATCACGGAACATGCGCATGTTGTGTGCAGTTTGTACAGATGCACAGGGTGGCCACCAAACTGCCTTTGTAGAGCCTGTTACCCACCGCAGGAAAGATATCGCTGTAATGCTGATCGAGAACCGTAGACGACGCAGCAGTTGGTGTCCCCGCTAACGCTGCTATGGATTATTTGCTGGTTTATCTTGCCGACTGACCCTAGTGGATAGAGATGACTTTCGTTGTGTAAAGGAGAAAGTAACTCATATGTATGCATACGCGCGCATTGCGCCTGTGTGACACTGCAATGGCAACTTATCTACCACGCGTGCTTCGTTTTCTGACACTTTTTTTGTTACGTTTATCGATCATACTACTTGTGAACCCCTCATCTTGTTCCTGATATCCACCCGCGGCTCATTAGTATAGCGGCGTCGTCTCGAAAGGGACGCGTGGTCAATGGTCAAATGACTACGGCAAGCAACAAATGAGTACGCCCCCCCCCCCGCGTACACTCTTCAAGCGGGCCAATGTGCAACCGTAGAGCTCCCATCATGGCGGCGGGCGCCATTACCCCGCTACATACCGTACGAGACGG
Organism: Ectocarpus siliculosus; assembly: GCA_000310025.1. Lineage (NCBI taxonomy): Eukaryota > Phaeophyceae > Ectocarpales > Ectocarpaceae > Ectocarpus > Ectocarpus siliculosus. The sequence continues at coordinate 3,041,507 of FN649735.1, forward strand.
AGAGATGGCACCCCCCCCCCCCCCCCCCCAAAACGAATTTTATAAAATGATTGGTCCCCCCCCCAAAAAGTGGCAAAAAATAAATTGGGGGGGGTTTGAAAAAATTTCGTCCAAGGGTTTTCCTCCAAGTATTGGGGTCTTTTCCCACCCCCCGCTTGGGTGTAAAGGTATTGGGGTTTTAAAAAACGGGCTAGGGGGAGTGGCATTTTTGGGCCTCTTGGGGGACCCTCCTCGCCGTCAGCTTATTAACCCCTCCCTCTTAACTCTAGCTCGTTGTCCGAAAGGGGTTGGCTCTACCTAATAAGCAATGGAAGTGGGAAAAGTCTTGATGAACGAATCGTTTTCCTTTTCTAATGGAAAATTTAACGCCCGGGAACGCGCCCTGGTTTTTTTTTGAAAAAGGGACCCATGGGTTTAACCCCGGAAAAAAGTTGTAACGGTTCCAAATATATAAACACCTGGGAAAAGGAATGAAGTTGTTTTTTGCGTGAGTGGGAAAAAAACCCGGCTGGATACTGCTGCTGTGCTTATAATTTGATAGTTTGAGCCTCTACTTATCGGTCTCTGCTCTGAATCTATACCTACTCCACGATGCCAGCTGGTCATGATCACAAAAAGCCATCAGCTTGTTCCGGATGGAACGGAGGAAGAGAAGGAGATAATCGTCACCATTGGCCTCTTGCTTTGCATCGAAATTCCACCCCCTCCTCTTGCTCCCTCATTTCTGCGTAGCTTCGCACACAATTGAGCCGCCGCTGCGACTTCCCGCAGGGGGGGGGGGGCATGGCTACCCCGGGGGGATGCCAATGCACGCGTCCAAGCATACACACACGCGCGCTCGTGCGTCGATGTGTATGTCCACCCGACCATGATGTCCGGGACAATCTCCGCCCTTCGCTTCTGCCTTGTGCCTGTTTCGCGATTAGCCATGGATGATGAGTGCTCATCACGTGATCGTCGTCTTGGGGCTATCTCCATTTTTTATTTTTTTTGCCACGTTGGAAGTGATAGCCCCCCGCTTCCTCTCGATGGTGACACACTTTACCCATGCCAGTGTGGAAGTGATATACCCCCCCCCCCGCCTCCAACAATGCGCCGCCTCCCGTCGGCGTTGTCTTGGTTGTCTCCATTTTTTATTGCCACTTTGGAAGTAGTATCCCCCCGCTTTGGAAGTGATAACCCCCCGCCTCCAACAATGCGCCGCTTCCCGTCGGCGTCGTCTTGGTTATCTCCATTTTTTATTGCAACGTTGGAAGCGACAACCCCCCGCCCTGGAAGTGATAACCCCCCGTCTCCAACAATTCGCCGTTTTCCCGTCGGCGGTTTCTTAACGGCAGGGCAAGAGCGGAAGGGAAGAGCATGGGCAAGAGAAGCCGCAGCAGCAGCGGCAGCAGCAGCAACCCGGTCTCCGCAAGAGTTGCGACTACTGCGCAAGGATGAAGAGGGCCTGCGGTAAGCTGGGACATCGCGCAAAGCCTACCTCTCATGGCCGGCCGCTCGATATCGAAGAGCATGGGCACGAGAAGCCGCAGCGGCGGCAGCAGTAGCAGCAGCAGCAGCAGCAGCAGCAGCAGCTCTACCTCAACATGTACCGCTGAAGCTCCCAAGGCCTCCTGCCCAATAACCAAAAGAATTCGCTGCGTTGTTGTACAGAGAACCCTGGCGTCCCACCATCCTGAAGTTGGCGATCCCACATAATGCACACGTCCTCTCGCGACCGAGGCTGGCGCTTTGTTCGAACTGTTCTTGCTTGCTTGCTCCTCCGCCGTGCACTTTTTTTGAAAACGCACTACAAACACAGGGAGACTACGCGTTTGAGAAACAGCCATAGCAGTCTTCGAACACCAGAAGCATGGATAACAAAAGGTGGCGGCGGTGCCCCCCCCCCCCCCCTTTTTTTTCCCCGGACACGCTATACTAAACCAAGTACACTTTTTGTTTTGTTTTGTCGTTCCGCTTGTTTTTATGCCGACCAATCACGGGGCGGGGACCGCTTCCCCGGTGACAACAGACGGGGGCTCCCCCTGCGCCCTGTGCAGCAGGAGGGGTAAGGTCTGCGAGAGGCGGCTGCGGCGCAAGAGCGGGCCGGCCAAGGGCGCCAAGTACGCGCCCCGCAGGAGGAAGTTCGATAGCGAGGCCGCCGCCCTAGCGGAGGAGGAAGCCGCGGCGGCGGCGGAGGCGGCGGCAACCGTTGCCTCCTTGAAGGACAAGGAGAGAAACAGGGGCGGGTTCAATAAGTGCGGCGGCGGCGGCGGCGGGTACGGTGATGCTCTCGACAGCAGCGGGGTTAGCAGGAGTAGCGGCGGCGACGGCGGCGGGCGGGGGGGCGCTGCTGCTGTGGCGGTGGCGATGAAACCTGTTCGGCGAATCCAAGGAAGGAAGACGCGCGAAGAGAACGACCGACCGCCTTCGGGCGGCGGAGGCAGTCCCCCGGCTACGTTCACGTCGCCGGCAACGGCGACGGCGACACCGCCGCCCGCGGGGAGGCCGCCCGTGCTCAAGACGGAAGAAGCGCGGTCCACGTCGCCGCAGCCGCAGCCGCAGCCGCAGCCGCAGCCGCGGAACCAAGAGCTTTGGAGGAAGCGGGGGAGGGGTGAAAAACGGGGGTCCAGTTGCTCGGACGACAGCAGCAGCACCAGCACCAGCAGCGGGGGCTCCGCAGAATCTCCGTCGTGGTCCCGAGGGGTTCCGCGGAAGCGGCGCTTCCCTTCGAAGGGGTGGACCCGGGCGGCGGGTAGGGGGGGGGATGAGCGGGCCCTCGCGTCGCCCTCTGGCGACAGCTGCGGTCGAACCTGGCAGGCCAGTGATGGGGACGAGCGGGCGTCCGGTGGTGTGGGCGTCGACGCCTGCGGCGGCGGCGGTGGCGGGGAAATCGGTCGAGAAAGCTCGAGGAGGAACGAAAACAGCAGCAGCAGCGGCAGCAGCAGCGGCAGCAGCGAAGCTCCGTGTTACTCTTCTTCTTCTTCTGCCGCCGCCGCCGCCCCTGTCTCCTGCTACAACAACGGTCCAGCGGAGGATCTCCGTCCGACTAACGGTGGTAGTCGCCCCTACAGCCCGAAGGTCGTCGCCCGTGTCCCCCGCAGAGACGAGGGAGCAGAAGAAGAGGAGGAAGAGGAAGAGGGGGGGGGGGTGTCGCAGCGAAACCGCTATGTTGATCGTCACCATCCCCCGGAGCGGCAGGCGAGCACGGGCGGCGACGTCGAGACCACGACGAGATCAACGTCATCGGGTACGGGATGGACAGCAGCAGCAGCAGCAGCAGCAGCAGCAGCAGCGACACGAGCAACATCGCAGTCACCAGCGGCGGTGGCGGGGGAGGCCGTAGAGCAGGGCGGCCGCCGCTGCCGGCCCTTGTACCCCAAGCAGGAGGTGCGCGACGACGTGGACTACACGGCCGGCCGAGTGGTATCGGTCTCCCCCTTGAAGAAGACGGTGACTGGGGAGGGCGGTGACGAGGAGGGACCTGACACCCAAGGGGGGGGGGGGGGGCGCGGACGGGAGAAAGATAGGGGGAGGGATTCTTCGCCGCCCAGGGTGCAAGCGTGGGAGCCAACCGTGGAGGCGGCCGGGATAGGCTTGGACGTGGGGTCGTATGCGGGGCGGGCGGCGGGTCTCAGGAACCTATGGGCTGGAAGCCTGGTGCGTGTACCGTGTCTTCTTGGATGTTACATTTTTTTACTGTAGAAAGTCTTGTTGGCGCGGCTAGCAGGTGTAGGTGGGGTCATCGATTGGCGCATGTATTGTAAGACTGCTGTATTTTTTGGAGAGCGGGGCGACACTGGTCTGGCCAGCAAGCAGTACACGGGGGCGTGGATGTTCGCGGTAATGTTGTTGGCGACGTTTTGAAAATCTTGCTGGCTAGAGGAGGTGAGACACGCGCCTTTCTGCCAAAACCGCAAGGACTGGACATGCGTCGGTGGAAGTCGCCACTGCTGTACTCTCCGAGTTAACATGGCGTGCTTGACCCAAAACGGTCGTTTGCATCATGCGCGAGAATTACAGCCGGCACGACCTCCATACATGTTATGCTGCGCCCGACCGAAGGGACAGCAACCGCTCGACCCCCCCCCTCTCGTTTGCTCATACCCCACCCCCCGCCCCGCTCTGCGTGACCCCCATACATGTTCTGCAGCGCCCGAAGGAACAGCAACCGCTGGCCCCCAAAGACCTGCTGCTCATGCTTCGCCCCAACAGCGAAGGCTTCTTCGACTGCGGCGGCGCCGAGAAGAAAGGCGGCACTCAAGCGACGCACATAAAAGGCGGCGGCGGCGGGTGGGGAGGCGGGGGTGCGGCGGCGGCGGCGACAAAGATGGCCGTTAGCGTGGTCGGGGGCGGTGGCGGCGGCGACGAGGGCGACCGCCGGAGCTCGTGGAGCGACTCGCGGGAGGCGTGTCGGGAGGCCGGGGAACTGCTCCGCGCAATCCGCCGCGATTCAGCTCCTGCCGCCACCGCCGCTGATACCGCCGCCGCTACCACCGCCGCCGTTGCCCCATCATCATCACCGAAGCATGCCGGCGGCGGTGGCGACAGGGGCGAAAGAAACAACGTACCGGGCGATCTTGAGCAGGGCCGCCGGTGGCGCGAGGCGGAGCGCCGGCTCCCGGAGGAAGGACATGGCGGGAGCGGCGGCGGCGGAGACACCGACTACGGCTACGTCGAGAGTTTCACGAGCAACCGGGGGCGTTTCGATCACGTCGGCCAGGACGGCCGCCTCCCCTCTATACTGCCTTTCCCGGGGCTGGCGCTGAGGGAGTGCCACCGCGAATACTTCCACCGCGCACACACCACCGCCACCGCCGCCGCCGCCGGCCCCGTCCTCCAGCCCAGCCACCGCATCCCTCCCGGCGGCTATCCCTACAACCGCAGCCAAGACCACCACTGCCAAGCCCGCTCTCTCCCCCACCCTTACCGCAACCACGCGTCGACGACGACGACGAGGCCTCTGCACGAGGACTGGAACGACGCGGGACGGAGGAGCCCAGCCGTCGCCGCCCCGCCTTCTTTCGCGCAGGTTGTCCTTGCGACGCACCCCCCGTTTCCCGGGGGCGGCGGAACCGGCGACCAGCGCGACAGCAGCGGCGGGAGGACCGGGACCGTTTCGTCCGAGAGGTGCTGGAAGGGGGGCCGCTGGTCCGTACCGGCGGCGCTGTCGGGGAGGGGGCACCACGGTGGCCCCTCGCCGATCTCGATCCCCGTGCCTGTGCCTGACCACCACACCCCTCCGCCGGCGTTCGGGCGTGTCGGCGGCCCCTTCCGTGAGGGGAACAGAGGTGCTCGTTCGTAGCAATAGGCGGCGGCTGCGGCGACGTCGATGATGAATGTGGGGGATGTGGGTGGGCCTAGGGATTGTTGGATCTTGTGGGTGTAGAGTGGTGTGTGTGGGGTGATCGATGTTCAAAGTCCCCCCCCCCCTTGGTTTTGTTATGTTGCGGATGTTTGGGGAAAGAAAAGAACGTTTGTTTGTCTGTCCTCTGCTGTAGAGCATATGGTGTCCCATGCTCCTCCGTGCTATCTGCTCTGCGTCTTTGAAGCTCGGTCGTTTTCGTTTGGTCTGGGTGACACTGCTGATGGCGTTCCGCAGGTGGGGCCAGCAGCCGCCTCTTGGAGGTAACTTGCAGGTAGCGGGTGTTGGGTGTCCACAGAGGGAAGAAGCCCATACCCAGGGCTCGATCGACCGCAACAACAGGCAATTCGCGTACCAGTTGTAGTTGTGACGCCGTCTGCTCGTGGCTGTAGCACCGGCCTTCGACGAAAACATGGGGGCAAAATCTGTGCGGGGCGAGTTTCTGGCGGTAGTAATTTACCCCGAGAGAACGGTGGTTCGTTTCGTTTTGTTCACTCAAAGTGGGGGGGGGGGCACCCCGTCCCGCGGCCGGACCAATTCGCCGCGGATGCGGAGAAAATTGTTCTTCGCGCCCGCTTGACTGCTATTGTTTCTGTCCACCCTCGGTGCCGGAGCTAAGCACCAAGCGCAAAATTCGTTGTAAAGATTGTTTTTACGGAATAGTCTGACGTGTGGGTGTTGGCGTTTTTATCCAGTGTTCTTCTCTCCCCCTCCGCGTCTAGATCTCCGTGTGTGCCCAGAGCGCGATTGTGGTGTGATGGTGACGAAAGGGCGACCAAGAGTAAGAAAGGAGTTGGGCCGGAGAGCTCGCGGGATGTGTGCGACCCGACACGGGCAGCATAGAGATTTTATGAGTATATATTTGTTGCAAATGCTGTGCAATAGCAGTAGCAGCGGCAGCCGCGGCGGCGGCGGCAGCGGCGGCGGCGGCGGCGGCGGCGGCGGCGGCGGCGGCGGCGGCGGCAGCGGCGGCGGCGGCGGCGGCGGCAGCGGCGGCGGCGGCGGCGCGCGAGATTGTCCAGACAGAACGGGCGGCTTGTTTGCGAATCGAGATGGGGATGGTTGCTCGCTGGCTCGTTCCAGCGCGTGTGTTTGGCCGCCGTTGATTCTGTTGTATGGGTTTGCCAATGGGCTCTGCCTACAAGAAAACCGGCAGCACAACCTGTCCCCGCTCTGTTATGGGGCAGGCCGTGTGAATGACGAGCATGCGTGCGTATCAACCTTGCCCGCGCGGCGAAGCATTAAAGAGGCCGCGCCACCATATGGAGGCAGCCCTTTTTTACGTTCTGGCCTCGCGATGTCGTTGGTTGCTGATACGGGTTGTTTGTTGTTTCTGCTGCTGTGTTGTTGTTGCTGTTGTTGTTGTCGTTGTTGTGGTCTTCTGTGTTTTCATGTTGTTCGTCCTTGTGCGGTTGCCCAGGTGTTGTCGTCATGGTGTGGGCGGGATATGGGAGAAGCCTTTTTTTAGAAAATACTGTTGTTGTTGTTGTTGTTGTTGTCTTCACATTAAAAGCCGCTCCGATCTCTCTCTACCCAGTACCTTCATATGTCCGTACTGATCCAACACTTGACGCGGTCGATTCCCGTGGTCACAGGCTAACTTACACTAAAAAGTGTGGACCCTTGCTACTGTTTCATCTCTCAGCCTCGCCTTGTTTGGACCTGTGTGTGTGTTTTTTTTTTGTTAGTGTCCCAAACCCCGTGCTTCGGCAAAGAATCAATCGCACAGATTCGGCGGGCTTGGCGTTATTTTTTTTCAAGCTTCGTAGATAAGCATTTATTGCGTGTTGTTTGAATGGGTGCATTGAAGCATTTCGCCCAGTTGCTTGCCAGATAACGGTACCAAGCAGGATGATGAAGATAAAAAGGGGGGGAATTCTTGCATGGGCGTGTCTTGATTTTTTTATCGTTGATTTTTTCTGTTACTGCCTTTGCCAGCGTCGTTCTGTTGGAGATGTTATTCACGTTGTACGTGTCGCCACCCACCCCAAGCTGTAGGTGGAGATGCGTACGCTTGGGTGAGTGGGGGTGGGGGGGTGGGGAGGGGGCAGAGTCTTCACAGTAGTCGGTTACTGTGTTATCTCCGACTTGTAAAAGTTATCGGGCCATCACTACGAGTCAATTCCACCCTTTCTTTCGTGTGCTTACATCTCGCTTCAAAATGTGCTGTCTTGCATAACGCGACACGTTTTAGGGCGCAAGTGGTGGGAACACAGAGCACATAACACACGTTGTTGATGTGGTCGGGTTGGTTGACACCGGTGGGGACACCGGAGGGGTGCCATGGAAGCTTCTCCTCCGCGCGAGGCCGTCGAGACCGCGGATGCGAGAGCGTCGGGCGATGCCGCTGGCTGCCGACGCCACAGCTGCTGTACTCATTCACGTGCGTGCTTTTTTCTCTCTCCGGCCCTTTTGTTCTTGGGAGTGTGTGCTCGCTCTTTGCGCCTCGCCCTCTGTCGTTATTCGTGTTCCTATTGCTGCTGCTCGCGCGTGGCAATAAAAAATCACGCGCGAACAACAACGACCAGCAATTTTTCTTGTCAAACAAAAGAGAGGGGAGGAGGGCACGACGCTCCCCGGGCAAGCGACAGAAATACCTTCAAGTTCACGGCACGTCCACCTGCTTCCGGTCAAGAGGGCCCTCCAAACACCACGGTGCGACTCCGACTCGGGCTGAATCGCACCCAACCTGCACACCCGCTCTCTTCTTCTTCATCTACTTCTTGGCACATCTTTTAGATGGCTCTAAATTTTCTGTTACAACTATTCCTCGTGAAGAAAGAAGAGTATGCACGCATCCTGGAATCTCTAGCTCACCCAACCACTCACGCGCCTCCAGGCACAGACGAACGCACACCTGCTACACGTATACATGCGGCAGGCACTCACCTTTTCGGTCTCGCTATAGCGATGCAGCTTATATTCCTCCTGACCCAAATTCAACGTCTGGCGATTGATGTGGGTGTTTTGATGAGGCGCGTGCTCGGTGGCTGGAGCTAAAAAAAAAAAACATGGCGCGCAGACATTGGCCGGCATGTTCGAAAAGGGGACATGACGTATCATCCCCCCCCCCATATTTCGGCGTGTCATACACACCAAGCGTGTATACCTCTTGCATGTATGTTATCTATCTGGTACAGCAAGGGTGTGTGTGTGCTACTTGTTCGCCGCAGGGAGTGAGAATCCATTGTGTTAGGCGTTGCGTGC
>FN649735.1:3075312-3092880 GCA_000310025.1 Ectocarpus siliculosus
TTTTTTTTTTCAGGGCGGCTTTTTTTTGTTTTTTGGTCGGGGGGGGGGGGGGGGGAGGGGGGCGGTGAACGTATATATAACCCCAGAAAGTGGCGGTGGTTTCCATTCGTCGAATATATTTTCATGATTTCGCGTTTTCAGGGGCGGTCGTGACTGACGACGACGTCTTCGAAACGGTCAAGGTTGCTGCGAGACTCTGCGGGATTGGCTTGTTGACCAGCGGCCTAAACGTGGAGATGGTTTCGGCAATATATAGTAAGCGTAACGAGGGCTGGCCGCCCACTGGCAGATTGTGTATGAACGAAGCAGCTGTGAACCACAGGGGGCGTCGTGGTGGGCGCATGCTTCAAGCGAGAGCCATATATGGTGTTCCGTGTTTGGGTGGTGCGGTGGTTGGAGTGGGGAGGAGGAGAGAGAAATCTATACACACGAGTTGTGTTTGCTGTTGTCATGAAAAATAAAATCGTTCCAATCTCTGCTCCGTCCGTACTCGTCCACGGTCGAAGGCTAACTACCCCACATGATACAAAGGGTAGTTTGTGCTACACCTAAGATCCTTTCTCAGGCACGCCTTCTTTCGAGTACAATCGAAAGAATCCCATCCTTTTTCGCGAAAAAAAAGAAAGACACACGTCGTCATGTGAGGAACACTGCCGTCCGTGGCGCTCTCCCTTTCGACCCTTCATGTCCGAATCAACATACATTTGCTTTTTGCCGAACGGGTTCACCTGACGTGCACAAACCGATTGATAGTGTGTGTTGGCGGGGGGCTGCACACACTTTCACTACCGTGTGTGGTACTAGTGCGGTGGAACAGTCGACGATCCCCGTCGTGCCATTTATTTTCTATTGGCCGCCGTGTCGACCCTTCACGACTTTTCGCCAAGCCGCAGTGCGTCTTGATTGTGTCAAGGTTGTTGCTCAGTTGCTTGCCACAACGTTCGCAAAAGACGTGGCCGTTGGACGCTATCAAACCCTGGTTCTGAAACTTCCGCACGCGCTCCTGGGGCGAGATGGCGGTGGCGTTGTTGGTGCCGTTCTTGCTGGGGCTCTTTCTTGATTTCTTGGTGGGGTGTACGAGGTTGTGTGTCGGAGCACGCGTTCTACCCTGGGCACTGGGCTTGGGCCGACTTTGCCGCAGAAAAGGGTTTTGAGCTTGACTGCTCGACTGCGGGACGGTCCAGTTCGAAAGACTGCCTGCAGCAGGAAGGGGCGCCGGCGCCGGTGCCAACGCTGTCGCCTCTGCGGCGCCGGCGGGGCTGCTGCCAGAAGGCTGTGATGCTGCTGTTGATGGCGTAGGGCCAGCCGCATTCGGCTCTGGCGAGGAAGACATAGTGGTGCCGAATTTGGCTCGGTGTACATCGTGTATCGTCTGCAGCGTGTGCACGCCCGGCGTGCTGGCTGTGGTGTGCCGTGTGCTGGGTGCTAGCTGTAGCTGTGTGCTGTGCAATTTGAATAGCAGTTCCGCGGGTGTTTCGATACACCCCCCGGAAGTGTCCCCATATCCCGGAGTTCATGACATAACGGCGTTGTTATTTGGTTGCCTCGCGTGCCTGAGAGGGGACTGGGCACGTCCCTAGCGAGGAACAGGAGCACCAAGGCACAATAACCACGTTCCGGCAGCCCTCTCCCGAAAACGGGCTCTCAGGCAAATTTAAGGCATGCTTGAGGGGCCAGGGCTTACCGCCGTGGCCTGTGATCGATGTCGACGATCGTTTTCAGTTTTCAGCGGTTGAAAAAGGAAAAGAGAGAAAGACAAAAGACAGAGCAATACCGTGAATCCCAAGCACGAGCACCAATCGAGAATGTCGACCTAATCCCATCAACTATCATACACAAGAGAAGGAGCACGCGCGCGTCCGTTTCACGTTCTAGTCGCCTGAATTGGTCTGTCGGCGTAATAAAACACACAACACAACGCAGCTGCGGCGGGGTCTTGTCCATCTACAACTTTTACCATGTACCGGTTGCGTGAAGCCCTCCTCACCCACCCAACCTATTCGGCAAAACCCCTCTAGACGAACAACAGATACACGCAGTGGCTGTTGAAGCAGCAGCAGCAGCGGCAGCCGTCGCCGGTTCTGGTATCGGCTTAGAGGAGCTGCGCCAGTAGCACGACCACAGGAGGAAAAAGCCCATAATACATGGTCACAAGGATGCTGTCGTACATGGGCCGCACAGCACTGCTACACACACCCAGCGAGAAGCGGAAGAAGACGACCACCAACAACGACAACAACAGATGCCATGGAGTCAAAACACACGCCACCACGTCCCATAAAACAGCACCAGCATGCATGATGACAACCCTAAAGCTGGAGCTCCTTCCTCCAACTCATTCCTTCACACACGTGCACACATACCTAGCATTAAGTTTCCCGAAGTCACACAGAAGCCTAGCCAGCCGGGCACGCAGCCAACGTCCCCGCCACCACCACAGATGGCTGCGCCCTCGTGCTGTTAACGCTGCTTCCTGCTCAACTCGTCTTGAAATCCGCCGCAGCTCTAGCGACACTCGTCAGCAGCCCTATCATATTCACCCCCGTGTATCCTTTCTCTCAGCCAATTCGGGAAACGTTGACCGATCTCTTGCGCTACCGCACCGTCGGTAACGCTGCCGCAGCCACCGCTCACGGTGGAGCATGTGTCTCGCGGCCCTGCTCGGCACAGGTCCCCCTTTCGACGCGCCTGCATCACCATCTTAATGGTGCTCAGAGTCCAAGGACTCTTTTCCTCCCACGGACAGCCGGCGTCGTACGGACTAAAGCTAAGCAGCGGACAGCAGTACGTAGTCCCGTCACCGCCCATCACCAAGAAGAAGATGCTCTTGCCGCCGTCCACGCGCAAGCTGCGCCGCGAATAACGGGAGGCCGGACTGCAACAAGCCTACAGTAGCGCCGTGCACGCCGTCCTATCAATACACGGAGTAGTCTTCCTCAGTCTATACCCCACCCCTGGACACCACGCCGTTCCTTGATCTGTGGCAGATGATGGAAGCAGTGAGTAGCCGCAGAAAGGAGGCCGTTGAGCATAGCCGAGAGAGGCAAACGCCGCGTGGTGATACGTGTGCCATTGCAGGCGCCTGCCCTTACGTAGGACGCCTTACTCCTCTCTCTCTCGGAAACATATTGTGAGACCACCGTTTCCGTCATGTGTACCAGCAAACGCGGACCAAGGTTGCCCACGGCTGCGTCTCGAAGAACAGGAGGCGCATAATCAGTGTGATTATTCTCCGGCCAACTACTGTATACCGCGCATGTCAAGGGCAACGCCCTTGGGCAGATAACACACCAGCTGAACAACGGAGGCGAGCAATCACGGCCTGCTGCTCTTTGGACTACTCCGCCAATGTTCCGCAGCAACCTCTCTCACAGCATGAAAGAAGCAGCACGCCGTGACGAACCACTGCCGACTGAGTGCGCTTTCGACTCGGAGGCTACCTCCCAGCCCTTTTCTCCGCAGGGTTCTTCCCTGCTGCTGCTGCTGCTGCGGCGGCGGCGGCGGCGGCGGCGTCTTCCTCTATCTGCATGCGGCGAACCTTCGCCTCTCCGCGAAGCCGCCCCCTTCGCTTGGCATTCTCGAGCGCTGTCTCGTCGTGCAGCGCGAATCGGTCGAGGGCGACGTACCCTACGTAAGAAGCAGAGGCCAACGCAAGAGCTACTTGCTGCAACGTGCGCTTGCGGCTCATGGTGACGCCACAGCAGCAGGAGATGTGTTGGGTGTGCAAGCAAACGAGGCAGACGGACGAGGCAGGTGCGGCGGGATTAGGTGGGTTCGGGGGGGGGGGGGGGGCACGCAGATTACTAAATCAAGTCCCTCCCACAAGAGCGAGAAATAGCTAACGGCTGCCACTGCGGTTGCAGCCCAAAACAACTTGAGCTGTTGCCAATAGAGGAGGCAGAAGAGGGAGCCCACGTATCAGCACAGGAAGGTGCAGCCACGACAGACGGGAAAACACTCGGGATTGCGTGGGACCAACCTCGGCATCTTGTAGGTAGAAAGAGCGAGACGACTGTTTACACCCACGCTTGGGGATAGCAGCAGATACCAGACCCAAATGCCGACGCCGGGTGCAGCAGCATCAGAGGACATGGACGTCAGCCAAACGGAAGAAGAGCAGGGGAAGGGGGAAGGAGAGGGCGAGCACGAGATGACGGTGGCCGAGGAGGAGGAAGGGGAGGAGGAAAGCGCAGGAGAGACCGAGCAAGAGGACGGGGGTCCAGCAGCAGGAGACACGCAGCAAGCAACAACGGCAGCAGCAGCTGAGGCAGCACCGCCCCAGCAACGGGAAGAACCTCCCGCGCCGGCGCGGCTGCTGATCACAAAGATGGAGATGGAGAACTTCAAGTCCTACGGCGGACTTCGGGAGATCGGCCCCTTCCACAAGTGCTTCTCCTCCATCGTGGGGCCCAACGGGTCCGGCAAGTCCAACGTGATCGACGCCATGCTCTTCGTCTTCGGAAAGCGGGCCAAGAAGCTCTGCCTGAACAAGCTCGGCGAGCTCATCCACCGCTCGGACACCTACCCCAACCTGGACTTCTGCCGCGTGTCGGTGCACTTTGTGGACATCCTGGACGTGTCCGGGTCGGAGGACGACTACGAGGAGGTGAGGAGGGAGGAGGAAAATCGTTTCCGTGAACAGGGTCACACAAGATACCACACTCCCTTGGACGGATTTTGAAAGTCCTCCACAGCTTGGCTTACAGCATAGTGAGAGGATATGAGTAGAAACAGCAGTCCGAGGGGAGAGAGGTGAAAGTTTACGAGTTGGAAAAGTCTAAGTCTGGCAAATGCTGCATATTACAAGGCAATTCACAACGCAATTCCAGATGTTGTTGTACGGGAACGTGTGCAGAAAACTGCGATCCGAAAAAGAGCGCTGTCTGTACGTACGTAGCACAACCGTCCGTTGGAGCTGCTGCTGTGTAGGCAAATCGCTTGCAGAAGCAGGCATACATCGACATTTACTACGGTCCCAACGCCTCTACTTTCGGCACCTTCACCTCATGTTCCGCTGTGAACATGTATACGAGCTTCTCGCGTACTCCACAGCGGAACAAAAGAGTGGAGGTGCGGAAAGGGTAGCGGCGTTGGCCATCTCCTAGAGAGCTTTCCGAAAACATATTGTCACACATATTCGAACTTGGAATTTTCGGCCCGGGGTATATCTTACAGCTGTACGTCACCACCGGCAGTAGTGTCATTCAGTTGAGTGATTTCCAATCACGATCGGCGACAGCAAACGAAGTAGCAGCAGCCACCATCATAATCACCACCATGAAAGAGTATCCTCGTGACGATGGTAGATCAGCCTGTGTGTGCGGGAGGCAGCGGTGCTGCAGAACGCACCAGTTCTTAGCACGCACGCCATATAGGTGTAGATCTCGGATGCCCTGCACACAACAGCTGCTGCTGTACGTACGCAACGCGAATTGTGATTTTTGTTTTCTGGAAACACGACCACAGGGCTGTCGTTGTCTGCCTACATAACGCTGCATGCAGTCTTCGACAACGTGACATGCTCCAAAATTACCCCTTCCATCGTTCTCCCAAAAATCGGATCGGTTCCTGGATTGGTCGGAGAACAGGTCCCCGGAACGGAGCTCGTGGTGACCCGCACCGCGTACAAGGACAACCACAGCAAGTACGAGGTCGATGGCAAAACCAAGACTTTCAAAGAGGTGAGTGAAGAACATTATTTTTTTTTTCTCGCTCTACAAGTATGTACCCGTGTAAGTAAACCCCAGCTATCGATCTGTTCCTCCACACTGCGGCGGTTTCAGCTTTGTCGTCTTCCCGGGAATCATAATCTGTGTGATATCCGTACGAAGATATCTACGAAGTAATCTTGACGTTTTGTGCCCTTTGCTTTTTTCGTTTCCGCTGCGGGGGCTGTCGCAGGTTGGAGCACTGCTGCGCAAGAGGGGCGTGGACCTGGACAACAACCGTTTCCTCATCCTGCAGGTGCGGGGACGAGGGGGTGGGAGGGCGTTACTCATGTTTTGCATGCCTCAGCTGTTAGACCATTGTGGACCTTGACATCAAACGTTTACTCATCCTGCAGGTGCGAAGGTTGTGTGTGTGTACTCATGTTTTGCATGCCTCAGCGGTTAGACATTGACCACACGTCCATCCTCAAGAGGACGGAGCATTGTTCCCATGGGGAGGGGTGGGATCAACGTGCTGTGGGGTTCAACTTTTCCTTTCTTGTGCGAGGGGAGATGGGTGAGTGTGGGTGTACGCCATGGCCGGCAAGTACAGACGGGGCAGATCTCAACGGTATAATATCCCAAGGGCGTTTGGCCTTTCTTCGTGACATGCCTACACCCATCGAGTACAACCATATGGCGAGTTCCCGCAATTTCTCAAGACGATCGTAACATACATCGCGGCACCATCAAAAATAGTATTTGCTGGGTTTGTGTTGGACACGCGTTGAGCGTCGCAGGCCGGTGTGGCTGCGTTCAGGGCGAGAAAACGGCAGATGGTCACAATGAGAAGGTGGAAATCATGCCTGACCGAGCTCGCTTTTGTTTTTTCGTCACAGCTAGTTTGAAGGTCGAAACAAGACTTTTTTTTTTTCTCCCGCGTATTTGGTGCACTCCGAGAGGCATTATCAATGGGAAGGCCGAAACCAGAGCCTGCCAAAACTCACCTTTCTTTCCTTTTTTTTTTCCCCGCATCTTTGGCGAACACACACGCACGCGCGGCCGCGGCACTCAGGGAGAGGTGGAGCAGGTCACCACATGTCAAAACCATACAGCAGTAGCCTGGCCGAACCCGTATTTTTTCTTTTTTCACGGTGGGAATGTCGAAACCACAACTGCTTGTTGCCTTTGCGCATATTTGGTGCCTGCACACACGGTTGCGACGCATGGTTGTGGCACTCAAGGAGAGGTGGCAACAACGGGAATTCGTCGAGACCAGAGCCGCTGAACTCCCCCCCCACGTTTTTTTTTCTCTCGTGCCTGTTTTGGCATACACACCCACGCGCGGGCGCGCGCGCGGCTGCGGCACTTCAGGGAGAGGTGGAGCAGATCGCGATGATGAAGCCCAAGGGCCTCACCGAGCACGAGGACGGGCTCCTGGAGTACCTGGAAGACATCATCGGGTCCGACCGTTTCGTTGAGGCGGCGGAGGAGGCCGCCAGGAGGGTGGAGGAGCTCAACGACCAGCGCACCGAAAAGGTACGTGGTGTGGCGGGGGTTATAGCGGTGTTGTTTCTTTTGCTGTGAGTGATGGGGCGCCATACCTGTAGCAGCAGTTAGTGGTGGATAGGACACGTGCATTGTTTTTTTGGTGAGGGGGGTACCAGCGTATCCGAAAAGGTTGCAGCAGCCGTTGATGGTGGTAATGACAAGCGCGTGTTTTTGTAGTGGATGGGGCTACCTGCGTACATATCCGAAAAGGTACGTAGCAGCCGTTAGGGGTGGCAAGGACACTCGTGTGTTTTTTGCTGTGAGTAATGGGGCTACCAGCGCACCGACAAGCTACTCTGTATGTATGTTGGAGCAGATAGTGGTGGACCTGGTGCAGCGAACCCCTGTTTTAGCAGTAGCCGTCGCAATTTTTTTCTATTTTGTAAACATGTTGGGTAAAGCATGCAATCGGGGGAGTTGGGTAAGGGTTAGGGTTAGGGAATAGGGTCTGCGTACCCCCTTCCTGTTCTATTTCCCCCATACACTTGATTTTTCGCGAAGGCGGCCCTGTTTTAGCGACACTCCATGTGTAGCGACTACAACATCAGGTGGCGCGCTCAGCATCCGCGAGTGAATAGCCGCGATGCGATCTGCCCTGAGTAGCGACCATGTCCCTCCTGACACTAAATACTGCTGTAGGGGTCGCTCAGCCCGACCCACCAATGCTGTTAGTATAGTACTTCCTGGCAGTCGGAGGGGTCCGTTCCAGGGTGGGGTTTGTTGGTGGCAGGAAAGCAGGCCTTGCACTACTTGCAGGGGTAGGTCGCCGGGGGTGTGAAACGAAATCTTTCACGATTGAGTCACACTGCAGTGCCGGGTGTCAGTACCGTAGCGCACACAGAAGATGTATTTAATGTGCCTTTTTTAGTTTGCATTTAGTACATATTTTTGGGTAAGTTAGCTTGTGGCCACGGGAATCGACCGCGTCAAGTGTTAGACTAGTACGGACAGAAGAAGGTATTGGGTAGAGATCGGAACGTTTTTTTGTGTGAAGACAACAACATTTTTCGTGTGTCGCTGACGTCCTGTGTCTGAAATCGCCAAAGAAGGACCTCAACCCAGACGTCTGATCCACACCCAGCTCAACCGGCATAAAATAGCCGAGAAGGAGAAAAGTCTGCTGTTTTGGTGCCGACACCGCAGAACATTTTCGCGCACTTTTTTTCCGCAAGAACGACAACATTAACGGTACATGCGTTCAACACTCACGTTTTTTCCTTTGTTCGTTCTTGTTCCGTCTGGTCCATTCACGCCAGCTCAACCGGCTTAAGCTGGCTGAGAAGGAGAAGGACTCCCTGGAGGGGGACAAGCAGAAGGCGTACGAGTTCCTCCGCCTTGATGCTGCCATCCGCAAGAAGCAGAACATCCTGTACCAGTCCAACATGGCCCACGCCGCCACCAACGTGGAGAAGGTACTGCGGTATATGCAGCAGTAGTTCGTTGTCTCGGTGTACCGTACCGCGGTGTAGTGACAGGCAAAATCACCGCGGTAATGAACCACCGCGCTCATACAGCTTTTTGTATGGTAGCCAAATCCTGTGACAAGGGATTTATACCGCGGTACTCGGGAGACACCGCTGTATGTGGGATGATGTCCAGGGTGATTATTTGATTATCTGAATGCGGTGTGCGGGGGTGTTGCTGCTGCTGCTGCTGTTCCTCTTGTTGTTGTTGTTGTTGTCATCGTTGCTGCTGCTGTTTTGTTTGTTGTATTTCGATTCCATCCCCCGCACCGCTCTTGTTGTCGGTCGGTCTGTAGGTGATGGAAAAGGAGGAGGAGAGGAAGGAAAGGCTGAGGCACGAGAGGGAAAAGCTGGCCAGCACCCTCAAGGAGTTGGAGGAGACCAAGAAGGTCCACAAGCGAGTATCCGGTGAGCTACTGCTGTACCCACGGTAGAGGTTCCCGATGTTGTGCCGGTATGCGCCCAGAGGTTTGACCGGCACTACTGCTGTGTACTATAATAGCATACCGGACACAGCCACTATTCGACACATACAGAAGGACTTTGTGGTTGAGTCTGTGCCTACCGAAAACCCCGGCAGTATTTCAACCGTTTGTATTGTACATGGTGTGAAGGATACATATCTTCGGGAAGCTTTTCCGTGGATGGATGGATGATTTGGAGAAGTGTTTTGCATTGCCGCAATTAGGTTGCCTCTGCGGCTCGTCCTGCTAGTCCTACTGATGCAAGTACATCATTTGGTTTTGGGGAAAGCCTCGTCTCCACGACAGCTCTGCACGATGAGGCGGCCGTCAGCGGTTGATGATGCAGTTGTGGGATTGATGTTGATATTGGGGTTGCTGCTGATGTTGATGGGCTATGCTGTTGTTCGTTGTTGAGACTGATTATTATTGGTGATTTTTTGTTGTTGATTTTGATTGTGGTGCTGTTGTTATTGAGGCTGATCTTCGTAGTGGTGCTGTGTTGTGGTTGATGCTGCAGCTTTTGGGATTGGTGTCGATGCTGCTGTCGAGGCTACCTATCGACGGTGGTGCCGTTGACGTCCTTGCTGTTTTTCACGGTGACCACGTTGATTGCCTTCTTATCCTTGCTGCAGGAGAGCACCAGAAGCTGACCGCGCAGATGAAGCGCACGAAGGAAGAGTTCAACGAATACGAGCGCAAGGACATCCAGCACCAGGAGGGCATGAAGCACTTCAAGGAGCAGGTATTGTGAAGTTTTCCCGCCATATTCGACTGTCGATTGGGAATGAATCACCTTCAAGGAGCAGCGATGACGCTACCCCTGTCTAGACATTGTCGTTGTTCGCTGTGAAACGTGTCAAGCAGTAGGTATGATGGCGTTTTCCCGTCCAGACATTGTTGTTCGTCTGTCGATTCGACATGAATCGCATCATAGAGCAGCAATGACGCCACCCTGTTTAGACATTGAGGCCCGTCGTCGCTAGTCGGTCGTTAGTCGGAACAGCAAACGTGACCCCGTGGTGTGTGTGTCGCGACTATAGCTTGGTCGCGCCCCTCACTGCCGTCAGCGCTAACCGGCTGACCAATGAAAACACGTCAATTTTGTACGTAGTGCTATGTTATTCGCGAATATGCTGTGTGTTGTCAGATAATGTGCGTGTTTGTTTCCGCGATTGCAACTTGGTCACGTCCGCACTGCCGTGAGCGCTAACCGGCTGACCAATGAAAACACGCCAGTCTTGTACATAGCGGGATGAAAAATGCGAAGATGCTGCTTGTCTGATGTGTGCGTTACCACAAGAGGTGGAGAGATGGCACCCCCCCTAGACCGACTTTCAAAGCTCGATTGCTCCACAACCGAGATTGTCTGTACCGTACCGTATACCGTACCGTGGTATTACCGTATGAGGCGGACAGATGGCACCGCCCCCCCCCCCCCAGATCGACTTTCAAAGCTCGATTGCTCCCCAACCAAGATTGTCTGTACCGTACCGTATACCGTACCGTGGTATTACCGTAAGAGGCGGACAGACAGATGGCACCGCCCCCGCCCTAGATCGACTTTCGAAGTTCGATTGCTCCGCAACCAAGGGGGCGCGGAGAAAGCCCGGCACGTCTACGGAAAGCACTCGACTACATATATGTTTCCAAAACCACATTTTTTGGTGTTGGCATAGGCTTGGTTGTCCAGCAATCGAGAGTCAAGGGGAGGTGCGATCTCTCCGCCTCTTACACGGTAGTTTCCGCGATTGTGGCTTGGTCGCGTCCGCGCTACCGTGAGCGCCAACCAGCTGGTCAATGAGAAGACGTCAGCGTATGTATGCATAGCGGGATGAAAAATACGAAGATGCTGGTGTCTAATGTTTGCGTCTTTTGGTGATTGTCACGTGGCCGCGACCTCACACCGCCGTGACAACACAGACGAAGAAGCTGGAGGCGGCCATCAAGAAGGACACCAAACGCTCCAAAGACAGGTGTGTGTATGGCACCAGCACTAATAGTTGTAGCACCACACTTTTTGCGGGGGAAGCAGCGAATCCACAGCCGTAGGGAATGGCGCCGCCGCATCAGCAGCATCAGCAGCATCAGCAGCAGCAGCAGCAGTAGCAGTAGCGCCACGCTTTTCCTGAGTACCAGCGAAGCGAAGGGAACGCCGCCGCAGCAGCAGAAGCGACCCTGTTTGAGCTAGTATACACCACGCTTGAATTTAGTTGGGCCGCATGACAGCGAGAGCTATAATCCAATGTCAGTCGCGGGTCGAATGTCCCGCTTGAGCTTGGTTGGGGGTATCATAGATCCGATGCGACTGCGATAGTTGCATGCATTGGTCTGCTGTGTTTCGAGGTTTGATGGATGTTTCCATATGCAAGCCGCGGTGGCAAGCAAAGTAAATTCGAAGCTCTTTTTTTTTTGCGGAAATAGTGTTTAAGCTAGGAGGGTGGGGGGACAGGATGGCACCACTCTCTTTCTTGCGCGCAATATATCAGAATCGTCGTGATTTTCAAGACTACGTAGTCCTGGGCAGCAAGAGTGGCTGTGCCGGAAATGGCGACGGTGGAACCGTCCCGTCGAGAACTTTCGGAAAACGTTTCGATTGAATTGTACATCCTCTTCGTCGTTGAGTAGTCGAGGTTTGAAAATTAGTCCACCGGGTGTGGTATCTTGCGTCATGTCACCTACGGTAAACCGCCGCCAAAACGTGTAGCTAGATATTGATATCACAGCTGTGTTTCTTGCGGCGTTAGTGTACGTTTGGATACGACGTCGCTTTTGATTGTCCACATCACAGCCCATCGCCGCTCGCTCCATCGTCATCGTAGCTACAGCTGTTGCGGCCGTCACTGCCCCCACTCCGTAGACCTCTTGCTGGCTACGTGCTTGGTTGGTATTGCGCGCCGACTGCTGCGATGATTGTCCTGCCACTCTGTAGAGCTCTCGCTGGCTACGTGCTTGATTGTTATCGCGCGCCGACTGCTGTGATGATTGTCCTGCCTTTTTTTTTTCTTTTCGCGGGGGTGACTGCAGCCTGGCAAGGGCGGCGGAGCTGGAGGGCAGCCTGGACGGACTCCGGCGCGCTGTGGGCCAAGCGGAGGCAAGGAAGAAGACGGAGGACGAGGCCCTCGAAGAGGTAACCCGAAGAAATGCTTGCTTTCGCCGCCTTTGTGGGCGTGTGCCGTGTCTGGATCGGAAGGGGGTGTACTCATGTAAACGCATCCCGTAGTCGGTATGCCGTAGAAGGGGGAGGAGTGTTATTTTCTACTTCTCTCAGGCCACCTTTGTAGGCGTGTGCTGTGTCTGGACCGGAAGGGGTTTACAAATGTAAGCGCATGCCGTAGTCGGATGGAGGGGGGAGTGCCATTATTTTCTCTTTCGCCACCTTTGTAGGCGTGTGCTGTTGCCTCTGGACACTGTAGGGGGCGTTTGGCTGTCCACGTGTAAACGCATGCCGTAGTCGTTGGACCGTCGACCTCGCATCGCTACAAAGCCGGGACGGAGCGATATTTATCGCCGGCCCAGGCGGGGGGTTACACGACGTCGCTGGTGCGTTTGGAACGCCGTGAATACGTGTAAATATGCATTCGCAAGCACATGTGCCATTCTGTTTCTCGCCATCAATGTACCCGACGTCTCAAGCAAGCACGCACGCACGAGTGCCATTCTTTATCTCGCTACGGGTGCACCCGACGTGTTGTTCTCCTCGACCAGGTGAACGAGAGCCTAAAGGGCAAGACGGCGGAGCTCCGCGGCAAGCTGGAGGGGGAGCAGGAACGGGTCCGGCCCGTCCGGGAAGAAACCGACGCCCTCAGGAACAAGGTACGAAACCAATAAGAGACCGATGCTCTCAGATACAAGGTATAAAGTCGTTAGAGACCGATGCTCTCAGAAACAGGGTACAAAATCGTAAGAGACCGATGCTGTCAGAAACAAGGCACAAAATCGTAAGAGACCGATGCTCTCGGAAACAAGGTACAAAATCGTAGGAGACCGATGCTCTCAGAAACAAGGTGCAAATCATGAGAGACCAATGCTCTTAGGAATAAGTATACATTACATACATTAAGTCGTTATGGCTTCAGGAGGACACTCATGTTTGTCTTTTGAGAAGGCGTGCTTTGAGGCATGGTATAAATTACGCACATGTATGTAGTCGTTATCGCTTTTGAGGACACTCCGTGTTTTTACTACGAAAAATCTGTCCGAAAGGGTACAAGTTGCATACTTATCGTCGTTCTCGCTCTACGCACACGTGCATGTTTTTTATTCTAAATATAATTGTTGTCCTTGAAGGTGCATAGTCGTGTTCTCGCTTTGAAGATGGTTTTTATACAACAAACGGGGAAAAAGAGAATTACGCACTTGGATGTTTCGGTTGGAAGCGAACCTCGCCAAGCGAAGCCCGCTGTCTTCTTCCCCCCCCACGCCCCTCCTGGTTCGTTTTTCTTTCTTGTCCATTTTTCGTGCCACCGCCAACAAAATTTTGTTATTGTCTGTGGACGTCCCACGTCCCTGCTTGGTTTGTCCTTTTTCCATGCTGTTTTTTTCATGTTTATGACCGAGGTGGAGCCTGCTTCTCTGCCTGTCTTGGTTGTAGATTTATCTTGCCTTTTTTTGCCATTTCCATGCTGTTTTGATCATGTTTATCACTGCGGTGGCTCCTCTCTGCCCGTCTTGGTTATAGATTTATTTTGCCTTTCTGATGTTTCTTTTGTCACCGCGGTGGCGCCTGCCGCCCTTCTTGCCTGCGTGTCTTGGCAGGTGGACACGTGCAAGTGCGAGATCAAGCTGGTGCGCGAGTCGACGGAGAGCGCGAAGAAGAGGCTGAAGGACGCGGAAGCCGCCCTGGAGAAGCTCCTCGAGAAGGCGGAGGCGGACAAGGGGGAGCTCGCCCACGCAAGGTAGGTACAGCAGTAGGTGGCCCGATATAGTGGCATGAAGGGACGCGAGGAGAATATGCCACTATTCAGGGCAGTACCCCTATTATATTCGATATATTTTTGTTCATGTATCATACATGTTGAGATTGTGACAAGATATTTTGATGCCACTACATATGTTGACGGTTCTACTATTCAAGTCGCCACTATTTCCGGCCACCTACGTACCGCAGGTGACATGGCGTTAGATAGCACCCCCCCCCTCCACCGATAATTTGGAAGCTACGTAGGTTGACTACAGCAAAGGATGCGGCGGTATTGGAACCGTCTCGTCGAGAGCTTTCCGTTTAACGTTTCGTTTGATTCGTACACCCTTTTCGTCGTGGAGTAACTATTATAGCCGTCTGAAGATCGGTCCAGGGGTGTGTTATCTTATGCCACCTACGGTCTACAGGAGTATGTAGCGGCTGTGGTTTTTTGAGAGAGAGGGTAGGGACAAGCAAGTAACACTCCCTTAAGTACGGGTCGTCTGTTTAACCGCATGTAATACGGTTCGTCTGCTCAACCATGGTATGTATTTTTGTGGTTTCTCACGGGTGGGGCAAGCCACTTTTCCCCCCTGAAATCCTTCCTTTCTCTTGAATACTCTGCCTCTAAGCCTAACCCTAATCCCAACCCTTAACAATCTAACAATAACCTGGACACCCTAGTCGCTGCTGTAGCGGTTAATTCCAGCGGTAACATGGTGGACCTGTAGTGGTCCCTCTATTGTAGTATTGTAGTGCTATATAGGGGATTGGCCGGCCTTGAAACGGGCCGGGCACTTAGCGGGCACTACGATACGGTGCAGAGCGTGGGACAGGCTGAATATTTTGCCTTTCGCGGCGCGACCCAGGCTACCTTCTTGTACACCGATCGCCATCCAAGGGCGAGCAGCGTCGCCCCAGCCTGCTTCCAGCGTTGGCGTTCTCCCCCGCGTGGAAACAGTGCTCCGTCCTCTCGAGGACGCGTGGCCAGTGGTCTCTGTAGCCGCTAAGGCATGCGTTATCATGAGTACCCCCACCCCCAATCCCTCTCCGTTGGTCCATCAGGAAGGACTCCCGGTCCATGGAGACGCAAATTAGCCAGGCGGAAGAGAAGGTGGCCGAGGCTCAGCGTCAGGTTTCGACTGCTACGGAGGCCATGGGCAGAGCCGTCGCCGCCGCTGAAGAGGTGTGTTTTTGCTGTTGTTGTTGTTGTCGTTGTTGCTGTTGTTCTTGTTCTTGTTGTTGTCGTTGTTGCTGTTGTTGTTGTTGTTGTTGTTGTTGTTGTTGTTGTTGTTGTTGTTGTTGTTGTTGTTGTTGTTGCTGCTGCTGCTGCCGCTGTTGTTGTCGTTGGTGGTGCTGGTGGTGCTGCGATGTTGTTTTTCTTTTGTTGACGTTCATGTGGTCGTCGTTGTTGCTGCTGCTATTGTTGTTGTTGTTGTTTGCATTTGCTTCTGCTGCTGCTGCTGCTGCTGCTGCTGCTGCTGCTGCTGCTGCTGCTGCTGTCGTTGTTGTTGCAGCTGTCGTTATTGCTGCTGCTGCTGCTGTCATCGGTGTTGTCGTTGTTGTCGTTGCAGCGGGGGCCGGTGCTGTAAGCAAACCTGCGCCAACCCCGACGATACACTTTGCCGCCCTTCCATGCATGCTGCAGGCAAAGGCGTCGCGAGAATCGGCCGCAGGCAAGACCGGAGCCCTCCGCGCCCTGCTGGAGGCCTCGTCCCCGGGGGGCGCCCTTCACGGCGCCGGTATCTGTGGCCGTCTCGGCGACCTCGGGGCCATCGGAGCCGACTACGACGTGGCGGTGAGAGGCGGGGGAGAGATGGATACGTAGATGGTGGGTGAAAAGGTTTGGAACCGATCAACGTGGAGATGTACATGTAGATGGTGTGAAGGTTTGGAACTGATCAACGTGGTGATTGGACTGCTGGCAGGAGTATCGAAGTATTGGTGCATGATCGGAGGCGGTTACGACGTGGGGTTGGCGGAAAGTAGGTAAATAGATGGACGCATGATTCGGAGCCGGCTACGACGTAGCGGTGAGAGGCGGGGGCGGCAGATGGATAGGTAAGATGGTGTGAAGGTTTGGAACGGACTACTGCACCGGACTTGATAGGCGGTGAGAGACGGGGGGGGGGGCAGATAGGCAGATGGACGCATGGCGAAATAAAAGGCTTGGGGACCGATCCCGTGTTTTGTGTTGTCGTTTTCACCCTCCGGCTTTGATTGCTCCTTGATTGTGAGTCTTGTCGTCCGTTATCTTTGTTTACATGTCCTCCTGCTCCTCCTCCTCCTACTCCTACTCCTACTCCTCCCTTGCTCTATGTTCATCCTGTCGTGCCCCCTCCGAGGTAGGTGTCTTCGTGCACGGGGCAGATGGACAACATCGTGGTCCAGAGCGCCGAGGGGGCTACCGCTTGCGTGGAGTATCTCCGGGAGTGAGTGCCGTTTTGCCTTCTGGACCCCGCCGTGTCTGCCGCCCTTTTCCCAGTGGAGGAACTGGCACGATATTTACATATACGTCTATTTTTATGTTGCAGTGCATTTTAGCCCCTTCGGAAGGACATCATGTTGGTGGGTGTCCATGCATATTTCGGTTTGTTCTTGTATTGTGTTCTTTTTTTTTGGAAGGGCATATTCTGCACAACTACACCTGTAGTGATATAGCAGTCCCTCCACATGGGTTTGATCACCCCCACGGCTTGCATCCCTCATCAAGAAGCGCTCCCTGTCGGAATGTGTGTCCACATGTTATTTAGCTACTGCACGCTGGTGTAGATCTTCCCCCCATCTTTGGTTTCTTTTTTTGGGCAAATCTTGAAATGTTCCTCCCGCTGGTGTGTCGACATCTTGGTGTTGATCTTCTTCCCTCTTTTGTCATTTATTGCGCGAAATGTTCAAATGTTTCTCTTTTCAGGCACAGGCTCGGCCGGCTGTCGTTCATCATCCTGGAGAAGCTGGGCCATCTGGAGAATGCGATGGGACAGCGGTTCCAGGCCCCCGCCGGATGCCCACGGCTGTTCGACCTCCTGGAGGTGTCCGAACCAAGGTGGGACGTAATTGAAGTTTGTCCTCGTACGGTAGGCATGATACAGCAGAAGCAGAGTCGTGTTTGCTTATCGCGCAGCAGGAAAAGTTGCAGAACGAGTGCCCCGCGGCGTTGTAACTTTTTTTTTTTTGGAGGGGGGGAGGTACTCATAGTCGTGCATGCCGTAGTCGTTAGACCATTGACTTCGCATCCCTACAAAACCGGGACGGAGCACGCCGGGTTCTCACCGGACCAGCTGTGAGGCATGGGATAGCGAAGAGAAGACAATATCTATGAATGGGGGTATGAAAAGTGGGATGAAGAGGCGGGAAGAAGCATCGATAGGATGGGGAATCACATGTTTGAGCCATCTTTGGCAAAGCACGAACGACAAGTTGGCCACCGGTGATCGGTCCTCTGTGGGAGCATTGCTCCGTCCTCTCGAGGACGCACGGTCAAAGGGGTCCAGCAACTATTACATGCTAAACATGAGTACCCCCCCCCCCCCCCCCCCCCCTCC
>FN649735.1:3092980-3119206 GCA_000310025.1 Ectocarpus siliculosus
AAAGCCAATTTTTTTGAAGGGGGGTATAAAAAGGGGGAGAAAGGGGCGGGAAAAAGCATCATTAGGAGGGGGAATCACATTTTTGACCCTTTTTTGGAAAACCCCAAAGGAAAATTTGCCCCCCGGGGTTGGTTCTTTTTGGGGACCATTCTTCCTTCCTTTGGGGGACCCCCGGTAAAGGGGGCCCCGCAATTTTTCCATCCTAAACAGGGGTCCCCCCCCCCCCCCCCCCCCCTACCCGGTGTTTGCCATCGGGGTTGGGTTTTCGTCGCTTGGCAACGACGTTGTAAAACAAGCCCCCCACTCGGTGTTTGCCATCGGCATTGGGTTTTCGTCGCTTGGCAACGTTGTAAAACAAGCCAGTTCACTTCGTGAACTCGGCAACCAGGTTACCGTTTTTTTTTTTTTTGGCGGTAACCATAATGGTGGTCGAGTAGATCATGTTGTGCGGGGTCGAGAAACCTCACTCCGCGCAACGGGGGATGATCGCACCACGTTGTGTTAAAATGGTCAAGCTTCCTCGAGGCAGTTACACAGTGCTTACAACTGTCTCTGGAAGTGAAAGCACCAGAAAATAAATTAAGTCATACGTAGCTGTCATCCGTACGCAAGGAAGTAAGCACAAGATGCCGAACACCTTTAGCAGGATGCATCTCACCCTTCATGCGACTCGCCAAATATCTCACGGGGCTTCGTGCTGGGTGATGTGAGAGCCTGGTCCGGTGAGAACCCGGCGTGCTCCGTCCCGGCTTTGTAGGGATGCGAGGCCAATGGTCAAACGACTACGGCATGCACAACTATGAGTACACCCCCCCCCCCCCCCCTATCCCCAGGTTCCGGACTGCGTTCTACTTGGCTCTCCCAGACACCCTTGTTGCTCCCGACATGAAAACGGCCATGGCGGCCGCGTACCAGAACGGTCGCACCGTTCACCGCGTCGTCACTGCGGACGGCAAGCTGATCGACCGCTCCGGTGCCATGACTGGGGGAGGCAACTCTACCAAGCGCGGCGCCATGCGGATCATTGGACGGGGTGAGAGAGGGGAGGAGGAAACGCATGCAGTGGTCGTTAGACCATTGACCCCGCATCCCTATAATGGGGAGGGGGCGTACTCGTACGTTTTGCATGCCTTCGCGGTTAGACCATTGACCACGCGTCCTCGAGAGGACGGAGCATTGTTCCCACAGGACCGATCACCGATGGCCAATCGTTCCTTCCTACTTTGCCAAATCTGGCTCAAAAATGTCGTCCCTAGTCTATCTATCCTACCGATATCACTTCCCGCCTGGGGGGGTGCGTACCCATTGCCGTGCATGCCGGAGTCGTTAGACCATTGACGCTGCATCCCTGCGTTGCCGGTGAGGGAGCGGAGTGGTTGTTTTTTTTACGCGGGTTCCGCTTACTAAACGATTTGAAGACACTGATGTGGCTCGTAAACATCTGAAAGTCTCGAGTCCAAAAGGGGTATGTGGTATGTGTGCGTGTGGGTTTCACCGATCATTTACGGCACACTACTTCGAACCCTCTTTTTCTCTCACGAAGACACAGCGAAGTGATTGATCTCTATCCACCGCAGATGAGAGTGAACTTCGAACGTTTTTTTCTGTTTCTTTCGAAGACAATGGATTCGTCTCTATCCACACGTAAAAAATCAACTTCGAACGTTTTTATTATTCTTACGAAGACACAACGAATTCATCTCTACACGCACGTAAACAGTCAACTTCGTCTCTTTTTTTCTTACGAAGACACAACGAATATTAATCTCTATCCACACGTACAGAGTCAAGGATGAAATAACCCATCTTTTTTTTTTCTGTCCTCCCTGTTCCTCCCTGTTGTTCTTTCCTCCCTATTCCTCCCTGGTGCTGCGTGGAGCAGGCGGCAGCGCGGCGTCCGGCGGTGGTGCCGGTGGTGCCGGCATCGTTAGCGCCGCCCGGGCGGAGGAGCTGGCCGTCGAGGCCAGGAGGGCGGAGGATGCCGTGAAGGCCGCTAGGCTTAAGAAGAAGGACGCGGAGGAGTGCCTCAAGAAGCTGCACGCCAGGAGCAAGCAGCTGCAGGTGTGCTTGTGTGTGCATTTTTCATAGTTTGCATGACCGCGCTAACCGGCTGGTAACGGTTAAGAAATACATTGGTCGGCCTTTTACTTGTACTGCTGTGGTCCTTCTTGCTGTTTCTGTTTTTGTTTGTTTTTTGGCAGACTCTTATCCCCAAGCTGGAGATGCGGCTGCAGGGCGTCGGGGCGAGCGAGGAGCAGTACCGCGAGCAGATGGAAGCTCTGCAGGTGGGGTTTTGGCTGCTCTTTTCATTTTTGTTGCTGTTGCTTGTTACGAAGACGATCTTGCGTTCGAGTTTTTTTTTTTTACGATATTGATGACATGGAATTTCGCCAGCCGCCACGCGTAAAATGAAAGAGCCATACCTTCTTTCTTTTTTTTTGGTCTCTGTTGCATGTACCTGCTGGCTCATTTTCTTCGGCCTATGGCAATGCCTGGTACGTTGAGTTGTGGTATGGTATGCATGGTACAATTTGATGTTTGTTTCAAGGCGCTGGTTTTTTTCGGTGTTCTCGCGCCACCCGCACCCCCTTTTCCTTCCCTCCTGAACCTAAAAACGACCAGGCCCAGTGCAAGCTAACCCCCGAGGCCGAGGCCCAGCTGAAGAAGCTCACCAAGGACCTCACGAAAGACGAGAACGACCTAGCCAAGGTATGTATGCGTCTAGCGTGTTGGCCCCGAGATTGCTGCTATTCACGAGAGCGTAGGCGGTGGTCCCGCTCCATGTGGTGGTTGATATATATATATATATATTTATTTATTTTTGTCTTCACTTCAAATCAACGCTCTCAGCCCTTGTGCCGTTTACTCCGACCCGTGGTCATAGAGAAGGGTTTTTGCCCCTACCTACCCCTCCTGCGGTACTTTGGCTTCGATTTTTAATGCGAGAAGAGTGCAGCACTCTCTTCCCTTTGTGTACACACGAACTATGTATGTAGCGCTTTCCACCCACACCAGGAACGCAAGCGAGAGGACAACTAACTATGTAAGAATTGGTTGTGATTTTTTTTTTTTAATGTCCGAGATTAGCCTCAGGTGTGAATTGGTGAGAGGTGGTGTCAGCGGTCGCGAATGCCCTCTTGTACAGTATCGCTCGATATGTATGTACTCCCTGACAAACAAAAAAAAAGCATGGGAAAATTGGATCACTCCTCTTCTGAAGGTCTGCCACCCACCCCATGACTGCTCTACACACAGCTATCGGATATCCAACAAATTCATTCTGTGGTAAGTGAAACCGAAAAGCGGCGGCCAGAGTATCATACCTCATGAGGTTCGTTTTTGTTTGTATGTTTGTTTGTTTAATTTTTTTAATTGCTGCTATGTTTGTATGTTGTATGTATACAGGTGTCTGCCTCGCTGGACAAGGCGGAGGCGGCGGTGAAGGCGCTCCAGACAGCCATCCTAGAGGTCGGCGGGGAGAGGCTGAAGAAGGCCGTCAAGAGGGCCGACGCCGCCTCAAAGTGAGAACTTCCACCGAGCTACCTACCACGTATGTTGTTGTTGCTGCTGCTGCTGCTGTCGGTGGTGGTGGTGGTGGTGGAGGTGGTGGTGTTGTTCGTGTTGTTCGTGTTGTTTGCTGCATGCTGTGGTGCTCTTTGGTGGCATTGCGGAGACATGTTCTTGGATACGTAGGTGGTGGTGTGCTGCGTTCGCGTTTCGTTGAGAAACGTGTACGCCGGAGTTGGGTTTTATCGAGGCCGCCGTTCGACTCGACGCTGGAAGAAGGGATCGAGGCGCGGGGGGGGCGTACGTATGCATCCGTACCGCGGCCACGCCTACGTAGGTCCGATCGATCCTTCTTCGCCCTTAGGGCATGCGGTGCCAGTCAACATCGTCGGGATTTCCTGGCTACCTGGTTGGTTGTGCCCAATACTTTTTTTGGCGTGGTCTACAATGCCACCCTTTTGCATGGTCTGCAACTTCTTGTGTGTGATTTGTCAGCACACATTTTTCTATTTTTTGCGCGTCGTTTCTTTGTTGTTGTTTTTGTCGTGTTCAATGAAAGTATTTTATGGTTGCTGTTGTGTACAGTCAGGGCCCTTGACAAGGCGAATGGCTCCAATGAATGTGTTGTTGTTGTTGTTGTGGCTGTTTTGTCGTGCCCAATCGATGTTTTTTTTTTGTTGCTGTTGTTGTTGTTGTTGCTGCTGCTGCTGCTGTTGTTGTTGTTGTTGTTGTAGTGATTCAGGGCTCTTGATGAGACGAGGGAATACAACACCTGCATTTTGTTGTTGATGTCCTCGTGTATGATCAGGGCTCTTGACGAGGCGAGCGATGCTCTCAACCGCGCGACCGTGGAAGGGGAAGGGGAGCGCAAGAAGGGGGAGAAGGTGGCGAAGGACGCTGATCGCAAGACCAAGGAGCTGGAAGCGGTGCGGGAGAAGGCGCAGAAGGCCAAGGATGGCTTCGCGGGGATGGAAGAGAAGGCCTTCGAGGTACTGGCTGTATAGTATATAGTACACGCTGTTGTTGATGTTGTTGTTGATGATGATGATGATGATGATGATGGTGATTATGGTGATGATGGTTGTGATGATTATGGTGATGATGATGTCGGGGTTCGTCTTTGTAGTGTGGTTGCCTGCTGTCACACAATAGCAGACGTTGACGCAGCCCCAACAACGTGGCTCTACCGAGCACAACTTATCTTGGCTTGCATTCCTTCATCGAGCCTTACCCAGCTTGTCTTTCTTTCGGGGTATAGAAGTGTGTAGATGTAGATAACCGTTGTTTGGGTAGTTGGCCTGTGGCCACGGGTGGCGTTCGCGTCGGTTGGGGGCGGTGCCAATGCTTGAAGGCGTCGGCGACAACAACGACGAGAATAACGGCAACGACAACAATATTCAACGACAGCCGCAACAGCATCAACCCTTACCCGCTGCAGGTGTTGAAGGCGTTCGAGGCGGCCGAGGCTGAGGTTAACACAAAGGCGGAAGAGCTGCGGGAGATCGCGGAGTCTTACGAGAAGGCCAAGTCCCTCGCCGACAAGATCAGAGGGGTGGAGGTCGACATCTCGCACCAGCTGCAGGAGTACGCCAAGGTGCTGCTGCTGTGCTTTCGTGTCTGTGTGTGCGTGAGATATTGTTATTGGCATCGACCGCGCTAACATTCTGATCTCAGCGTGCGGCCGAAATCAGAATGCCCTTGTCTGTGTCTTTCCTTTTTTGGGAAGCGAGCGTTGAGCACCAGTCCTGGCGGTGTGGTACATTACGTCAAGTACGGTAGTGGGACATGATTGCTGGTCAGGCCCTCTCTCACCCATGTCTGCTGCGTCAATGCGCCACCGCCGTGTTTATGCCCCGCAATCGTTTTGGTTTTTTTCATTGCGGCAATTATTTCTATGCACCGGCGTGTTGGTGTGTGTGTGTTCGTCCCATCTATTCTGGCGCCGGTTTACAGGCCTTTCGGCGTATGTATACCTGACGTATCAGCCGAGGTCACCAGGGAGTTTTATCATTTATTGTTCTTCGTTGTTTTGCCCCACCTTTCCCCCTGCGGTGCTTGCCTTGGTTTATCCGCAATATATATTCTTCGCAAGTAAATATTTTCAATTTCCGTGCACGTTATTGTGATACGTTGTGTGTGTGTCGCTTAAGAGCATCAACGAGAACAAGACGAAGCTCAAGCACTGGACCGGGGAGCTCAAGAAGCTGAGGAAGGTCCACAAGAAGGAGGCGGAGGACTGGGGTTTGGAGGACGAGGACGAGCATGAGCATGGCGTGAGCGACGACGATGACGACGAGGGCAGTGAAGACGAGAGGGGCGAGGGAGTCACCGACGAGGAACGGGGGGACGGCGGAGTGGAAGAGAGCAAGGGTGGGGGGGGTGAGGAGGAGGAGGAGGAGGAGGAGGAGAGCGAGGTGGGTGAATTCGGGTCTTCCAGACGGTGTCTCTTTGAAGCCTCCGAGGCCGTAGCTCTTGAAAGGCCGGCAATTTCGGCGCGAATACAGCAGTAGCCATATGCATATGTACGAAGTAGAACGTATTCTTATTCCCCGAAACCGGAAGTTAAGAATAATTGTACAAATTATTATAAAAATTGCATGAAATCTCACGCTTGTTCCTCCAGTACTCAGCCTCGAAGTGCAAGCATGCAAAGAAAATATTGGTTGAATCGTGTACGTGTTGACGTGTTACCCTGCGCCTAGGTTTGGTTGCGTGTCATGGTATGCACGACACATTGTGCACTCGTCTTTGCGGCTTTCGGCAGGAGTTGTTATCCGCCGTGTGTTCATAGGTTGACACGCCAGTGATGTTTGTTCACTCGCTCGTCCGATTCGTGTAAGAACCGCTGTGTTGGGTTGTTGGGGTGTAGGTACTTGAGGGTGGAGATGCCAGAGATCCCTTCGTACTGGGTGTGCGGCACTTGCGTGTGCGTGTCTTCTCCTAACAAAGTTCGGAAGAGTCGTGAGTATCGATTCCGCAAGCATATCCGTGGGTGCTGACTGCATTGACAGCGTATATGCAACGCTTGAGGGTCGGCTCCATCCATCGTCAGCGGTCTCGCCTCCACGCCCACATATCTTTCTCCAGATCCTACAGGTCTTGCTACGCACTGCTGTTCTATTTTACCGCGGTGACTCCTCCCTCCGGTCCTCGTTGGGCCGCCTTCGAGAGGATTTTGTTATTTATCTAGGAAATAGAGGGGGGGGGGCGTACTCTTATGTTTTGCATGCCTTAGCGGTTAGACCATTAGGGGGGGGGGGGATCGTATCCCTATCCCCCAACCCCGCCACTAAAACCAAGCGTATTATCCCTGCGAGGGCTACTGACCTCGTTGAAGGTGCCTTGACTAAATCCACCCTGCTCGAACGTGCGATTATCTGCCTGTCTGTCATGCGTCTCAAGGGCAAGAGCACCAGGAGCGCCAAGGCTAAGAGCGACGGAACGAAGAAGCGTGATAAAGCGGCGGCGGCGGGCCGCGGGGTGGGCGTGCTGCCCGACTTGGACGCGGAAGAAGTGGACCATGTTGTCAGGTGTGACGGGTGTCTATACCATGGTATGTCCTAACGGTTTTTTCCCCTTCCCTTCTCTTTGCACTGTTTGTATTGTATTCCCCACATGAGTGAGTGTCAACTGTTCATGAAGCCGTTGTGAAGAGTATCCCACCTGTCTAGTTTTGTGATCGTATCTGGAATATTTTTTGCTCCACGCTGCTGTTGCAGAATGTGTGTTTGTGAAGGAGGCTGTACGGTGAATACTTTCTGTAGTTCCGCCGCACGACATCGATACTCTGCGAGTTCTGCTGTTGTTCCTGAGTGATTTCGAGCCGAGCTTTTCTAGCCCCGGCCTGGAAGGGCGCTTGATTCTATCCGGGTTGTTTTCACAGTCATGTAGGCGTTTTACCCTCCTCCGCCGCCAGCAGTTTGTCACTGATGATATTTGACGACGACTGTCTAAATCTGGTTTTGTGTCCAAGGTAACCTTGGTCTGAGTGAGAGGTCTGTTTCTTGGCGACGCCGACGGCTGTCTAAATCTGGGTTTGTCTCCAAGGTGACCTTGGTCTGGAGGAAGAGGTCTGCGCCAGCTATTTATCGCGGCGCGCGCAGTCTTGTCGTCTCCTGTCTGATAGGGCAGCAGCAGTTGAGGTTTCCCCAAGGAATGGTGAAGGGTTTCCCTTAGCGATACGTGCTGCGTAGAAGAGTGTGTACACAGATATTTTTTCCCACCATATTCACACGACAACTACAATGCAAAACGCTACCCGACATCACCACGATGTGTCCTCTCGCATGGTTAAGCTGGTTGCTGGTTTTTTTTTTTACTGCGGTGGCAGGGAGGACCTCAAGCTCAAGATCTCCGAAATGGAGGCGGAAAAGAAGGCGATGGAATCTTCCGTCAACCTGCCGGCCCTGGAGCAGTACCGCAAGAGGGAGGAGGAGTACCACGGGAGGGTGCAGGAGCTGGAGGAGGCCACCGTAGCCAGGAAGGAAGCTCGAGAGTANAGGGGGGGGGGGGGGGTGCAAGTAGCCTTGTGTGTTTGTTTTGGTTGTACTCGTGTGATGTGGTCGTGCTTCACCTCGATGTGGGGGTTTGCGTCATCCTGGATCCCAGTACCTACCACCCAGACGCATTGTCTCGGTTCTTGTGGTAACGGTTACAGCGTTTAATGGGGGAGCGACTGGCTGCCTGTATGCAAGACAGCCGGCCAGCCGCATCATCCCGCACTTCCTCGACTCTCTCTCTCTCCGTCTCCTCCGCACATGTCACCACAACCCCGACCAAAAGTTAAATTTATTGGTCGCGTTGTCCCGCCGGTGTTGGTTATGTGACACACACACACATGACCCACACACGTGACACAACACGCGTCTTCGCGTGCGCAACTGCTCGACTGCTCGGCCCTGCTCAGGCACCACGAGAACCTCCGGCGGCAGCGGCTGGACGAGTTCATGGCCGGCTTCGGACAGATCACGCTCCGCCTCAAGGAGATGTACCAGGTGGGTAGAGAATGATTTTGTTTTTTTGTGTGTGGACTGCTGTGAATATCGCTTGGAGGTTGCGGAGCAGTTAGCACGTTTCGGGCGCTGACTCTGGTAGTGCTGAGGCTAACTGGTCGTCTACGTTTGCCATTTTGAACGATGTAATTCTGTTTGGAAAGGAATACCCCAGTGGTACCTATATTTCCAAAAGGAGTAGTATCTTGGTGATTACCTGCGTGAGGCAAGCAGTTGCGACAAGCAGCCCCCCCCGGATGCAAATATGGATGAAACAAGAAACTAAAGAGTAACTGCCAAAGGGGGACGTTATTTCAGAAGTGCCGAGCTGAAGGGGAACCTCCCGACATGGTGTTCAAACCCTTCACACCCTGTACACCTACAAATGAACAAATACAACCGGCATTTGCGCGCTGCCGCAACTACCCGTTAGTCTCTCGGGAACAAATATTGCAACCCTTCTCTCTCACGATCCGGACACCACAGATGATCACCCTGGGCGGCGACGCGGAGCTGGAGCTGGTGGACTCTCTGGACCCCTTCAGCGAGGGCATCGTGTTCAGCGTGCGTCCCCCCAAGAAGTCGTGGAAGAACATCGCCAACCTCTCGGGGGGGGAGAAGACTCTGTCCTCCCTCGCGCTTGTGTTCGCTCTGCACCACTTCAAGGTATGACCATCATGTGGGCACCCGCAACACGCGGCGGGGTTAGGGGTAGAGGGAGGTGCACGGGCACGCGGCGGGTTCGGAAGTACGGTGTTAGAAGTGTAAAATATCGTCTTCATTGGGGAAATACCCTCCTATGTGCTCTCTCTCTCTCTCTCTCTCTCTCTCTCTCTCTCTCTCTCTCTCTCTCTCTCTCTCTCTCTCTCTCTCTCTCTCTTCTTGGTACCGCGCCACTAACACAGAAGCATGCACTGGCACTCGCGTGCGCCGTGTTTAAAGTAGATAAATCATATTCGTACGGTTTCTCTCTTTGTTTTATGCCTCGTCTTTGGCGCCGCACCACTTTGAATGTTGGTGCGTAAGCTTGCAGCTGGTGGTGCGTAAGCATGCAGCATGCACCAAGCATGTGTGCGGAGCATGTTTTTACAGTTTTTAAGTTTTGTTTGTATTTGTCCCCCGTGTACCGCTTTGTTGTGTCGAAATCGACGTCCTTTGTGTGCGACAGAACAGTAGGGAGGTGTGACAGGCTCCCATGCGCTGCTAAATACCGCACACGCTGAGCCCGGTCTCAACACAGCTTGACGGCTACATGCAAACGTCTGTTGACTCTATTTCATGACCATTTTTGCTCTGACATCCTGTACAAATGTTTGTGTTTTTTTTCGTTGCAACGCAGCCGACACCGCTGTATGTCATGGACGAGATCGACGCGGCCCTGGACTTCAAGAACGTGTCCATCGTGGCAAACTACATCAAGGAGCGCACGAAGAACGCCCAGTTCATCATCATCAGGTGCACAACACTGCTGCTGCCGTAGAAGTTGTACCGAGGACAGACGTTGGCGTGGGCATGCATGCGCCTTGCGCTCTCTCGATAGTATGGTTTGGACGGTAAATTAGACGTGGTGCCTACTTTGGAGGGTTTGCATTTTTGTGAATGTTAAGTCATTTTTGGCGTGGAAGCTCTCGTGGCTGTACACCTTCTTGCCAGGGTATGTTTAGGGATAAGGGGTTGGGAACCCCAATCAACGAATGATCCCTGCGCCTGACACATGCATATCGTGAACGTTATTGTCGCCCTTTCCTTGGCTCCTTGTGTGTATGTGTCTCGCCGACTACCAACCTTTCCCCCCACCACACGAAAAAACAGCCTCCGCAACAACATGTTCGAGCTCGCGGACCGGCTTGTGGGGATCTACAAGACCCACAACGTCACCAAGAGTGTTACCATCAACCCCAAGGAGTGCCTCCAGCAGCAGCAGCAGCAGCAGCAGCAGCAGCGGCAGCAGCAACGGCAAAGGCAAGAAGGGGAGGAGAAGGGCGGAGCCAAAGCACGCACCGCACTCAAGGTGGGAAGATGCACGCCATACCAAATGTGGCGGTGGTGGTAGATCGTGGTGTGTGACTTTAAGCATTTCTAGTGCCTAACTGCTGTTGTATGCTGCTACTGCCGTACATACTAGTGCTTCTTGTTCTTCTCTCTCTGTTATGATACATGCATATGTTGATGGATGCTGCATTCAAGTATTCCAAAACTCGTGTGTGGGTATCCTGCGTCCCGGTTGGTCCCCCCCCCCCCCCCTTGGTTGTCCCGCCCATGTGACTGCCGCCCCGAACAGGCGCCTGGTGTGCTTGGAGACCCAACGAACGCCATGCGCGGCACTGAAATGTAATTATGGGACGACGGTGTCCTTACGGATAAACTGGGCCGTCATCGTTTACTCTGAACATCCAAGGGCGTTTTTTGTTGTTGCAGGGGGAAAAATTAGCTGCGAGACACGTGGTGGAGGGGCGGCGGCGTGTGTCCGTGAGTTCGTTGAGTTTGCCCCCACCGCCGTCGTGCTATCCGCTCACAATAGATGAGGCATCAAAAACGGTGTGTGCTCACTGCATGCGTGCCTTACGACCTTGTTGTTGGAAGCGCGGGTGTACTCTGGCTGGCGTGGAGGGGAGAGGAGGGCCGCGAACGGTCGTGTCGTGAGGATTTGGAGTAGGAGATGCTTGCAGGGTGGGTGGCAGGCTTCGGGTAAGCTTTTTCGTTTCGTAAACGGTAGGACGGCCTAGTACTTTAAGTCTTCAGATGTAGAAAGCCTGTCTGCTTGTAGCGGCAGGCGCGCGTCTGTTCGACATGCCGGTGTGTCGGTAAGGTTTTCGCTGGCTATTGTATACCGTTGCGTTGGATTGGAGAGTTCCGTGAAAAATGTACAATGCTTTTCTATTTGTCCACGCTCTATGCGTTCGTCTCTCAGGCACGAGTCGGTCACCCGTGATGTTGCGTACGCGCCATATTTGGAGGAGCTGGCTGCCCTGGTGGCCTCCCGACGGACAGTTCGATGTTTGATCTCTTTGTTGGTCTTGCAGTTGTTGCGATGGATTGTTTTTGTTGCACCAAATTCAACCAAGTAAGTAATCCAATACTTTAGTTATTTGGCAATCTGCCACGGCGTCTTAAATTGTATCATGTGGAGAATGGATTACTTATTGCCACTCACAACTGCTGTGTCAATGGTGGGCTTGATCGTAATTTGGGTTAGGCTTATGTAGAATACTGTACCACGCATTGGTTGGGCTAGTTTTAGAAGGGGCGGTTCTGTTATCGAAATAAACATACAGACAGCGGAAATTCTTGCTGGGGGGGTTCTTTTCGAGTCGCTTTTCCCCACAACTCGTCCGTCAGTCTTGTTTCCGACAAACGTTGAATGAAAATGAGCAACGCCATATCTTTGGAGCGAAAAAAATGTTGGAAAAAAAACAACTTCTGCTGTACACAGCAATAGCACGAACGGCGAAAAGCAAACGATGCTCCAATTCTGTAGACCGTTCTGTAGAACGGGCCTGAGGCCTGAAGGTCTTCGGCGGAGCCCTTTTTCGCCGATAACCACACGCTAAAATATGACTGGTACTGTACAGTCATTTGCTCTTCCTTTCGACCTGCCGTGGGGCGGACGGCGAGGAACCGGAAGGGTGGGACTTACGAGAGGGTATGCTTGTGGTCGTCGGTGATGCTGGGCGGAGTCGTGTCGTCACCACGGTCGCTTGCTGCTTGCTTCACCTAGACTACAGCATGTACAGTTTATTAGACTAGGTGTGCGTCCTGCGTTCTTTCTGTGTATCCACCGCCCAAAATATTGGCGTTGCTGCCTTCGTATCACGAAAAAAACATGCATACCGAAGGTTATGCATGCATCTTCCATGCTCTTGAACGGACAGAATCGAATCACAGAGTTAAGGAAGAATAAATACAAACACAGAAAGACTACCAGAGTCCAGCAAGAACAAATACTTGTACGTAACAAAAGAACAAAATCCTCCGAGTTGTAAATTACACGAAACCCACCCAAAAAAAATGCTGTGAATGATTTCTTTTGCAATTTTTTCCTTGCGTTGTAGTGCAGCTTTACTCCCTACAAAGGCGAACACGGGCGGGGGTCGGAGGCTAGAGCACCATCACGAATTCCTTCTCTAGCCTACTCAATGCAATGGGTGAGTGGAGCAGCGTTTGAGTTCTGCCCCGAATCTCTCCCGACGGCTCAAAAGGGCGTGATATCGTGATTTTTCCGTCTCCCCCTGCGGTGCATTTCCGGACACGAGTTACATAGTTCCCGGTCGGTTCTGAACTCTGTTCCAAGGGCTGTTCCCTGATTGTTTCACACACTAAAAACTAAAAACAGGAACCGCGCACCAGAGAAAACCTGAAAAGTGTGTGTAAACGTCCCCAACAGCAGTCTGGCTCCTGAATCTCCTCCTGGCCACTTCGACTCTATCTCCTGCTCTTTGTACCAGCGAAACAGCCCAGAGCCAGAGGTGGCCGCTGCCTTGGCGTGAGCGTGGCGGTGCTACTCCGAAAGTGTTCTGTACAATCAACAACCCGAGCGGCATCAAGGAACGAGCACACACGCAGCAGCAACCATGTCGTCCTCTGTTCTGAAAACAATCGCAGCGAGGAACGCAGCCCAAAGACGCCGTGTGGTCGAGAAGAAGCACGGGGAGACGATCGATGTTCCCGAAGGATCGGGACTGCTCGTCACCGGGTGCAGCGGCTGCACCATCAACGCGCCGGGCAGAAGCAGCAGCGTCACCGTTGAGCGGTGCGACGCAGGGACAACGGTCAACGTCGGCAGCGTCGTGGCTTCCCTGGAGATCATCCACTGCACGGACGTCCAGGTCTCAGTAGCGAGGTGAGGGAATCAAGAAAGAGAGGCGCGATCTATTCAACAAGAAATACGTAGCCTCTCTCTGCTGTAGACCTACAGATTTAAGGAAAAATAAATACATACACAGAAAGACTACCCGTTCGAGATACATGCCCACAGCAGTCGAACGGGATGTGGTGGAGTCTTTTCAGTGCGTCGAGGAAAACCGGCTGGGTACTGGACATATTTCGAGTCTTTTGAAGTCTATACACTAATGATTTATATCAGTGATGCCAGATACTGTGGCCGCACCCAGAGGAGGCTGGGGCCGAAAATGCGGTGCAATCAACATCGTATGCAATAGTCTACTGCTGTAAGGACCGCAAGGCGTATCGGGTAAACTCGCGGCAGTAAAATAATTCCATCTCTCGGAGACAGGCATTGAGCTTCCCACAGAGCCCCCCTTACTTAAACGGTTGCTGGCCGGGGTGAAACGGTCACACGTCAACGTGGGGGCTGCGACGCTTTTGCGTCTGCCGGTCGCCCTGAGCGTTTTAGTTGAGCATGGGCCGGTCCATTGTGCCACAATGTATCCCGTACATCCCGTTGGAATGGGACCGTCAGATGAATTTGAATTTCACTACGCTCGCCGTCAGCTGGTTGAAAATGATTCCTGAGCAACCCCCGTTTGGCTACATGTAGTTACTGCTGGAGCTGCTTAATATCTAGTTCCGATTCTTTCTCAAACACACATGGACACATACCTCCGTATGGTGACCTGAGTTACGTCTGTTCGCCGTTGTGGACGATGGTGTTCATAGGTACGTAGCGAAACGCGTCCGCCGCCTGGAGTCGAAGATGCTGATGCTAAATGTCTTCTTTTGCCCCGGTGTTTTTGCCACACGTTGCTGACCCTCTCGTCACCCCTCTTGTTTGTGCTATTGCTGGTGTTTCTTCCGCTGGCATCGCCGCCGCCGCCGAGTAAAGGTGTCGCACGATCACCGTCGACGTCTCCACCGACGTCACCCTGACCTGCAAGTGCCAGCCGCCCTCCGGACAGGAGGCGGAGCAGCAGCAGCAGCAGCAGCAGCAGCAGCGAGGAGGAGGAGGAGGAGAGGTGAAGGTCCAACCGAGCGAAGCGGCCGACGAGGCCTCGGCGATCCGCCTCTTCACCAGCTGCAGCGAAGGGGTTACCGTGCGGTACGAGGGCCTCCTGTCGAAACCACCACCAGGCCCGGTCGCCGCCGCCGACCCCGCCGTTGCCGCCGATGCCACGGCCGTCACCTACCGCATCCCGAAAGACTGGCGGCACGAAAACGGGGACACCCCCCGCTCGGTGACGCGCGTGTCGGGAGCGGGGAGCGGCGGCGGGGGCGGAGCGTGCTGCAAGACTCTCCGTTGCGACCAGTACGGCATTCCCCTGGAAGAGGTCGAGGCGGCCGAGGCGGGGGTCGCGTGGACGTGGGAGCATGGCCGGGGGGGGGTCCCGCGGTAGCAGTCGTACGTAGCTAAATCACCCGCCTCGTTGTGGAGGCACAATTTGATGCACACACAACAAATCGTTGAACCGTGGCAGGGAGTGGTATATTGTTGGTTTTTCTGCTTGTGATACGTATTTTCACAACCCTTTCCGTTGTTGGCAAGAATGGTCATGGATGACTGTTCTTGATGGGTCTCGGGAGTGCAATCAAGAAGTGCAGATTGCAAACGGGGGAGAGGAGGGACCAGAATGCGGGATGTGGAGACGGCGAAGGCGTGGTCAAATAGGCGTTCCCGGAGGGCGGAGATCAACCAGAGGCATTGTCGTCGGTGCCGCCGAATGGGCCGGTAGAGTAATCCGACGTGATGGTCGCAGAGATGAACTAGAGGCGTTGTCGCTGGTGCCGCCGAATGCGCCGGTATAGAAATCCGACGTGATGATCGCAGCAACCTGATTATTGGTGAAAATCTTGTGGAGGGAGTCTCCCTGCTTGAGAATTGGCAAAGAGGACGGTCTTGGAACATGCACCGTGTCACCGAGGGGAGAGAGGGCCGGGTACATACTGTCCAAATATACCCAAGGATGATACCTCGAGCGCGGCCGCAGCGTGGAATTTCGCAGGTAACGCGGTGCTTCTGGCTGGCAACGAAAGCTCGCAAAGGATGGCGTGTTTTCATTCGGAGGGCGGGCCGCAGCTTCCCGAACATCGAACGGAGGGTGCTATCACCGGTCTCTCTCGAGAACAGCTCGAGAAAGGTTGAAAAAAAGCTAAAGCACCCGAGTGCTGTCTGTTCTCCTTCGATACGGTCTCTCGTCGCACCATGTAGGCTGGCGTAAGCGCAAAGACTATCCGGTCCGGGGGAGATGGGGGGGGGTCAGTCATACTGGCGTTCTTGCGATACGGAAGGCGGCGTAGTCATTGAAAGGACAGCCCTGCTGGCGGTCCAAGCACGTGCAGTCTACAGGACTCAGGTACAAATAACCATCGCAGCACAAACACGGAACCGTAAGGGCCACCGCCGTGCCGCTGCCGCCGCCGCCACGCGCGTGTGTCACATGTGTTCCGAGATCGACCAGTAGTCCAGTCCCGTGCTCCCACAGGTCAGCTCCATGCCTCTCTCGCACCACCGCAGAAACAGATCTCGCTAGACCGCGAAGACACAAAGCACACCGATGTAATGTAGACCCAGCTTTCTTATCGGGCTAGCACAACTGAACCACAGGTGATCGGTTTTTTTGTAGGACGGACGCACTGGATGCACACCCCTGTGCTCGCTGCTGTATGTGGTGCTGCTACTGCATTTGTGGCTGTCTCCCTGCAGCTCGCAATATAGAAATATTGAGATAGCCCTGGGTTGACATGACTTCGGGGCGACAGAATGCACCGTAAACGGTGAAGAGCCGACTAACTCGAGAAGCCTGTGGTAGTCTCCGCTGAGCCGCCAGAAAATGGTATTCGCTGATCTCGGCGAATGAGCGTGTTACCTCGGGGTCAATTCCTAAGTCAATGCCTTGATCACCGTTTTGGTTAAGCCAACCCCCCGTAACGACGGATTGGAGCTCCTACTCGGCAGAAATGCTTGTGAGCGCTGGTTGAAAGTGATAACTAACAATCGTGACAAAAAACGGTACACAGCAGTAATTTTGTAGACGAACTCGACGCGCCACCCACTAGCTGCCACAGGAGCAAACGTATGTGTGGCTAGTTTCACGTTGTTGGTTCTCAGAAGCTCTCTACTCCTGCCCACAGACCACACCTGACACCCTGTTCATGTATGAATGACGTTGAGCGCGTGGGCACGTAACTTGTTTTGAACGCGAACATACAGAAGCTAGCGCCCGCACTGAAGAACATAAAATTTCGGCCGAGGCTGGGGTTCCTGGTCCCTTGGATTAGGCTACAAATGGCCGCAAATATAGAGAAATTTTTGTAGGGGTTCATCGTTAGACTCACAAATGCTGCTCAAGTTGCTGTGATTTGAAAGAATATTGAGCATGAAGCTCCTACAGCACGTGCCGCGTCGTTAAGTGCGGGCGCTGTCTGTAGTGTGCCGGGCCGAAAGACGGAGCGGGTGCAAAAGCCAGTCGTGAATTGTCATAAAAAACCCTTCCTTCCCGATGAAATCTCACCTCTCGAATTCCCGAGCTGGAAATTGCCATCGGGCGGAGGAAACAGTCTCATCGGGCGGAGGAAACAGTCTCTTGTTCGTGCAAGCACAACAACACACATGCTTACCCAACTGCCACAGGCGAAGATGTACCGGTAGCCTTTGTCGCATCTGGGGTCACCGGGAGCTCTTCCTACGTTTCATGTCCTTCGCCATTAGACGCAAAGAGCGCTAGGAGATGCATTCTTAAAGTAGATGTCCGTATTACTGTGTCTGACCGGACTCGCGTTCACAGATACAGGCATGTCCATGCAGGAGACCAGTGTGTCAGAAACTAAGCACCCAGCGTCCCAGGCACCACGAACCACATTCCGGCGGGTGAACCGGAAGCCATCCTTCTTTGAAAAAAACTCGTGTGCGAAAATACTCCCATCTCGCTTTTTTCGAAACAAAGAAAGTCCACGTGTTTGGAGACGTTCACCAACCCCACCCGAACAGGCGGAAATACCGGTTTTATCGCGACGTACTCCGCCCAACCCGCCTTGACTGGCGTAGACTAGACTTGGTACATGCACCCGGTAGGTGCCCTGTCCAGGGGTAAAAGCAAAGGAAACCACAAACAAGTGACAGGTCTACAGCGATCCGCGTTATAGGAGATAACATCCTAGT
This sequence comes from Ectocarpus siliculosus, assembly GCA_000310025.1. NCBI lineage: Eukaryota > Phaeophyceae > Ectocarpales > Ectocarpaceae > Ectocarpus > Ectocarpus siliculosus. Next base: position 3,110,531 of record FN649735.1, read on the forward strand.
AGATTTCCACCTGAAACGCAACAAACTATTGGCTCTGGGATGTTTCCCATAGGCCACTTGACCCATTTGAGATGGGCGTAGTGCCACGTCGGCGGTTAAGCATTTATGCAGAACGACAACTCTTGTTCAAACAACGAAAAAAAGAAAATCAAACCAGGACAAACCATCACCACGCCAACACACGCCACAGAGTTTGACAGTGTCTTGAAGTTTGTGGCTCACGTGCATCGTGCCCAGCAACACGAGGCCAAACGAACGCAGAGAGCAATATGGCATACGCCAACCGACGGTACTCTCTGACACCAAGAACGAACGGAAAAACAAGAACAAAAATATTCCGCCGCACCACCCGTACGGCAACGCACTTCACATGCAAAAACGAAAAAAAACCCGGGAAAGACACCCAAGGAATCGCGGCATCTCACGCTGCTAACATCAGAGATGACGCGGCGTCGCCCCCCCCAGCCCTTTCTACACCACGCGGATGCATCCTTCTCCTTTCTCAGCGGCAGGTGCTGCAAACCACCCGCAACGTCTTAGGGCCGCTACTACTCCAGCGGGCTGTAGATCACACGCATCAGTCTCCCCTGCCCCACGTCGGCCACCTGAACCACCAGGTTAACCTGTGCAACCACCGCGTCCGCCCCCGGCTCTCTCCCGCTTTTCTTCTCTTCTGCGGAGGCAGGGGGTTCACCGTTTTCTCCTCCTCTCCTCATGAGGGAGGCGACGAGCAGACCGGTGTTGGCTAGGGTGCAGGGCTTGATACCTTCCACTGACACCCTTGGGACCTATGGGTGCGCAGACCAAGATATATGGGATGCAATATTTTCTTGTGTGTAAGCGTATTCTTTGTTGCTTATTGTATCAGATTCTTGCACAATCCGCGCCGACTTAAAAAACAACAACAAAATAACAGTCTCCGATAGCGGGAAAACATGGAGGGACAAACCGACTACTTGCAGGACAGAGAATAACAAAAAGAAACGACAAGAGAGGGGAAAACAATTATACTCCACGAGAGAGAATAGCGAAAATCAAAAGTTTTTTCAACGGAAACGGAAACAAAAGGAACGGACAGGAGTATGAGCTGGAAGCTAAAGGAAATTCTACAAGGAAACATGCGAGGAAAGAGAAAGAGAGCAGAAATAATAGATACATTCGGTCCATACGCCTTGGGTGAACTCTGGGCACACCGGGCGGGGTCACACAGGAGGAAGCAAGACCACCAGGAGTAGAATTGTATTCTCCGCCCTCCTTCTGTGGCATCTGCCTTGACTACTCCCGCGATGAAGATTGAGCCGGTCCCTTCCTTGTCGACCGTGAAGTCGAATCGTTGCGTACACACGAAACCATCGCTTTCCACACTGTTTGGGCATACAGATCGCGCCCGCACACAATAACTTGGCAGTCAAGAAATTGCTATAGCCTCGAAAAGATAAAAATCTCGAAGAACTTGAGCACCGTTGGTGAGCTCCGTCAAGAGTCCCTACACTAAAACCTATATATTGTAGCGGCCATTGCCATTCGTAGCATGACCCCAGGAATACAGCAAGAACCCCAGCCTCGGGCAAAGCTATCTTGAGGTTCTCAAGTGCGGGCGGGCGCTAGCTGTGCTGTAAGGTAAATTCCCTGTTCGTGTGACTGCACCGAGATTCGAACCCACGCACGTCGCAAACGTCGGGAGGTTGAGAGGCCTACTGAGCGGCACGGCCACTGTCGTATGAAAGGCAAGCGAAAGAGATGAGGAATCACACATGATCGAACAGAAACGCAAATCAGCTCGCCTCGAAGTGCATCGAACAGCTGCCTCGTGGGTAGTCCCTCTCGCTCGTGGCTCCAAGTCGTACGAGATGTCGCTCGTTGACAGAATCCACCAAAAACTGCAGGAGCAACAAGACCAGAAGCGGTCATGGACGCCGGCACACAGGGCGGAGGTAGGGAAGGACAAAAAATACACATTTAGGGAGAGGGGGGGGAGTCAGGGCTTTGCATTGTCGACCGACGAAGCAACAATAATATATATATATACGTATACCAGAACAATGAACGCCAAAAAATTGGATTCGGAGGGGGGTACCTCCCTGCTCCGGAGTATGTTTCACACCGCATCTGATCGTCGGAGGATGCATTTCATTTGTCTTCCGATAACGTGCGGCGGTATCTCATACGATCCCAAAGCATCCGTCCACGAGAAATATTATCAAGTTAATCCCTCCGCCCAGCCCTGTACCCGGCCGTTTCTTTGGTAAGTGCTATCAAACGATAGATGCACAGCACGGGTACAACGGAGCCCGCAAGTGGCCTTCGAGGCAGCGCTTTCTGACTGATGGTCGACCAAGAAAACGGGTGTTTCAAACGTACAAAATCCTCGACTTTAATAGAACGGGTGTGGTACCGGAAGTGGTCATGGGATGCGGTCCCACCCGTTGTTAGTACTTACGTCTATGTGCCGTGCTAACCAAATTCCATGGTTTTCTCTTGATTTATGTGACGACAACGCGGTGGCACACGATGGGGACAAATAAAGGCGCAGTTTGATCACGTTCTATAGTTTTTTTTTTTTTTTTTTGTTCTTCACTTCAAATCAGCGCTCACAGCACTAGTGCCGTTTACTCCAACCCGTGGTCACACAGAAGAGCCCCTCTCTACCCTCCCCTCCTGTGGTCCGTTGCCTTCAATTTTTAATGCGAGAAGAGTTCAGCACTCTCTTCCCTCTGTGCACACACGAACTAGCGCTATCCACAGGGTTTAGAGAGTGCTAAACTCTTTTCGCATTAAAAATCGAAGGCAACGGACCACAGGAGGGGAGGGTAGAGAGGGGCTCTTCTGTGTGACCACGGGTTGGAGTAAACGGCACTAGTGCTGTGAGCGCTGATTTGAAGTGAAGACAAAAAGAAAAAGAAGGGTTTATGCTTGTCTTCCGGCGGACTTGATACGTATACAAGAATATCAGCTCAGGGCACCCGCTCGGTCTTCCTTTCACAGGTAGCACATCAACTCGTGCCTTACTTCTTAGGCTGCTGTAGAACACAGCGTTGTCACCGCAGGCAGACGGCGACGTAGACTTGCCCATCTTCTCCCGCTGTCTCACTTAGATTGTCAATAAAAAAACATTAGAGCGTTTCCAGATATCGGGGTGATCGAGATATCTAGGCGCGCACACAAGGATACACCGCTGGAGGCGTTTAAGTTTCCACGACTTGGCTATGCCTGCTGTGAAACCCTTCTGAAAACCATGTGATCGATATTGGTTGCTTGCCAAACCCGAAAATAACAACGAGAACATGTTGTAAAGAATTGTCACGTCAAGGTTAAAACACGACACGGTCGGATGGGTGTATGAGAGCTGATTGCTTGGGTGTGAGAACACATCTGGCGTGTAAACATGAAGCAGAAAATGTGAAGCCGCAGATATCATCACCGCCACCCATATCACCAACAACACCTAGCGTTCACACCAGCACCGCCACCACCAGCACAAGGTACCAGCAACAGCAACAGCGACAAGATCCACAATGACCACAGCGCAGACACCTTCACGTCCCACCAGGCACCCGCCAGAGGTCGGTCCAGCGCAAAATCCATCGACAGCTCCAATCTGTCATCCACGGGGCAATCGCTCGGCCCACACTCCACGCTGATCAGCTCGAGCGAGTGGAGCGGCGCCGGCACCACCGTTTCTCTCTCGCCATCTTGGCCCTGGCGCACGGTTGAGGCAAAAGGGACAGGCCTACTATTTTTTGCCGCTTGCTTTGGGCCATTGGCCACGTGTCCGCACGGAGACGGGACATCACGAGACGAGCGTACTGACCAAGCAAAGCGTTTAAAAATGGTCCTAACGGAGAATTCTCTGTCTCTATTTCTGTCTCTGTCTCCTATTACTAATCAGGCGAAGTGCCCGACTCGCTTTTGTCTACATAAGACGGTACATGCTGAAAATCTTAACGAAACGTGAGTGTGTTGTGCTATATGGGGCAGTACAATATCCATTTCGGTAGCAAACGACCGTTGTCGGCTCTTGACCTCCGACAATCCATCTCACCCCCAAGGGGTGCAATCGATCACTTGAGCACAGAGCATAGTTCGAACTTCAACGACAAGAGGGGGGGATGACCCTAGCTATGTACATTGCTCCTCTTGTACTGCAGTATAGGGAATACTCTATAGTACTTCTTCACGAACCAGCGATTTCTAAACAGTCAAGTCATGATCTAAGCCAGCCAAAGGGGTAAAAACGCTGTTGTTTGTACCACTGAAGTTACTCAAAGGAGCATGTTTGAGCTTGGGTCTTCAAGACTGTACCAATCTACATGTAGACACAGACTACAAATACACACGCCGCTACACCAAGATCTACTGCTGTACAACAGCGATCTCCGCTCGCAGACACTACAACAGTCATATCTCCGGATCGCACAGTCTGCATCGGACATCTGCTGTACCTATGTTGTAGCCGACCCAAAGCCGTTGAGGTTTCGTGTGACATACATTCCACACTCTGGACAGGAGCACCAACGCTGAAAAATCCTGCCCTACAGCAGTGTGTACCTTGGCTTGTACCCCTGCTACTGCCTTGTCTTCGGCCATCTTGCTTTCGTCGCCTGCCTGATCGCCCTTGCACTCTCCTTTGGCCATGGTTGCCGATGAAAGCGGTCCCTTGACTCGGCTGCAGCGACGCCCCTCTTCCGTCCTACTCTCTCTTCCTCCGCCACTACTGCTGTATCTCGCTGCCAATCGCGCGCGCGCGGCGCAAGGGCGTGGGCATGCGGCACGAAGCGGGTGAGTGCTTTACCCGAACAGGTCGTTCCACGAAAGAGAACCATTTTCGTAGATCTCGGAGATGGTCGCAGCAGTTTCAACCGATTTTTTTCTGGTGTGTGTTGTTTTTTTGTCGAATCCTTTTTCTCTAGCAGTGGTCGTCACACGCCGCGTACAATTAATCAATAAAAAAAATTAATTGCTGGGTCTTTTACGTTGTGAAACGGATCCCGCTGGCAGCTGACACGCACAGACAGACAGACAGGGAGAGGGAGAGACACAAGAGTCGCGTGGTTTCCAGCCTGGAAGCAACAGCTTCCCGCCAACCAGCAACGGGTACATACCCGTCGCGGGCAACCCGTCGAGGCCTCCCGACCGAGGATCACCACCCCGAACCAGCTGAAGATCCGCCGACAGCAAGAACACCGCAGCGTCTTGGTGCCGGAGCGCTTGAGAGTTGGCCAACGAGGAAGCAGGTGTCGGCTGTGTAACCTACAGCAGTGCGTGATTGCTCCACCCTCCGGTGCTATTTGTTGGTCAATCATCCAGCAACAGCAGCTGGGTCGGCGGGAAAAGGAGCCGCAGCAGCGAACGGCGGAGCAAGCCAGAGTGAGGTGCACACAGCGATGTCCGCCAACTTTATTATGCAGCCGCAGCAGCAGCAGCAGCCACCGCCGCCGCCGCCACCGCCGCCGCCGCCGCTACCTCCAGGTGCTATGGGAGGATCCACCATGTCGCCTGTAGCAGCAGGAGGTGGAGGAGTGTTCCCTGGAGCCCCGATCCAGCCACCAGTGGGAGCAGTAGCAGAGGTGAGATACGCGATTTGTCCGTGTTGTGGTTGGGGTCAAAATCCTCTTGTGTTTTGCACGCGACATGTCTTTTGTGCAACGGGTGCAACAAGCAGAGGAGGTGAGATCCGAGATCCGATCTCATTCCTTCACAGCAGTAGGCAGCAACCCCAGATACGAGCGGAAGCGTGGGAAGAGGTACAACAGGCTCGGTAGAAGGCTTCTGTGAAGAGGTCGCGCGACAGAGAGCCTCGCCGCAGACAGCAGGGCGAATAAAACATCCACATTGATTTAGCAATCAACCTATTTTTTTTACTGAGATTGGGGCAGCGGCGACTCATGGTTGTTATCCTGCGTATGCTTGTCGCCGAGGGTATCGAGCCACGAACCAGAGGTGCTTGCTGAGCTGATGATGACTGGGCATGGGCCGGGGCCGGGCAGCAGCAGCCGTGGTGTCGTTCCATCTTTCCATGATCAGAGACGGCGTAGTCTAGACTTAAAGATTCCGGGTGACACACGAGAATGTGCCACACACAAGAACGACACGAGGAGCGGTGCACACGGACAAAACTAGTGTTGGGCAAGGATTTGTTCCCCGTTAGATCTATGTGCTGAAGATGTTGCAGCGAGAGCAGGATGCAATACGTCCCACAGCAGTAAGCCTGCTATTGCCGTACCACGAACGGTCCCATCTATGTAGTGTACTTGTTGAGAGTGACGACCATACAGCAGCACTGCTGCTGCTGTACTCGCAATTCCAACAACCGTACAATGTATGTTGGCGGAACACCACAACTTTCGCAACGACATAGACTATGTATGGATATACTTTTTAGAGCATGCATTTGCCTCTACTGCAGCCATAGCTCACATCAGAGCCATGGAGCCCTTAGCCGCGGCTGGCCGTAGAGAGTCAACGTTGGGTAGTGGAGAGGTTTTCGAGGTGGTTGCACAATCTCTAGACTTTTGTCACTTCTGTATCCCGACGTATCAATCTTTCTGTTAGACGAGCTGCCTTTCTTTGTGCTACTTGTTGAGTTTGTGATAATGCTGGGCAGCGTCTTGTACGTCATATTGGAAGCAGACTGCTTGGCACGCGTTTACTTCATCACTCAGCGTGGCGTCGAACAGCAGAAAAAATACTGTGTTGTTCACTACAGCAGTACGTTTTCGTTCCTGCATGCCTGCACACAAGCTTGCGGCGCAGTTACCATCCCTTCCTTCCGACGGGTTGAATACCTATGACACAAGATAACACACCCCCTGGACCGATTTTCAAAGCTCGATTACTCCACGACGAAGAGGATGCATAAACGAAACAATACATTGTCGAAAACCTCTCGACGAGACGGTTCCAACGCCGCCGTTTTCGGCGCTGTGACTCTTCCTGCTGTTGAGAAATCGAGCTTTGAAAATCGGCCCAGGGGGTGTGTTATCTTGTGTCATATACGGTAAGTGGTACGCTCAACCCGTTGTTGTAGCTGGTAAAGTAGAGGTATGGCACTACGTACAGAGTTGTCGACAACTGCTGCTGAAAGCGCGGGAGAAATCTAACTAACGTGTTTCCTAAGTGACAAAGAAGCGCAGCAAGGTAAAAAACCTAGATACAGCAGTTCGATAAGTAAATTTAATTACCCCGTAGTACATTATTACTACGTAATATTCTGGGGGGGACAGGAGGACGAGTGATAACGTTGCATTGCACCAGTGCTGTTGCTTTGTTATTTTAGTCTCTTGGCTCTCGATTTACGCTCAGCACAGACGCTTGTCAATATTTTTCCATCCCTCCCTGTGGGTGGGGCAATATCTCGAAGCGGTATTTAGTCTTTCTGAATTTTGGCGGTGTTGTACGCATCGGTTCTGACCCCGTACGAGGGTCTTGGAATTTTTGTTTTTCATTTGTCACGTATTTCAAACGTATTTCCATCGGAGAAGGGGTCGGGGTAAAGATTGAAAATACTGTCGACACACTCCCCAAAAATCAGAGAAACATCCATCCGTTGTAATTTCACCGCCCTCCGACCTCCTTTTGAAGGACCAGGCAGATGGCTGAATGTTCAAAATACCGTTTGAGAAGAAAGAGTAAAGGGAAACCATTTTAAGCGAAAGACGCTCTACGGTTTTGTTCACGAGAACAGAACAAAATTTGAAGTTTTTTTTTGGGTTGACATATCGTATCGTTGGACAACCAACCGCCTGCCTGCCTTCGACTTTTTTTTATTATTGCCGAAAATCAAGTTTTCGTCATGATCGCCCTACCTTGTTTGGCTGACAACATCTCTTCTGCGCGCTGTCGTTGATATTGTGTGGCGTGTACCATCTGCAATCAATCGCCCTCCTCTTCCACATGTCGACCCCGGCAACGACGGCAACCCCACAACCACTAACTGCCGCTGCCGCCGTCACCACCAACAACGACAACGACAACGACCATGATATTCGGCCCGCCCACCAACAGGTCGTGCCTCTCCCCGATTTGCCGGCGATCACTCCCGAGGGCGCGACCACGGGCGGTTTCATGTCCAAGTTCCAGGTGAAGATGCGACGACTAGAAAGAGGAGGAGACTCTTGGTTCAGTACTATGCGACGAAGAGAGAGAGACAAAGAGAGAGAGACATGCAGACAGACAGACCAGACAGAGAGACAAAGAGAGAGAGGCAGAGACAGAGACACAGGAAGAATCATCTCACCATCCGCGACAGTATACTGCTATCATACCTGAGATGCCGCTGCTGCTGTACCCACTTTTCTTGGTCGGCACGCCCGACGACAGGTGCAATTCCCCCACACGGGCAACGACAACCCCGCCCGCCGCATCACCAGCGGAGACCACACGGACTCTCAAGGGTAAGCGCTAAAATATCTGCGTCACACGCTTCTTTGGCCGGATGTTTTTTAGTTTTTGTCGTCACATGCTTCTTTGACCTTTTTTTGTTTTTTCGTGGTTCGACGGTGGTGCGTGCGTGCGTGCGTGCGTGTACGCAAGCAAAAACCGTAATTGTTTCCGTCTGAACGCTGCGGGCGGCCGTGCCCCGTTTCTGAGTACCCCCCCGCCCCCCCTCAATGGTCTGACCGCTAAGGCATGCAAAGCATGCAAAACATGAGTGACCCCCCCCCCCCCCCCCCCCCG
>FN649735.1:3131011-3172392 GCA_000310025.1 Ectocarpus siliculosus
CCCCCCCTCCCCCCCCCCTCTTTTTCTATGCTCCCATCAAACACACCCGAAACAACAAATAGATCGCAAGCGCCATCAAGACCATTTCCCACGACGAGAAGGACTCTTTCAGGTCTCGCCAGCTTGAGAGGCTCCTCGCCATTAAGGAGAAGGAGACCAGCACCGATGGTGACGGAGACGACGGCGGAGATTGAGTGCAGCAAAATGGTTGGTTGTTTGTGTGTGGTGTTCGTTAGAGCCGCGCGGCGGGCGGGTGGGCGGCTTGGTCGCTCTAGCGGCAGAACATTGTTGTACAGCTTACCGCCGAGTGGGTTTCGTGGGCGTCGTTGTCGTTGTTTTTAATTTGTTATTGATCGGTGTTGTTGTTGATGATGTTGTCTTTTTCACTTTATAACTGCCCACGAACACAGCCTGCATTCTTTTAAGATGGCAAAGCGATCTCAGTGAAGCGGTCGCCTATTCTCAGTAGACTTGGCATGGACAAGGGGACCTGCCCACTCCGTTGACCATACAGGCGTGGGCAGGAGCCCCGCGCACTTACCGGCGCCACATTAGACATTTCAGACAGTCGGCATTGTTGACGGCGGGGGTGGAGGGGGTGAATTGTTGGTAGATTCAATCGAACAAGGCCAGAGGCGCCACAACATTATTTAATATTTCAAAAACAAACGTGGTCTCTTTCGCCATTCGTCCCTTTTTTTTCATACCGTGCTGTTGAGAGAGGAGGTACATGTTGGTGTTGGTGTGGAACGGAACTATTGGCTGTGTTTACTTTTGTATTCGACGCTTTTGCCTATTGTCTTGGGAAGCAAGTGCGTGTAGTAGTGTTAAGATAGTCCGACGCATAGTGTATTTTCACGGCGTCATGTTACCCTCGATGGTTTCGCAAACACCGCTGCCGTGTTGCCTCCGTAAGCTGTTCCAGAGCTTCGTGCTTGGTCGATATTTCAACAACTAGTGGGGTTGGAGGGTCTGAACGCTTGGAACTGCTGCCGGACCTCGCCGTACGTACGTGAGCTAGGGCTGAGGGTGGAAACCAAGGCTGGCTCCGTGTCCATCTTGCCTTCTTTGCCGCGCGTTCGATTGGGTAAGGACAACGTTGAGTTGACCGTTGGTGTAATGTTGGCACGATGTTGAGGCCTGTGGCCTCTCTCTCTGTCGGGCTTGGTAATGATGATGGATTGATGCGTGTGTTCCACCCTTTGTTCCGCTGCTCACAACAGTTAGGTTGTTGTTGCTACGAATTACATAGTCCTGGCTTCACTTAACTTTCTACCACAGAGTCTATAATAGAGAGGTTGGCGTGCTGCTTCAGATAGACAGAGATTGTGGCATCCCGCGTCGTGCTATCAGGAGCCTTCCGTATTTTGCGGAAGTGCACAACCCAGGTTTCGTTTTGACTGAGTTACACTTGGGTGCGATGCGTTTCGATTATTGTTGTACCAGATACAAGTGGCTCGGGGGTGGTTCGTCCCTGAAGGTGCTGGGAAGAGGAAACGGTGGCGGGCGGATACCAACGCAATGAGTGCTAGCAGGCGCGTTTTTCTTGTCGTTCGTGTGCATGTTGTGCTGTGCTTCTGCTAATAAAAAGGATGGGCGAAACTTGTTGGGGTACACGGGAGTGAGTGCGATGGTAGTGGCGGTGGGATGGAAAGTTGGAAAAGGCTCGTCTAATTCATTATTGTGCTTGATGTGTTGTTTTGTTGTTCATTCTCGGGTTTCTCTCAATAGGTTGAATCAAGGTAAATCTGTCTGTTGTTTTCGAAGAAGGAAGGATGAGGGCTGCATCGGGTGGTTTTATTTTTTGCTTCGGCGCAATTATCTTCGCTATTAGGATTGCTAATATAGGAGGCGTTATAGACGAACCATTATAAAGCGCAGAGAATCGGACTACAGAGTACAGCGTATGCCTATGTACTACTGTTGTTGTTGTTGTTGTTGTTGTTGTTGTTGTTGTTGTTGTTGTTGTTGTCTTCACATTAAAAACCGTTCTTCCTCCGTTCTCTCTGACCAGTACCTTCTTCTGTCCGTACTACTGTAGTCCGACACTTGACGGGGTCGATTCACGTGGTCCAGGCTAACGTATCCAAAAAAGTTATGCGAAATTAAAAATGGACCCGAAGCGCCCGCAAGTCAATAGAAGTGAAAGACAGATAGTCTAGGCCACTCCGCTCGCCTCTACACACTATGCGAGGTAACCCGGGAACCCTAGACTGGAAAAAGAAAGCAAAAAAAGAGAAAAGAAAGAAGAGAGCAGATGGAGAAAGGGAAGGAGAAAGACACAGACAGAGAAATAAGACACAAAGGCCGTAGCGACAAACAAACAACAAACAAACAGAACAAACAGCACAAAAAAACACAAAGCAACACCAAGCGGGCCACCCGAGCCAGCAAATGCACGCCAGTCATCGTTCGTGGGGGGTGCAATGGTGCAGTGTGTGCCGGAGGGGGGGGGATACGTCAAGCAGGGTTCAATCCGGCACACCGCAGTATTTCGCGCCACTCGGTCCGCCTCTTCGCGTTTTTCCTGTCTTCCCTCGCCGTCTCGTCCGCCTGCTGTACCCCTCCCGCCCCAGTGGTTGTTGCCGTGTCCGTGTTGTTGCCGGGATTCTTGTTTCGTTTGAGCCCACGTTGTCGGCTACTGGCCCCCTCTTTCTTCTTGTACTATGCAAACAGCACAGCAGTAAATACATACAGCTACGTTGCATGAAAGATGCCCACCTCCACTACTACTGCTGTAGACTATATGGAGACAGATCTTCAAAGTCAAAGCCCGGTTGCTCTGCATCAGAAACAACGAAACAACAAAGAACGGTGCTGAAAGTGGAGGCTCTGGAAGTGTTCCGTCAAGAGTTTTTCGAGAACGTGATCATTTAATCTTACTGCTACAGCATCTATCTCCTTCGTCGTGTGTGTGGTAGTCGAGCTATGAAAATCGGCCCTAAGTGGGGTTGGTATATTTGCAACCTACCGAGTTCCAAAGACCTGGCTCCGCCGATCGTGCGTTCACATGTGTGCATCTACGTCTCTGTGAGCGCCAGGCACATTACGATATAGTTTTGGGAACAAACGGCTTGGACTATCCACCGCTGTCCTCGGTCCTCTCCCCCTTGCGGCCGTTCGCTAGTCGCTCGAGTCAGACAGACGTACGCATACGTACGTGCACGGAGTTTCTCCGCATCCATATATATATATTTTTTTTTTCCTTAATATGACACCACGTATTAGTCTATTATTGGAAATTGCTTCTTTTTTCTTTGTTGCTTTTTCCTCGCGCGGGTTCTCAGAAAATACAACGTGTCAATCATCGTTTGTCAGTGTCCCTCCTAATCCGTGCCCGAGTGCCTCCTCTGCCCAAGCATCCACTACTCTACCCATCTTCACAAACCCGGCGTTACTCTCCTCATATCGGTCAGCAGTGAGCAGATTCTATTTCTCTCAGCTCTCCCTCTGTCACATCGCCGCTGGAGGAACTACTGCACTACGGCTCCAAAAGAAAGATCTTCTAAATTTGTTCTTGCCTGCGGCAACTGCAACAACGAGCGCGTGCCGAAGGCACACGCTACCCCGCCGCGGCCTGGCACACGCCTTGGACCCCCGCCGCTGCTGGGCCACACGGCCCGCCTTCCACCACACAAACATCATCTTTTCCACTATACCCGGGGAGCACTCCTCTTCCTTTCCAGGCCACACACACACACACCGGCAGTAGTACAGCGACGACAGCAGAGAGTCAGCACCGCGCACCAGCATCATCATAACGGGCAGGCGAAAACATGCCATCGTCTCTCTTCGGCACGGTGATCTTGCTGGCGGGCGCAAGCCTGACAAAGGCGTGGGTCTCGCCGCCGGCTCACCAGCCGCGGAGTCCGGGCGCGGCAGGAGGAGCTGCTGCTCCTTCGACCGGAGCCTCCCCGTGCTTCGGCAGGAGCTCGCTGTCTCCGCGCTCGAAACCTCTGACAAGATGGGATGCGCAGCTTGAGAGGTATGTATTCCATACAAGCAGACCCGTGTTTTCGTCGTTCTTGTTGAGTCTGGCGGCAATTTCTTCCACAGCAGTACAGATATCCTGGTGCGAGTTTGTGGTGTGTGCCACCGATCCTGTTGCAGGCACGAGTCTAGAGCGACGCTTGACACATCCAAGGATCCATCATGCACGCCCAGCAGTTATGCCGGTTGTCTCTCTCTGTAGGTCGCTCTCTCCAGCTGCTTCTACGATGTGAAGTTCACTGCTGCCAACTGCTGCAATTTTATTTTTCCGCCCAACGGGATCAACCGCAGGGCGAGATCCGCGCACCGGGTCAAGGATTGGACAGAGGTGCAGCATTGGTGTTCCAGGGTGATCGACCTTGCCGATGACTGGAACGCGGTCGAGCAGGCGCACCTCAGGCTTGCGCTCGCGGCGCAGAAGAGCAGCGGGGTGGCTGGCGGACGGAGAGCATTTCAGGTACGGGTATAGACTGGAACTCGATGTACAGCAGTAGGCGTAGCATTTTATCTGGAAGATGGTGTGCGGACAAACGTGCAGACCGTGTGCAAGAACAATTTTGGGAAATCATCTCTTGACCACGGTGTGTGTCCAGTCGTGTGCGCTCCCTCCCACTTTCATAAGCCCCATCTGGCTATAGCATGTGTATTGGCAGCGAGCAGAGCGGTAAATGCATCGGAACGATGTCACATGTGTTTTCCCATCGAACAGGGCGGTGCAGCAGGAAGAAAAAAAAATGGTTGCGGAAGATACCACACCCCCTTACAGCAAGTAGGCCGAACCTGTTCTTTAATATTTTTGTTCCACACGAAAATGGGGAGACTGTCGCCATAATAATTACTGTAGGACGAAAATACACACTCTCGACCGAGGATGCCACAGAATCAAATTATTGTCGGAAGTTGTCGGTTCCAACGCGGTCGTTTTCAGGGGTGTGGTATCTTGTGCAATCTACGATAGTCTTTGTGTAGATCCGCATTGTATCCGTAATCATACCGGGCATTAGAATACTAACGTAGGCGCAAAAGGATTGTGCTTACAAAATACACTCGAGAGCAGCACGTAGATTCAGTCCCCCCTATGTTGTGCATGATTTCTCTGCCACCCTCGTCTGTCTGTTTGCCGCTACGGTACAGCAGGAATGCTTCCGACTGATGCGTCACGCCAAACGTCCAATGACGCACGTACATGCCGTGGATCGCACGCTCGGACAGAATCAGAGTCGAATATTTGCGGTTCTGTACAACCCAACCCACCTCCCCCCTCCACGGCAAAACAAACAAAATTCCTTGAAAACCCAACCCCCCGCCGCCGCCCCCCGCCGCGCCCTCCCCCCACGCATCCCCCCGCACCACAACTCTCAGCAAGGCATTCGAGACTGTCCCAGCTCCGACACGCTCCTGGTGGCCTGGGCGCTGATGGAGTCCAAGATCAAGAACAGCGCCCACTCCAGGCGGCGCGCCTGGGCCCTGATCCGCCGCGCCATCGCCCTCAACCCCAACAAGAACCGGCGGGTCCTCTCGTGGTCGGTGTTCGCCGCCGACCTGGCCCTGGCGGAGGCGGCGGGCGGGGGAGCCGCCGTCGTGGAGGCGGTGCGGTCGGCCCTCTCGCCTCCGCCTCCGACGCCGCTTCTGCCGGAGCCGACGGCGGCCGGCGGCAAGGGCATCGGCGGCGCCGCCGCCGGCGGGGTCAGGACGAGGGCCCTCGAGCGGGAGGAAGAGACAATCCTAGCGACCAAGCTTCTGGACCTGTGCCACAGCAACAAGGGTTTCCAAGAAGCGCCTGAGGTTCCTCCCGCTGCCACTGCTGCAGCCGTGCCGGCGGCGGCTCCGGCGACTACGGCGACTACGGCGGCCTCCGCGGCGCCATCCGAGAGGTTCCAGGAGCTCGCGGGGGAGCTGGAGAGGAAGGGGGGCGGGGCCGCGGCCGGGGTGCGCGCGCTCAGCGGCACCTGGCGGCTCGTGTTCACCACCAGCGCGGACTGCAACCGCTACCTTTCCCGAACAGGTGTGTATGTATGTACTTTCTTGCTGCTGTTGTCTACCGCTGCTTCGCGCTGCCCTACCCTCGCGTGTCACGGTTTTTCCTGTCGATAGGCTGTCGGACCCACACCCATCCCATCCGATAATGACATGGGTTCCTTCAACAAGAAAAAAAGCTTGTGCTTGTCGGTGTCCCTGTCCTTGTCCTTACTGTTTTTTTTCAATTCCCCTATCCTACCATCTCGACCATGTGCCTTGTCGTCGGTGATGGTCTTCCTGCACTGAAGCTTGTTGGGGGTGATCGAATTCCCGCTGCTCGTTTCAACGAGTTGCGTTACCGCGGCCGATTCTATTTACAGCAGCAATGATTTTTGTTGTGTGTTTTCAGCGTCGAACACTGACCCCCGCCCCCGCCCCCGTCGGACGGCTTTATTTTTTTCGTGAAAACGCGGCAGGCAACGAAGTCTACCAGCGGCTAACCCCTCCCATCATGGCGATCAAGCCGAGGCCCTCCTGCAAGCAGCCCGCACCGTTCCGGTGTGAGGTTCTCCTCCGGCCCGCCGCCGCCACGACGGCAACAGGCGGCGGAACCGCTGACGCTTCGTACGGAACCCGACCGCTATCACCACCTTCACACGGCACCAAGGCCGCTCCCAAAGCCACCGTGGCTTACTTCTTCCGCGGGTGGGCGGACAAGTCACCGCCCGACCAACAGAGGGAAGGCTGTCTCCTCAAGCAGCACGTGGCCGCTCGCTCCGCCACCATCGTCGCCGGCGGCGGAGGCGGCGGCGAGACCAGTGGCGGTTCGCTGAAACGCGCACCCTCGCCGACCCCGCCGCCGGCCGTGTTCAGCGCTCTGGGCCTGGTCGCGGCGAGGTGTAAGGGGTTGGAGAGGCTGGCGACGCAGGAGGTGACGTACGTGGGGAAGCAGCTTCGGATCGGGAGGACAACCGAGGGGGACGTGTACGTCTACGAGCGCTGTGCCTGGCCGAAGGACATGGACTTTGGTCTCGTGGTTTAGCTAGTTTTTTGTTGTTGTTGTTGCCGTGTCATAACTTGGCAAGTTGTCGTTGGAAGGCGTCGTCGGTCGGCGGCGAGTTGTACAGGGGAACGGAGGGTGCAGGCGCGGCAGCAAGAGCCGCGGATCGCATGTCCTTCGGACGAGAAACATGTTTAGGCAATAGCGGGAAATATTTTTGCGTCATTTCGTTGGTTGGTTGTCGCGTGATGGCGTTTCTTGTTTGGTGCCGGCGTGCAAATTGTGGTGGGGTCATACGATGGAGTTGGGAGTGGGGTGTGGGATATGATTTGTTCATTGAATGGTGTGCGCGTGACCTCATTAGTTGTGGTTGTGTGGTTGTTTTGTACAAAAAACAGAAAAACAGGGTGGAGATGGAGCGATGGATTTTCGTTAGTGTTACATCGCAAGAAAAGAATGAAAACGGTGCTGTCCCTTGTAGGCTCGAGCACGACAAGCTCATTCCTGGTGAGTTACCGTTAAGAGTTATCGTACCCTTTTCGTGTTTGGTCCTTGCGTGATGAACGACACAGTTCATGTAGCCCCTCATCTTTGGACGGGACGGTGAGGGGGGCATGTTGTACTCGCCACCGCGCTTTATAGTGCCGTGGTTGGATATTGTTTCGGTTGTGTACGAGTAGGTCGTGTGGCCCAATAGGGTAATGTAAGTGGGTTTACAAGATACATGAGGGGAGAATAACCTCTCCTTTGGTTGGAATTCGTGCCGGCTGTCGGAGAGTCGTTTCACCACGAACGCCCTCGCACGGCGGGTGCGATGAAATCCCCTCTCTCGGCATTTTTTGCGGTCGCCTCGTTAGGCTATTATATTAGGAAAGGGATGTCGTTGGTATCCTGAAACTAAAGCGTTTTCCCCGCCGGGCATTGCTGTTACCCCGCAAACAACGGAACATACTAGGGTAGTGAAGCGAACTTGTTTTTTCCGTTGGTGAAGTGCCATGCTGAACCTTCGAGAAAGCATTCCAGGCCATTGGTATGTACAGCAGTGTTCGATCGAAGCAGGTGTCGTCTTATTCAGGAGGGAGTTTGTTTTGTTGGTCGGGCGGAGAATCCAAACTCCTTTGCGGAATGTTTTTGTGGGTGTTTTTTTGGTGAGGGAGTGGGTCCGGGGCGTGTGTGTTTACCCGATCAGGGAGGGAGGCTAGAGGAGTAGAAGTGAGCTAATACTTGAAACTTTCGCCGTGGCAGCTGCTGCAGCTTCATCTTCTTCTGATGCTGCTGCAATATATTCCTTTTGAAGGAACAAACCGGAAGCAACCGCGGAGAAGAGGCAGGTGTACCCGCCATTGCTGTTTTTGTTGCTGGTGCCTTTGAATCATTAACCCATCTGGTCTGCTCAGTGAAAACCTCGATGCATCCGCGTATAAGCCGGTAACTCACAGGTGCATAACTTCACAACGAGCAACGTGAACAAGCATGGACTCCATTCAGCACCCCAGTTGGTTCTCCGTTTGCCCTCTTGCTCCATTCCACATGCACAAACGGCGGGGAAAACGATGCACATCATCATCAGCATTGTTGTTGTGCTCCAAAATTGTTGTGCTCCATAACAACATACCGTCCTGGTTGTGTTGGCCGTGATGAATGAAAGGTTCTTCTGCGTGGATAGACAATACCTACTTCGAATAATTGTAGCCCGTGTGTGCCGAGGAGGACAAGAAAGAAAGCCCTGGATAAGCTGATCGTTGTGTAATTGTTGGCCGTGATGAATGAAAGGTTGTGCAGCCGTAGCACATGCTTGTAGCGAGAGGACACGACAGTAGGTCCTGGAGCGGCAAGAGGTCGCGCAGCAGCAGAAAAGCTTGATCAGCCCACAGCTGGCTGCCACGCGCCTGCTGGGATTTTCCCAAGCTCGAAAACAACCCACCATCTACACGGCTGACGTTTTTTTTTTCTTCAACAAGAGACGTGTTGTTTATGCTCGAATAGCCCACCCAGTGAACCCCACACCGATGCAACCTGAGAAATGAAAATACTTCTTACGTACTATGTATGTCGCACTTTGTATGCACAAGGGTATTAAGTCTACGGAAGTATCTGTCTTGAAACACTCATCGTCTCAGGGTACGTTCGCAGACTACTGACTGACGTAGAATGCATTAAAAAAGTGTCCTGCAATACCCAGTTCGGGAATGAATACAAATGCTTCTGGTTGCTGAAACAGATAGCTGCATACTACAGCGTAGCGTCGGTCGTGTGAATGAATGAACGAATGAACGAATGAACTGGCTAACAAAAATCATCACTCATACATCCTCAGGGCACAGCCGAGAGCTGCGGCTGACGTACTTTTGCAGGGAGGGTGAATTGCTCCATTCACCTCACAGCTCTCGCCGGCGTTGTTGGGGTGCCATGGGCCGTGAATCGCTGCCTGGAAAAACCACGTACTACGTGCCGGTTCGATTGAAACGGCGAAGACAGCACAATATTCATAACAGATCGGAAAGGGTGTGTAATAGTGTGCTTGTCCCCTGAACGGGCACACCTATGATGTGAATGACGTAATTCTGAGCATATCCCTCGAACAGGCACTACAAGGTGCGTGCACACGAATCAATCGGCGGACACGCGTACGCACGAACATACGTTCTTCTAACGCCAAAGCCTGCTCGGGGTAGACAAGATACTCTTGTAGAGCTACCCCCCCACTCGAAAACCAGGACCCGGGAACAGCAGTCACGCACAAACAATTGCGAGCTGGATTAACGGGTAAAAGTACTAGGTGTGGGTGCTCGATCCGAATCCAAACACGTGGGAATAGCCATCAGGGGCACATCAGAGAGAAAGAGGCAGAGAGAGAGAGAGAGAGAGAGAGAGAGAGAGAGAGAGAGAGAGAGAGAGAGAGAGAGAGAGAGAGAGAGCTAGAGCAGAGCTTTCCTGGGATCCCGGTTCTCTTATTTCATCGACAAACATGGATGGATTTACGAAGATCACGTCTTCCACCACCGGTGACATCTTTCTACGACAAAAAAGGCACAAATTAATGGCGGAGAAGAAGCAGCATTGGCTGCTCGGAACGCATGATGATCGAATCGGCGACAGCAACGTCGGTATCCAGGTATGGAACATCTCGCCGCGAGTGAGTCAGTTTTTGTCTCATATTGTAGCCTACAGTACATGTAGTCAATATGCAAAGTAAAGATGGCCCTCGAAAACACTTCACGTACTTACGGAATCCATCCGCCTGTTCAAGAAAGTCGAGGGTCACGTATCCGTACACACCCTAGGCGATACTCAGGGACGGAATGTCGCCTGCCACCATCTCATTCACCATCTCATTCTTCTGGGTGAAAACTTGACTACAGACAGAGATGTTGTCTATTGTAGTGACGGCATATACTACAACAGCACGACGAGCGGGTGCGGAGGTTCCGCAGAAAATAAAATATTTACGCTACAAACTGGTGCGATAGTTAGGCTACATATTTGTACATAGAACTGGTGGTTTGGATAGCGATCCGAAACCAACGATGGCTTGCCACCACTTGTTTTCATTCAAGCCGAAAGAGCAGCTTCTACTGTACTGCAGTGCTTGCCGTAGTTCCTTGCCGCAAGAAGGATTCAGTTGCCCTTTGCCATCGTTGACGCAGTGCAGTTTTTATTGTTTCGATACTCACGACAATAATGTTTCCACGTGGCGTTGTTGATCACAATACAACGAGCCCTGGCTATATACCAATACGCCAGATTGGGAGGAAAATTCCCAAGGTCAAAAACATTCAAGGCTATAAACTGGTGGGCGACCGGTTTTTTGCTGTTCCTCCGCCCACCTATTCCGTGCAGACAGGACGTTTCTCCCTCGAGGGGCGTATTGTGTGTTTGCGTTGGTATGTACAAACGGATCGTTCGCTCGCGGGTTGGCTGCAGCTTTTCCTGTTCTTGTGCAAACCTCCTCGTGATTATTTTCTGTGAGGCAAAATTTTAAACGAAACACGTTGAATTTTCATCCTCCTGACCGAACACAATCAATCCCAGATAATGGGATGCTCTTAAAACACCAAGAAACAGCCATTCAACCATGTCCATAAAAATTGCGCGTTTTCCTCAAAATGAAACCAACGTTGTGAATACACGGTCCAGAGGGACAATCCGTCTGTTTGTCAAGGGAAGAGAAAAACACGGTACTGTCTGGAGGAAATGTTGTTGTTGTTGTTGTTTTTGTTGTTGCCGTCGTCGTCGTCTTAACATGGAACAAATCGTTCTAACCTCCATCCTTCACCCCACTTCTTCTACTCTTCGAGATGAAGACACGACTTTCCGTCTCCAAGGTTGTTCATAGTGTTTTCGGCTTTTGTTTCTAATAGCCGTTTGCGCTGCTGTTGTGTCCCCCACCATCAAACATTTCGCAACCGACCATCTCCAGGATGGAAAAAGGACGAGGTCGACGACTTCAAAGGTAGTCGCTACCGCGGGAACCGGAAGCGCTGTCGACCACCGCCATCTTCCCCGCAGTCACCTAAGCATCAACAGCAGCGGCAGCGGGAGTGGTGGCGACAGAAGCTGCTGCAGCACCGTGTCGTTGTCGTCAGACACCTCGGGTTCGTTCGGCTTTTCCGCCGAATGCAGTCCTGCAAGAATTCCTGCTGCCGCAGCCGCCGCTACTGGGCAATTTCCGTGTTCCCCGGCCCACGGTGGGTGGGTCGGTCGGCAGCTGAGCGGCGGCGGCAGCGGCGGTGGCAGTGGCGGCGGCAACGGAAACAACATGCCGATGTTCAAAGATCCTAGAAATGTAGCTGTTGGGACGAACTCGTTCGAAATCCGCCAGGCCGCAGCCGGATCGGCAGCCGGAGCAGACAATCGCCGTCATGACAGGTGCACACGGCTTCCGATACACTTATCCTTGTCAAGGTCGAAGACGTTGGTGTGAGAACCTTTGGAAGTCTACAAAGAAGCATTACGTTTGTAGATGCACGTCTACTACGTCCTCCACCGCTGGTCTACCCTTTCGAGCCAAGTGCTCCCTCCGCTAGAAACTTGCTATGTCCGTTGATGTGCATCTCGCACGCCGGGACTTGAGACGAGCTATTGCTCGCAATCAAATATCTTTGTCCGCTGTGTCTCACGCGATGACGGCCCTGCAAGACATCAGAAATGTGATGGGTGATTCGGATGGGCCATTTGCGATCCGGTTCCCTCCCCAGTCCGGTCAGTTATGCCATGAATACATTGTGTTCGGGTTAAAGTGTATCGGGCCACATGCTGACGGATCCATCGGGAAACATCCCATGACGATAAAAAAAAGGAGCCAAACCCAGTGCGATATTAGGACTTCCAACAAACGGCTCAATGTACGCTTGCGACCGAATGCCTCAAAAATGAAAAATTCCTTCGGCCTGTCCGGTGCCCCCTCCATAGCTGAAAACTGTTATCGCTCGGTTCTCTCTCTCTCTCTCTCTCTCTCTCTCTCTCTCTCTCTCTCTCTCTCTCTCGTTGCGCCACAGCTTTCGTCCGATCGCGACCGCCTCTTCTTGCTGCTCGAGCGGCAGGGCAAGCAAGGACGGCGCTTTCCCGTGCCGTCCTTCTTCTCCGTTGAGCTTCGGGTCTGTGTGCCCCGACCCCATCGCTAGCGCCGCCGTCGGCGGCAGTGACGGCAACGACGACGACAAGGATGGCGTAAAAAACCACCCCCCGCCAAAGTTGAGCAGCAGGGCAATGATGCGGTCTGCCGCCGGTGGGTCAAGCGGTCCTTCTGCTTCTCCCATCCGTTCTTCCGTTCCCGCTCCTTTGCCGGTGGAGTTGCCGCCGAATTTGCCCACGGCAAGGGCTTTGTGGCCGGTGTTTCCGGGCCCAGGACAAGAACGATTCGCCGGCGGCGGCGATGGCGGCGGTATGTCGTCCAGCGACGTTCGTTGGTCGTCGTCACCATCATCACAATCAGGTGCTCCTGCTCCTGCTCATGCTACCTCTGCTAATAGTCCCGCATGGCCGGTCCCGTCCGCCTCGTCTGGTCGGCCGTTTTCATCCTCGATGCTGATTGGCGGTGGTGGAGGGTACCTCCCAGCCACCGAAAGGATGCACTGTGACGACGAAGACGACGGCGAAGCTTATGCCAGCGACGTCAGGAAGATCGGCAGCATCGAGAAGATCCGGTCGGGATCACCCTGTTCCGTCGCCGTCAACGCGAAGAGTCCGCAGCGCCAAGTTTCGGGGGTTTCGGGGGGACGTCCGAACGCCTCTGGGGTGAAGCGAACGAGGTCAGAGAGATTTCTCGAACATTCGGTTCTTGCTTCAAGTCGCGTGCGGCATGAACGCACAGTTGCACGCTGCTCCTGCAGCAAGAGTTTCGTAGACGCGTGTCTACTGGATCCGAGGGCAACGTGTTGAGGATATTGACAGGGTATACCACGCTGCCGACGTTTGAGGGTCACCCGGATAGGTCAGCAGCTAGCTACGGACCACGCTAGCAGCTTACGATTTCACACCATCTTCTTGCCACCTCGATCTGTCTCGAACCACCCCCCTACATACAGGTCTTCGGACGCTATAAGCCACACCAACGACGAGGGGCGGTACGGCCGTGGCAGGAACGGCGGACGGCGAATGAAGCACAGCAGCGACAGCGACCCCCTCTCTTCGGCGAACGTGGCCGATGACGGCCGCTGTCCAGCTCTCGCGCTGCTGTCAGCCTCCACCAAGACTCACGAACGTGCTTGCTCTTTTTCTGGTTTCCCTGGAGAGAGGACTGGCGGTCCTGCTGCCACAGGCGGCCATGCTGGTGGCGTCGATGCCTGTAGCGGAAACATTTTGGCAAACGGCGGACGGCGGACTGATATGGATGATGTGGTACGTGTCTGTCTGTCCGCCCGTCAACCAGTTTAGCTACACATTGTGATGTAGAAAACTCGGTGCTGTTCTGCTAGACACTGGCGCACCTGGTTGGGTAGTATTGTCGTCCTGCTCAACCCCGCCGGCAAATACATTCATCTGCAATTGCCTCTTCACACCACACCTGCCCAGTCCTAACGCGAGTACCACCGCCTTGAGCTGAGGTCGTTCTCTGCCTTGCTGTCCCACTCCCACTCGTCCTCTCACTCGCCTACCTCCAACACCCAGCTGAGATCGTTCGACGACCTCGCGGTCTCGAGCCACGGGGACATGCCTTCGGGCGTGTCCGACGAAAGGATGCTCCACCGGACACTCGCCCTTCGATCGTTCCGACGTGTCGTGACCGCCACCAGCCGAGGTATGACTGTCTGCATTGCCTCGGATAGTTTTCCATAGCGGGCCAGCCCCATCTCCTTCAGCCCTGAAAAGTTTCAAGTCAGGGGCGCGGCAACTGTTGTTTGTTGAGACCCCGAACCAGCAAAACCTCACTCCCGAACATGGACTCTGAAGCGCCTTCGGCGAGGCTAGACTGCACGTACTTGCGTGTAGCGTTCAACGACGACTGTCCTTTGTTCCCTCCAATCGTACCCTCTGCGCTGAGAGTGTCCGCTTGTTGGAGGTCTCTCCGGTAAGATTCAGGAATCGAAGCCCTCCGTTTCGAACATGATGCGGTTCGGTTGTTGACTGACTATGTAGGACAACACACGAAAATTCCCACCCCCAACTCAAACAACGTACCCCGTGACGGCGATTGGTTAGGAAGACAGTCACGGCTTGCGCTCACTCGAAGATTATGTCTTGTCCACGTGTTTTCGCAGGTTTAGGAGGAGGTGGAGACGAGGAGGGCGCATGGTGTGCCAAGGGCGCGTCATCCGTTAACTTCACCGGCGGCGACGGCAACAACGGCAACACGAACAGTGAAAACTCTCGCAAGAAAGCGAAGGCACTGTCCGGCACCAAGGATGAACGCCAATATCATTGCGGAGAAAATCGGCGAGCAGGAAGAACGGGCGATGGAGAGTTCGAGCGGTGGTTCGATGACAACAGCAGCACCAGTAGCACATGCAGTGGCAGCAGCGGCAGCAGCAGCAGCAGCAGCAGCTGCACCAGTAGCAGTAGTAGTAGTAGCAGCAGCAACAGCAGCAGCAGTACCAATAGCGAAGTTGCACAAGTTTGGACCGTGTTCAGGGGCCGGCGAGGGTCGCGCGTGATGACGGCTTAGAAAAATGACTCGGAACAGAAGAGCGGGAGGACGATGTGACAGTGTTTTTTAGGTCCAATGGAAACCGCAACCAGACCTGAAGAGTGCCGTGCGGAGGATATGTGGTAGCATTTCTTACCTTACTCACAAGCTGGGAAGCTACTCGTGTTTTTAACCACAAAGGAGAGTGGGATTGCTTGCCGAGTCTGACAAGTGGGTATCCGGACGTCGGCTTCGGCTGTTGTGCCTGTTTGATCTTCCTCTCCTACTTGGCGTTGTGTGCGTTCTGGGTTCCTCTCTCTCTCTCTCTCTCTCTCTCTCTCTCTCTCTCTCTCTCTCGGCACCGCATCGCGGTTCTGGTACCGAATCTGGTAGCCGCACCGGTTGATCGACACGTGTCTCCGGTGGCAGCTGTACGCCCTGGGCAGTTGGTTCCGCAACACGCGACCACTTCCTGAAAAATGGCAGTTGAGACCTTGAGGATTCAAACTCTTCGAACTTGACCCAACCCAGTCCTGAAGCCTGTGTAGGCCCCGTTGGTTTCCCCTCAAAGGGAGTACGGAGAAAGCCTCGGGCCATCCAGGTGGCGCTGTCTAGTGTACTTCGAGATGGAGCGGAAACCCTTGCGTAAGTGAGAATGCCGCAATGGCAGCGGTAACCATAATTTTTTATCGCAAGGTTGTGCCTGGTTTGTGACCGCCAGACGTCAAAGGCAATGACTATCAACGACTGATTCAGGCCATACAAATGTGCAACGGTTGCCCAAAGGACACCCTCCAGCTCCAGGGACAGCTCCACTTAAATGTTACGTCAACTGTCGAACGGTGCTTCGTGTGCCATCCCGACAATGTCGGCCTGGCGTTTTTTGGAAGTAGGCCGTACCGTTTTGTAAGGCAGGTTGTTGACACCAAAAAAATCTACCACGGAAGGAACTGTGAACGCACACGCATAACGAATCGACCTTCACGTGCGCCTTCCGAACTACAAACGGGTGTGCAAGCCCTATATGACTGGCGAAGCTACTTGTTGGTATATCCCAGTATGCACGTGCATTGATTGCCAGGGATGCCGTGACCCCTTCGTTAGAGCCAATGATCAACATGCGAAGATGCTGCATACGGGTTTCCCGACGGCAAAAAATGGTACCTCGGTGTCCTGGGCAACTTGTACGGGACGGGGATTCGATGGCGACAAAACAAACGCTTCTTTGCTACAGGTATAATAACAGCTCATCAATTTTATTGTCATGTAGGTCGGAAGCAAAAGACAGTCTCTGGGAGGCATTGCCGCAACACCAGCGACATAGGAACGACATTCACAGCGCTTCCAACAGACGGCACCCTATCGGAACAACAAGGCAGGCGTTATCAACAGCCGTAGAGACATATCCTTCCCTGAAGACAGTACCCCCTAGGAGTGCGTACCACACAACGGTCCATGGTGCTATCATTCAAAATTTAAATTTTAGCCACTAGAACACCCTTGTCCTAATCCTCTCGCCAACTTCTACCATCCACAACCGTTGTGGCACATCGCTCGGCCACCTCCAAAGCCCCTTTGACGATCTTTGACGTTCGAAGCACGGGCATATCGACAACATCACGTCCCGCTTCTGAACCCCAATCCGGCCCATCCCCGCCGTTCCTGTTCCTTGCCGCTGTGGCCTGCACAGCGCCAGATCCCTCGATGCCGCTGTTGTCTTCAATGCTATCATAGTTTCGCTGTATTGTCCTTGACACGGTGGACGACGATGGACGTAGCAGCAGCAACGAAACAATCCCCGGCGACGCAGCACCTCGTGCGGCTCCACGACAGCCTCGTGCCCCCCCTCGCCCCTCTAGCCTCCTCTGCTGCCCTCGCGGCACCAATTTCCTTGCCACCGCCCGCACGTTGGAAGTTGATCTCGGCCACCGTCTCCATGCTGGAGCTGCTGTCGCCGGACGGTGAGCACGGCGGCCGGTCGGGCGTAACGGACAACGCGGCCCCGATACCCACTCGTTCTGCGGTGGCACCAGCTTTCCGGCCGTCCTGTTGGTCTTGAAAACGCGCTGGTGGTGAATCGCAAGGAAATTGACAGCGCCGCCGTTGCCGAGCCCGCCTCCCTGACCAGCGGGGGTAACAGCTGGTGCGTTTGACGTAGCAGCCGTCGTATGCTCCCTTCGCGAGGGAGGCGATGGGCCTGGAAGAGGTTGATCAACGCCAGCTCCCCTTTCGCGGCTCCCGCCGCCGTCGCCCTTGCGGCCCCCCGCCGCCGCTTTCCGGGCCGGCTCCGCTCTCCTCCCGTCTCCGGTTTTCGTGTTGCGGTCGGGCCTACGTTCCTCGCAATGTTCACTGCTTCGGTCGGTGGAGGTGCCCCTAGCGAGCAATGCGGCCCTTACCTCCGCAGCTGTGGAAGGCGAGCCCCTCTCCCCTGTGGAGGCATTCAAAGGACAGCGCCCGAAGGGAGCGAAAGTTTGGCGGCGGAGAGGGGCAACTCAAAAGCGAAGGCCGGGAAATTTTATCGTTAAGCAAGGAACGCGTCCGGTCCAGTTCCTTCCCTTTTAATGGGCCTCCAAACTCCAACACAATACCTCCCCTGACACGAACGTTCACAAGCGTAAACGTCAAAATATTTTTTCCTCTTCGCCGGCGCTAACCTCCGAACACAGCGCGCCAGATGGGTCCTGGCCGTTCGCCCTCCTGTCGCTCCGGAGTTTTACTCGAGCGAGCGGTAGCCTCGGTCAGCAGTGCCATCGTGGGCGCGTCCTCTCCCCAGTCCTCGGGGCCCCACACCCTGGGCCCTTGCCCGCTTTCGCAGCCGCCCGCCGCGATTCTTGGCGGCCGTCCTCTCTGTTGTCTTTGTCGCCTCCTTTGGTGTTGCGGTAGACGCCCACTGATCCCTAGGCTCTGGTCTGCTAGGAGCCCCGTTGCTGTTGTGTGACGCGGAGATACCGTTGGCGTTCTTTGGGTTGACCCTTTGGGCGGGGGCAGTGCGGAACCAGACGAGGTAAAAGTATGGGTTGGCGTTGTTGGTGCTCTTACACACAGCTCATAAATAGGCCGTTCCTACCGAGGATTGACGACGGATTGGAATGCAACAGCTCTAGAAACGAGCGGTATTTACACCTACGGGTCGTCTAACGTCTACCCTTGAGACCCCGTACTCAATTCTCATGATAAGCATGACGTGAATAAAATAGGCTCAAAGCTGTGCAGCACGGCAGAAGGGAAGACGAAGCATACCGTTCGGGCCAAGGTCCATCCAGCTTTGCGGCGCCAAGGCTCCAACCTTTGAGCCATTCGTTTCTCGCCCAGAATTTGGCCCCCATTCATCGCCTGAATCCCCCGACACACCGCCTAACATTGTTTCGGAAGAAGTGCTGTCGTACTGCCCACATTCGAACAAGCTTACTGCCCTCCTTCCGATCACCCCAGGCGTAAGACGGTCGCACTGGGGTGCGTCGGGCCGTTCGCATCGCTCGGTCATGCTGCTCTCATTGCCCGCAGGAACAGAAGAGGGAGGCGAGGGTGGTGGTGGTGGTGGTGGCGGCGGTCTCGCCCGACCAAGCGTCTTGGTCAGCATGCCGATGTTTGCCCGAAGTGTGGCAAACTCTACAACCTCGTTGTTCCTGTTGTGGCTGTTGGCACCATCGTCGCTACCGCCGGCTTGCGAAAAGACCCGCCCCATAGCCACGATGTCGCCATTGCGAATACTGCGCGACAGTATTGGACAGCCGCCCAATGCTTCTTCGATGATGCTTTTGAGACCAAGAGTCTCCCGCGAGGGGCAGGGATAGCCTATCGATTTGTCGCGGGCAGTGCTGGAGGTGGGAGATGGCCATCCTTCTGGAGGTTCCGCTGGAAATTTGGGATGGTCTGCGTTTATCTCCCCAGCAGCGGCATACATCGCTAGCAGCGCATCCGCTACGGAAAGACAAACCTCTCCCGGCGGCTGCTCGAAACGTCGCGCACTTGCTGCATCCGCGCTACCACCAGCAGAAACACCCACCGGTTCGTCGGAAGGGGCAAAGTCTGATGGCAGTTCTCCGCCACCAAGCCGATTGTCGTTATCCTTTGGCGGTAGGCCTCCAGATTCCGCCAGCCGCTCACTCCGAGGGCGCTCGCCACTCCCTTCGTCGTTGTAGCCCCCAGCGCCTGCTTCTTCTCTGCTGGTTGTCACCCTCCTCTCGAACACGGCGTCTCCGTCCGCCTCGACACCCGCTGGCGCGTTCCCCGCGTCTCTGGTATCGGTCGGCCTTAGGTCGGCCGCCAGGTTTCGTGGGCAGACTACAAGGTCAAGGACGGCGAGCGGGGCGAGGGCGTACGCTAGAGCTGAGCACAACTCCTCCGCGCCGGTCCCACCCCGTCCGCTCGTACAAACCCGCCGGAGCAGCTTGAGCGCCAATATCGCTTCGCCACCACCGACTCCGGCGCCGCCCCTGTCAGATTCTTCTGTTGATGGTGCCGGGGATCCATCCCGTGAATCACAACCGTCCGCCGTGTCGTCTGACCCTCGGCTGCTGCTAGCACTCTCTTCGTCCTCCTCTGTCTGTTCGCGTGACCGCCTGCCAGTCACGCGCTCGCGTTGGAGTTGAATCCAGGCGATGGGCGCGCCTCTCTCCACCTCAGAAACCAAGCCGAAAAGCCCGGCCAAGCCCGCGACCACGAGGTAGCAGCACGGGCGGGGGCATTCCGTGGCCAACAGCACGGCTAGCCCTGCGGCGTCCTCTCTGACTTCGTAGATCGGGCTCAGGGAGAGCTTCAATACCGAAGGTATCAGCGTCAGCTCCGGGCGCATCAGCCGTTGTCGGTACTTCTGCGGGCTCGGTAGCGCGCCATCAAGTACAACACTCCCGACATTGTCACCGCGATATCGAAGGGCTCCATTCCGACCTCGTTGTTCCGACGCTCTCCGCACCAATAGCTCTTGGGCAACCCGGAAACCGAGGGTCTGCGAACCGGCGGGATCTTGTATGTCTCGCCCATCGAGCAAGCAGAGGACAGCGCTCCACACCTTCTCATTCCCGGTGGGATCATGGCCGCCCAGGCCTAGTTCCACCAGCAGACGCCTACCGGCCTCTCGTGTATCGGTTCCGCACTCTGGTCGGCGCAGCGCCATAACAATGAGCCCGAGAGGGTCACCAACTCTGGATATAGGTGAAGAATTTTGGGACAGCCCTAGTAAGGATGAGGGGGAAGAAGAAGGGCATGAAAGGTAGTCCTTGACTCTTTTACCTCCTGCGCGGACGAGGGCCACCAGCAGGCCTAGTGCTTCCGCCCGATTCGTCTCCGCCTCCTTCTCCTCTTCGTCCTCCTCCTCTTCGTCCTTCTCCTCCAACTCCTTCTCCTCCTCCTCCACCTCCGTCTCCACCTCATCTTCATCCTCCTTCTCCTCCTCCTCCCTCTCCTCCGTGTCCTCCGCCTTCTCTTCCCCCTTCTCTTCCTCCTCTTCCTCCTCCTCCTCCTCCTCCTCCTCCTCCTCCTCCTCCTCGTCCTTCCACTCTTCAGGCGACAATGAGTGCGGAGGAACCGTTGGTGTAATTTTCCCGCGTTGTCGTCGTCGCCGTTGTCGCACTCTCCTGTCTGCCTCGGTCGCCGATAATTGACTGTTTACAGCACTCTTCTGATGTGACACTGCTACCTGGAGAGCTGTGTTGATCAATCCCGGGGTGCACAACTGCTGGCCTAGCAGGCGTGGGTCAAAGTAATCTTGGACACCGTCGTCACTACTATCTTGAACGGTTCTCCCAGCGGTGGCGGATTCTGCGAGCAGAGTGACCACACGCAGACAGGGGCCAAGTTCATGGCCGCACGCGAATGATGTCTGCAAGTGCGAGGAAAACCGGGTCGCCAGCAAGCCAGCATGGTGGCCGAGTAGCGAAAGAAACTCAACATTCGCCCTTGGCGACGGGCGTTGAGCGGGTAGAATCGCCTCACCAGGCACACCATCGCCGATTGGTTTAGTCGGAGGAGGCAGTCCAACCTGTTTCGTAGAAGAAGGGAGGCCGCGGCCTTCATTCTCATCAACATCAATTTCGCCCCTGAATGGATAACGGAGCGCGGTTGCCGTCTGCTTCTCCATACGCCCAACACGGACCTCCTTCTCCAAGCTGATGCCACTTTCAAGCTTGTCTGCGCCTGAATGACTGCAAGCTTGCTGCTGCGGGCAGGAGGTCTCGTTGCTGCTGACGAGAAGCTGATCGGCCAACGCTCTCATCAACTCATCACGTTGGTGCCGTGTTGCTCGGTCCCACTGCTGTAGGAGTCGTGTCGCGCCGGGAGCACGTCCTGGTGTCGCCGGCAGGTTCTTGCAGCAGCCATCCACGGCATGGCGTATGGCCAGCCCGCGCGCAGACGCACTCATCGCCCGGGGTTGCTTGACAGGTGCTCGGCGTGGTCGCTGGTAGTTTATGTCTTCGGGTTTGATGGACAACCCTGCTCCGCCGTTTGCGAAAGTATCAACGTCTTCTCCGCCGCATGCTGACAGCCATCGACTCGTCGTCGGGACGGGTGGTGTCGTGTGGAGACCCCTCAAGCTAGAATGCCAATGCGGGTGAGAGCCGAAACACTGCTCAGCATCACGGACACTGGTAGCCGGCCTTTGTCTCTTTGCGGGTTTGGTTGTCGCTGACCGAGTGTGGTAGGCAGGACTTCTTGATTTCCGAGAAGAAGCAGGCGACATCGCCTCCGGCTGCGAGCGACAAGGATGGCGGTGCCAAACAGGAGAGCCCCACCCTCTCTTGTCGCGATGAGGGGGGGCAGACTTCGCTCTCTCATCACACCCTGTGGCTGCTGCTGCTGCTGCTCGAGCTTTGCCGTGGGGCCGTTGTCCGGTAGAGGGGCGCTTGGGAAGCCAAAGGCGCACCGGAGCTGCTTCTTGGGGTGGCACAGTGAAGACACGAGTTGTCACCACTTCCCGACGTGGCTTGCATGGCCTTGTCAGATGGCAGTCTCCCATCGAGGTAGGGAGAGTTATGGTTGGAAGCTCTCGATCTGCACAGGCGGGGAGGCCCAGCTGAGAGGCCGCATCGTTCCCATTGCCCCATTGGCGAAGTGACGTTGTCGACATGATACCTGTCGCCTCCATATGGGTGTGTGCACACCTGGCCGGACTGTGTACTGCGCACAGGCGCTCCGACCCAATGCTTTGACTCCACACACGCGGCGAGATTGCAATATTCCACATTCCACACAGACCAACAAAATGCGATCAATATTTACGTGGATGTGAACTCGCGGGGTTTGCCTGGTAAGGTGCTAGTGAATGTACAAATCATACTATTTGAAGTACACATTGAAACAAGGAGTGTCACGCTGGAACTTTGAGATACGAGAGAGCGCACGGTAAAATGCGCCGAAAAGGGCATGTGCCGGTTCGAGAGAACCTTTTTCGAAACCGCCGACTTGAATTTTCGACGACTTTTTTTTTTTTTTCTTAATTCTTTGTCCCTCCCGTCCTCTTGTTTTGTCTCTCTACGGTAAACGAGCTTTTGTTGGGCATCAGCCATATCGATTAGCAGGTCTCTGCTGTCATGTAGTTCCCATAATCACGAAGCGTGGAGTTCATGCATTGAACAGTGCGCGACTCTGTTGGAATCTGCGTTTCTCTGGGCGACTTCATTCTTGCATTCATTCGACGTTGGGGCTTGGTGCCCGTCGAGAAAATATCTTTTTTCGGCTCTTTGCCGTGAACCCCGGAATAGGACATACCGAATGCCAGCTACATAAAAGCCAACACCACCAACGAAAAAACAAAGAGCAACAGCAGCACCCCTACCCAAGTGGGGCAGCCAAGGGCTAAGGCTAGGGGGTTGAGAGGTCTTCGGGGGCGACAAGCAGCTGTGTGAGTGCACGTGCCAAGCCACCATGGGGAAGCTCAACAGCTTTATCAAGTTCGTCGTCTTCAACGCGAACGCTCTCTTGTTCCTCGGGGGTGTGGGGATTGTCATCGTGGCCTCACTGCTGCTGGCAGCAGATTTTATCAAGCTTGCCCAGGTATGTACTACTGTACTGTAGATTCCTGACAATGAAAGCTACAATACACACGTTTGTCATTCGAGTTCCTTCCATGGACAGATGGTTAAATCGTGTGGGAGTTTTCAGCGGACCACAGTAGGTGATGGTTTTCCTCGCTACAAAAGATACAGCACTTACTGCTAACCTATATTACGCCGGATCATTCTCACTATTTGTACCCAGCTCGTCTGAGCTTCTCGAAACCTCTCCCGCGTTTTGAGGCTCTACCTGCTGCATGTTGAATAACCTTCCGCCTTGTCGAAGGCTTGCATGCAGTTCGGGCCGCTCCGGTTGACTCGTGTCGAGCTCTTGTACATCCTGGTTAATATTCGCTCGGCTTGGTTCCGTCCCGCTCTCTCGCAGACCTACATGCAGACTCTGGGGATAATCACGATGATGGTCGGAATCTTGGTCGCGGCCATGTCCATCATCGGCTGCGTTGGTACCAATCGACAAATAGAGCGAGACCGTGAGTGCTAGCCTCTCCGTTTAATCCCAATGTTGCAAGAAAAACGCTGCAATTTCCATCTTTTCGTTGACAACAGAAGATGGGTTTGGGTACAAGGCCATCGGTTTCTGATGTTTTCTATCTTTCCTCGGAATGTGGGATAGCAACACCCAGCCTTCATATACCTTGCTAGATCAGCTGATGCAACGAGAGTTCAGCGATGCCGCCGAGAAGTAGAAGCACAATGCTACAATGCTATTATGCTATGTAGCACGGATAGTGGTTTCATTCGCTCACATGTGCCGTACATGACTCTACTGTACCAGATACCACCTTCCCTGTGGCAATGCTTATGTTCGATAATTGCTTTCTCCGTTTCGAGGAGGGTGTTTGTGCAAACCGATACACCTTTTTCAGAAAATCCTTAACGGCTAAATGTGTTCGGATCACCGCCCACAGAATATCGACAACATGGTTGTTCTGGACGAATTGAGAGGCAGTAGGGGTCACACGGGGGTGAATTTGTTGCATCCTATACTCTACCTCAGCACCACAAGCATACGTTGCCCAACATAGGCTGTACGTTACGGCCGCCTACGAAGCTTCACACGCTCACCCCGTGTATACACCTGCCACTCGCCCCTTAATCAAGGACTTTGGAGCGGCCGGCGGATACTAAGCCTGTACCAGCTGATCCTGGTTGCCGTCGTGGTGGGACAAGGGGTAGTTCAGATGAGGCTGTACAGCATCGAGGTGAATGCGACTCAAGTGAATGGTCAAAGCACAGGCCAAGAGCGAGATCAGCTTGTTGATTCCTCAATATCACCTGGCGGTTGTTGTGTGCGAAACGTGAAGACCGTTCCCGGAAGTCGTGGCAGTGCTCCATCTATCGAAAGACGGCCTTACACACCGTAATTAGCAAACTAACCCAGTCAGTGTGGATTTCGGGTACGTAGAATACTTTCGTTGGTGTTGCCGTCTACAAATCGCGCACTCATGAGTGTTTTTTAGGTTGTTCAAGATTCTTGTGACTAAATCCTGTACACGCTTATGCAGTCGCTGGTCCCTGCTGTGAGTCTCGACTCTTGCTGTGAGACTCGGGTCTCTGTGTTCTTTCAAAAACACCTTTCACGGCCACGGAATAGACCAAGACTGTGCATGGTGCATAGTACAAGAGCGCCCAAACCTTTGTGATTTTTCGGTTCGGAGCAAATAATCAACAATGTTATGTGTCGCGTGGTGCGAAAAGATCAATGGCCAGATGGCCGAGATGGCACTCAACGAATGACTGCCCAGAAATACCCCCCTACCCCTAATCCACATAGGTGTCTCTCGAAGAGGCGGCGGCTGATTTGCCCATCCAGCACGGAGAGTTCGAAGGCCGTTTTCGCGAGGGCTTCAACGAGGCTTACTTCGAACAGCTGTGCTCGGCGAGCGGTGCGTTCCCTTTGCACGAATCACGATCTCGCTGCTCTATATTTTGTAAGCACACTTTGTCATCGTGGAAAGGCCAGTCACAAATGTTGCAAATAGCTTCTGTGTACCGAAGAGGCGGATTGGTGGCGCCCCCCTTAGACCGACCTTCGAAGCTCCATTGCGCCACAACCAAGCGGGCGCGGAAAGAGCCCGACATTTCTACGGAAAGCTCTCGACCAGATGTTTCCCAAACCACCATTTTCGGTGTTGGTACAATCTTGGTCGTGGATCAATCCTTCTTTGAAAGTCGGCCTAGGGGGGTCCCATCTCTCCACCTCTTACGGTATACGGGAGACTCTGCAGCAGTTTAACTCCTTCCGGTCGTTCCACTAGCACCGACTCGAAGTCTGCGAGGAACACCGTCCTTTTTCGTGTTGTTGGTGAATCAAACGGGGTGCGAACCGCCTGTTCTGGTGTCTTTGGTTGGTTTTGACCTATCGACATGTGCCTGGTACGGCATCTCAAATACGAGAGGAATAAGATTTGGTTAGGTCTTAAATCTTTCAAGTGCCTCTTTTGAGGTAGGTCTGCGACCACGGGAACTCGTAGGTTTGCCTTCAGGAGCGTTCTCAAGATATAGGGTTTTGTCTCAAGACGTAGACTTTGTTGTCAAACCGACGACAACGACGACGATAGCAACCAACGCTCACAGACAAGCGCATGCCAAAGCCGCGCATGACGCCGTTCAATGTGGTCGCCCATCCTTCATTTGGGGTCGGCCTCGACAACCCGCGAAGACGCTGGTTTGCGCCATTCTTGCTTCGGCTATCTTTCTGGCAAATAACCATAGCTGTGACCGTGAAGAGAATGAAGCAATGAAATCATTGAGAAGAAGTTCCTTCGCTAAAACTTGCTCGTTTGTTTGCGTTCCGCCCTCACCGTGTAGTTTAACACCCGCTCAACGTTTCTCTGGCTGTACTTCGCATCGCTTTGACCGTGGTGTACGCCGTCGCCTGGTAGCGGGAGGAGATTCTTGGGTCTGGTCTTTGGTAGAAGACCACTGCCCCGACGCCATCTCCAGGGACGCCTGCTCTTGCTCGGACATCCTCGATGGCAGCGGACTTCCCGCTCGTTGTTCAACCCCAGAAACGTATTCCGCAGAGGGTGAGCGTGACTGCGTGCCAATGTTGCGGGTCTGATCACCACGAAAACAACCATAACTGTCGTTTTCTTGGGTTAAATCTTTACGCTCGTTGTCGTTGTTGATTGTCCTTCGTGTCCCGTTGACGTTGTAGCAGTCGTCGTTGTCGTGCTCACCGTCTCTCTCTCTCTGTCATCATGCTCGGTGTCGTCGCCGTCGTTGTTGCCGTTGGTCTCCTTGTGGTCGTTCTTGTTGCTTTCGTCGTGATCCTATTCACTCGGTAGCGCATGCGAAAAAAAAGTGTGCTCGAATACAAACTAGGGAGTGAGGGGAGAACTCAACACCGACCGGTGAATTCGAATATTTCCACGACATGTCGCTTTGGCGGTAGTAAGCAAGGCGGCAGGTACTCTTTTCTCAGACGTAGACGCCCAAGAACGCCCAAGAGTCTCAAACAACCCATGTTCATTCACCGCACATCCACCTCCGAATCCCATCTCTCGTCCCTGATCCCCAAACATGCTGTCAATCCCCCATCACCACCGATATCGTGATGAAGTAACTGGCAAGTACCTGCCCCCAAAGGGGGGAGGAGGCGCCATGAACGAGTGCCGTGTAATTCGAAGCAATCAACACGCGCGTACCCTATGTACGGTACCGTGCGTGGTAGCGGATTATCGGTGGAAAACGACACACCTACCGATCGACATTAGTAGCAAAATAGAACGTAAAGTTCTAATCCCTCACCCCGACGTTGATGCAATGAGAAGGTTTCGGCAAGTATAGCACGGCCTTGCTTGACCCCATATCTTTGTCGGTGATGCTGTCGACGGATGGGGCCTCAGGTTGCTGCCCAGACGAGGAGTTCTGCGAAGCGGGCAAGGAGGAGGCCTGTCCTTACGCCCCGTGCCGAACGGGCATATTAGAGGTTCTCCTCAGCTACATCACGTAAGGCGACCAAGACGAGGGGGGGACGTACTGGTGCTCTGCATGTCTTGCCTGTGAGACCATTGACCATTACGTGTCCTCGAGAGGGGTGAAGATGACCACGAGGGGGAGGGGGGCGTCCTCGTGTTCTGCATGCCTTAGCTGTGACCACGCGTCCTGTAGAGGGGTGAAGATGACCAGTGGGGAGACAATAAAGCTTAACACCGCTGTACGAATTATAAAGGGAGTCCTGGACATAGGCGTAAGAAGGACGCCGGGAGGTGGGCCTCCCTGACGCACGAGGTTGTCCTGGAGTACAGCACGGACGTCACTTGGAAAGGCGGCACCGTTTGGGTGCGTAGAGCGTGTACCCTACAATCGCGTCACGTTGGAATGAAGCGGGGGAGGAGGATGTGAGGTGTCGCGTGGAAACAACACGGAACATCACCAAATTCAACAACACAGTACCACACCATAAAAACCCACCACCACCACCACCACCACCAATAGCAGCAGCAGCAACAACAACATCTAACTTTAGACCACCGCTCCGCGCGCAGGCCGGCCAGGAAGTACTCTACGTTCGTGTTTGTGCTCGAGGGCATGGTGCTCATACTCACGTGCCTCCTGATCTGCTACAACCCGAGAGACAGCACTGAGGACATCCTCATCAAAACGGGCACCATCATGCGCCAGCACCACAAACCTGGGGAAGGAGGGGGGGGAGAGCCAGACTCGCAAGTCGGCGATCTTGAAGGTACCCTCGGGCGAATTGTGATACTCTTGATGTCGTTGTCGCTCTCTGCTGCTTTGGTTGTTGCTGTTGTTGTGGTTGCTGTTGCTACTCTCTTGGTGCCGTTGTTGTGGTTGCGGCTGTTGTTGCGGCTTGCTGCGGCTGCTCGAAATCACTCACTCATGTTTTCCCGGGGGGTAATAAGTTCATCGAAGCCTTTTCAATCGTACGGTTTTCCTTCCGTGGGCGGTTGGGGAGGGGTAGAACCGCTTTTGGCCATGGTTTGCAAAACAGGTTGACAAGCCAAATGCGTTCGTCCTCCGCAAGAAAGTTGATCGAGCCTAGCTCTGAGTTAGACAAACATACGACGTGAAATCCCCCGCCCTACCCGGAAAACCTGGGCAGATTCACGCACCCTATCCCTCGGTAGACAAACAACGTTGCAAAGTCGTTATTCTGGACAAAAGGATGACCACGGCTGCTATCAGATCCAAACAACCACTCCAAAGCGCTACCGTGACCATGGTCACTCTGCTTCGGTGTCGGGGTTTTCGGTATGGAATAGTTCAGTTTTATCTCTACATTTTGGACCGCACTCGTTTTCGATACAGGCCAAAGTTGTGTGCATGCGAGTTTCGGTTGTTTCCCGCAGGCGATAAAGGTTGAAGACACTGCCCGAGGCACTTTGCACTATTTTTCGCCTGCTGTAAGAGAACAGCTTCACACACCTTATTGTGCGACTCATAGCTGAAATTCGCAAAACATTGAGCTCTGACGGGAGCACCCGCTCATGCGTTCAGCACGTGCAGTTGGCTTTCCAGATCACACAAACACACACGCCGAAACCCCTTGTGCGCCGGAGCCAAAGAGTCAACAACCCCCCGTGTAACCGAACGCCGCCTCACCGAAAGGGGCACCTGGGGGCGCCAAGAACCCAGCGGGCGCGTCCATCCATGCGTTAAGACTAGATCTAGTTCAGCCAGCCGGAGCGGTAAGGCGTGCAGGAGCTGCGGGAAAACGGGGAGCTGCGGGAGGGAGCCCGGATCGCGCGACCCCGGCGATGTCACCGATGGCCGTGGAAAACGTGAGAGACCGGGGGGGGGGGGGGGGGTTGTGTTTGTTGTTGAAATGATGCCATCTTTCGTGTGGACGGATCTCGTCACCACACGCTGGTTCATGGTGTTCCAGCTCTGTAGCTTCGAGACTCCTCGCTTGCTTACTTGCTTAGTCCCATTTGCACCCTATCTGTGTTCATCGCTGTGTACATATGTGTTCGTACTCTGAAAACCGCCATTCCACGCTTCGTATTATTTTTTGCTTTATCGCGGCCACTTTTTTTGCGTACTCCAGCCAATCCCAATAACCACACGACGTCCCATTGCGTCTGCCCCTTCCCCCTCCTGTGTCCGAAAAGATACCGACTGAGCCGCTGAGCCAGTTTTTGACCCCCAAACGCGGTGGAAACAGGATAACGTATGGTCCAGACTCTGGCGGCGAGGACGATGGCGAGACGTACGAGTACCAGAATCCCAGAAAAGGCAAGTCCGCCGCGGTGGGACCGCCGAGGGCCAAGGCGAAGACGGCCACGGCCACCCCCGCCGCTGCCGCTGCCGCCGCTGCCGCTGCCGCTGCCGCCGCCACCGCCGCCACCGTTGCAGCAACAGCAAGCGCCCCCGAGGGTTCCCGAGCGGCGCAGGACAAACGGCAGCACGGAGCCGGGGCCGCGGCCATCGCCGCTGTGCCCA
Source organism: Ectocarpus siliculosus (assembly GCA_000310025.1). Classification (NCBI taxonomy): domain Eukaryota; class Phaeophyceae; order Ectocarpales; family Ectocarpaceae; genus Ectocarpus; species Ectocarpus siliculosus. The sequence continues at coordinate 3,160,449 of FN649735.1, forward strand.
CCCTCGCAGCCAGGCTCCTCCCGGGAGCCGCCCCGTCAAGACGCCACGGAGAAGAGAAGTAAGTAGAGGCCTGAGTAGAGGGGATGATGATAAATCTGGGGCCTTCCGCTTGATTTTCCATGGTGATCTATATATGGATCTTTCGCGCAGGGTTCCATGTTTGCAAGGTTTCCGATAAGTGGCTTGTGTGTGTGGGCAAAAACCCACCAAAGTATCGAGAAATCGTTCCAGTTCTTTTTCGGAGGTGCGGCCAGCGGAAGAGGGGTGTGAGGGTCGTCCGGTTTGGTGCCTGGGGGTGGATGAATCGACTGTTTGCAGCGCTTTGGGAAGCCATCGTTCCAAAGTTTTCGGGCCCTTCTCACTTGCAAAACTTTTGGAGGCATTTCCAAAGGGTTCGATGACTTCCAATATCTTGGAAGTTCCAAATTTGGCACAATCAGCCATATTTTTTTAACAGCCCTTAGCGGCTTCAGAATGATATTCGTTAGTCATGAACCCTAAAACCGCCGTTGCTGCCAACGCATGGTGCGCAGGAGGAGCCAAGAACGCAACCACAGTTACGACTCCAGCGGCAGCGCCGATGGCGAAGAGGAAAAGAAGAGGGAGAACCACGGGTGCGGAGGAATCATGGCAGACATGACCCCGGTGTCTGCTGCAGCAGGTGACGAAAACGACGGCAGCGAGTTTTACCAGAAGTTGGGTGCCCAGACCCCTGCCGCACACTACGGAGGCGGCGGCGGCGGCGGCGGCGGCGATCTCTTTGCAACATCACGAACGTCACCGACACCGACAGGTGCTGCTTCCCGCCTGGATCCCACTCGGTTTCTCACCAATACCTCGTCGGTACAGGCAACGGCGGCATCGAGGTACTTCCCGCACGGTGGCGGCGGCAGCTTCCAGGTACCGCAGTCCCCGATAACGCCTGAATTGCCGGGCGGCAACGACAGCGGCAACGCCGAGAAACCACCGCGGCTCGAGGGTCAGACCAACATATTGACGTCCCCAATGTCAGCCGACGTGCCCACCTCCATCGGTGGAGAGAAGCGAACGGTCGTTCCTTCTTCGTCTGGCCTGTCCTCCAATCCTTGCCTCTTGTCCCAGCAAACCCCTGTCGCATCGCCACGTGGCGGGTTGCCACCCACGTACCAGGAACACACAGACGCGGTTGGAAACGCGGCACACAGTGGCCGCCCGGCGTCTGCGGGGCACTCGGCGGGCGGGGACTCGTCCGTTGGCGACCCGACCGGCCTAGTTGCGTCGCTTGCCAACGCCCTCCTCGCCCGCGCCAACGCCGGGGACGGCGCGTCTCCAACCAACGACAGCGAGAACCAGCAGCAGGAAGAGGAGGCAGGGAACAACGACCCTTCTTCTACTCCCGCCGGTTTCTTGAAAGGGTTGATGACACAGACGCCGCCGGGCGGGGCCTCTCCGGCGCGCCCTGAAAGAAGAACACTTCAACGCCGGCCAAGCGGGTCTGCCGCTTATCCCCGGAGCGGGAGCGACCTGTCTCCTGTACTGTCCGCCCGCGGCACTCTCTTCCAAGCGGCAGATTTCCCGGAGGAGGAGGAGGAGGAGGAGGAGGAGGAGGAGGAGGAGGAGACACTGTCTCAATTGCCGGTGGTTGAGCCAGCAGCGAAATCCTTGCCCCAGGTGGAGATGAGCACGCCGGGAGAGGGGTCGCGCATGTTTCTGGCCCAGACGCCGATCACGTTATCGAATGCGGACGTGACGCGGCTGTACGAGTCCAATGTTTCCACTGACACCGTGCCGATAACTGCAGCAGGAGCTCCAGATGGGGGAGCCGGGGGCGAAGAGAAAACGTCTGACACTACGTTCGGGCGGAAAGCTAGTACCTCGGAGCAGCAGCCGGTTGTCGAGGACGAAGTGCCCTCACCCGCTGTGGAGCCTGCCAACCAAGCACGCGCATCGCCTCCGGGCAGCTCGCCACTCAACACGACACTGACCAACGGGGGAAAGGAACCGGCGGTGGTTGCTGGGGGTGCCCTCTCCGATGGCCCCACCAGCGACGATGCTACCACTCCCGCAAGTGCCACAGCAGCAGCCCCGCTTCCCAGCGCCAAACCGCAGAGCAGGTTCGCGCGCTTCCTTGAAAAGGCGTTGTAGACGGACCTTGCCGCTCCAGCCGAGGTGCTGCCTAAGCCAACGGCGGAAGCGGCGACGGCAGAGGGTGGAAGTGACGGGATCAACGGAACATGTGGCGATATCGCCGCGGCAGGAGAACGAAAAACAGGAACAGACACGGAAGCAGACCCGGGTGGAGAATAAGGTAGCGCTCTACCCTCGTGCAGCGTGCGGCTCGGGATGCCCGCAGATAGCATGGCATTGCACCTTCCGTTTCTTCAAAGCACACTCGGGATGCGTCAACACGTCGAATCACCTACATGTTCATTGTCGCGATTTCAAGCGTAGGGAGATGTTTTCCCGGTGTACGCGTCCCGTGACGCCAGGGCGGGGACGGTGAGTTCACCACAAGGAGAGAAAGAAAGGCAGATGATGTATAACGTGCTTCCATATTGGGACAGGCGCGAAAGAAAGACATCACACAAACGTCTGTGTGCTTGTGATATGTGCTGTGTTTCAAAAGAGAGAGAGAGGAGAGAGGGGGGGGGGGGGGGGGCGAGCAAACGACAGACAGACAGACATAGCGAACTCGAGCTTAACCCCTACCGATAATCATCCCGGTTCGAGAAGGCACCCGTCTGCGACCAAGGTCATCTTGAAAGATTAACGACTATACGCTACACTACCGTTTGTGTTCTAATTCTTCTGATTTGTTGATGGCACGTTGTCCGACCTGGAAAACTAGTCGTTGCTTGTTCGTTTCTTGAAAGGTGGGGGGCAAGGACCACGTGGCAGTTGAACCGTGCCATACGAATCTTCGATGGTATTATACTGGTACCTGCGGTTTATGAGGTGTGACACCGGGAAAGCCAGGTTTCGAACGGGGTCGAGACTAAACACATATGGCACGTGTGGATAGGGAACGTGTGGCGTGCAACTTGTGGCGTGCAGGTTGAAACTTTGTCGTACTGTGCAGATAACGAGGACAATATATTCAAGATTCTAGAAACACGAAGACAAAACATATACTTTTAGTATTGATGGAACGTACATTTGTTCCGCCACAGGAGGCGGAAGCTGCCCAATCTCGCGGAGGTGTCATGAGTTGCTATTCCTACGGAACCATGCTTGAGGATCCATGAGATTTGCACTAATGTAGGTCGAGATTACAATGGCAGCCCCAAGAAGAAGTGCACAAAAAATGAAATCATTTCGGCGAACCGGACCAATCTTTGCTGTACGAATGGCAACACAGACAAAGTCTGATCTTGTCCGCCACAAGTATTATGGTGTGCGATTTACACCAAACCGTGCCCTAGGTGCCACGACATTCGCACCGTAGCTTGATATCAGCATTTGGGACGGGGTCGGGTCGGGTGGGGGCAGGTCCGGATATTGGCCTGAGACGTAAGCAAAAAGCTTAGAACAACTGTATGTACAAGTCATCGGAAGGTTCTCGCTTGTAATTCGCTGATGCGCGTGTGACTGCAGAGAGTGCAAAGCGTCTCAAGTCAGTGCTCAAGCTTATTGAGTGTAGCAGCAGACCGACATGCCAGAACACCAACACCTTGGGTGTGCCACAAGCAATACAAGACCATGGAGCGTGTGTGTATTCGTCCTATTCATTATGGCGACAGTCCCCCCGTATTAGTGGTGAGACGTTTACTACACGTGTTTCAGTATATGTAGAGTACTACACTTTTCAGTGTGTTCTTCTGTACAACTACAACAATCCAGGGTCACACAGGAGGGGGGCTTTTTTCTTCTTTTATTTTTTCTTTCGTGCCCCACCTTCCTCCTGCGTTGCCTGGAGTACGAGCAAAATATCTGCTTAGCGTTATCGACAGAGGATAGATAGCTCATGCAAACATCCTTCGTAGTCCTCGGCAGATTTCACGCACCACAAACAAAGGAAGGTATCACTTACATGAGATAGGAATCGAATGGTTACTTTCTGGCCCTAGCGCTAAATAACCGTTTCAATCATCGTGGAAGTAAACGTTATTTCCCTGGAGGGGCAGCCAAAATTCTAGGCACCTTGGGTGACTGTAAGCAATGGGGAGAATGTACTCCTCAGTGGAGGAAGCAAGACTGTTCGGTGGGATGATCAAGAACAAGAAAACGCTAGGCAGTATAACCGGCACCACGAGGGTTTCACAATAAGGGGCAGTGGGGGGGGGTAGATGATACCCAAAACACAATTCAAGGCTCCAACGAAACGCATGCCGCACCGCCAAACAAAGCAAGGGCAACCCACTGGTGTCCGCGTCCGTGCGTCCACGGGGGGGGGCTATTAGAAACACTTGCACGCGATAAGGATGTCAGTGGTAGTGGTTTTACTACCATAGAACATTGTTACCAAAAGTGGATAAACAACTCGCAAAACAGCACGGTCCAAGAAGTGAACGCGGCACCTCGAAGAGCTCTGCCCACACAAGCCACTGATATGTAGATACAACAAATTCACCGCACGCCACAAGTAACTCGCGAGGAACAGCTCTTGCGGCAGCAACACAGTGCGTTGAGAAAGGAAGCACTCCAGTTACACAGGAAGCTCCGACTGTCGCAGCAGCTACTGCAACACACCCATGAAACCTAGGCTGGTCACAAGACTAAGGACTTACAGCAGAAGTCGGCTACTACGTTCTATTGTGAGACACGTTGCGGTAGCGAACCAACCAATGCAGCACGGAAGAAACTTCTTCGTGATAAAGTATCTACCCCAGCCATCATACCAGGTGCTATTATACTGCACTTAAAATGTATCGGTCGCTACAGCAACCCAAGACCCCCATGGAGTCGCCGAAGTCGCTGGTGCCGCCGCAAGAACAAGCAATGCCTCACCGCGACAAGCAAACTTGGCACTAAAGCCGTCTGTAGCTAGCTATTGCCACGCGTCAAGAAGCTGCCGCTGCCGCTGTAGCAAAGCTGCAGCAGCATCATCGCTTATGCCCGCTCGCCGGTATCCCCTGGTGTACGCCTCCACAGCGGCAGCCTTTAGCGTCCTGTCACACCCTGTGAAGTCAGAGGCAAAAGCGTATACGGTAGAGGGGCCGGCATAAGGCCGCCATGGTCCAAGGGAAAACTCAGGCCATAAACAGGGCACCCGTCACAATTCAAAGAATGAGACGCCTTGATTACTCAGCCTGTGCCGAGCGACTTCACCGGCCTTAAGCAGGACAGGCGGCCTCATTCATGTGGCCTTATATCGGACCCCTACTGTATGAATTCTGTGCGTTTTGATATCAAGGGCATCAAAGCAACCACGTGTTTAACGAAACAACGGAAGGACAAATTCCGCCTTGTGTGAAACGTGCATACCCTTCTCGCGCACATCTGTGCTGGGTGTTTGTAGCGACCGCGTGGATGCCTCTCAAACAAGGCGCACGGGATCAAGCAATGCAAACTATCACTGCGGAAACGCTTGTTGTGGCTTTACGTCGAATCGACACGTCGAATCACCCCTGTGAGAAAAGCACCGCTGTCGGGAGGGGTGAATAACAGGCACACCTCAGTTGAGCAGCCCTCCCCCCCAAAAAACGGCCGTGGGCATGCACAAAAAGAGGAGGGGGGATTGCGCCCGTGATGCCTTGACCCTGGTCTGCAAAGACCGTGACGAAGGCAGAGAAGGTGGGAACGTTGCATGAAGCATGTGTTCTTTCACAGCCTTCGCCCAACCAACCAACCAACACCATTTGAACTGCGACGAGGTCATTCACCACGAAGAACGAAAGACGGTGAAATAGGGTTTCTTAGGATGAATACCACCGTGAGCAGAATCTTGGCGTGGCAAGTACGCCCCCAACAAAAGTACGCCCCCAACAAACGCCCCCTCCGCTACCTCCACACTTTTCCTTCCAAAACGAAACAAAGACACCCCTCTCCCTCTCGTCGAGGTGACCATCCCCCCGGCCTTCCCCTTACCCGCAACGGCTTTCACGGTCACCGACAACCGCGCATCCTTGGTGCCCGAGAGCAGGGTCAGAGAAGCGCGTACCATCCGATGCGACTCTCTCCCGGCACGAATCACGCACACCCCCGAGGTGCGGTCAAAGGATCGAACTGAGAAGCGTGCACGGCGAGCGAAAGGGTTGATACGTGGCAAACGTACACGCGCGCGTCAGTTTGGTAGTTGTGGGGACGGAGGGCCCAAACGACTCGAGCTACTGAGGTTGCTTAGCATCGGCAAGTCAGTGCATTGATGCGCGTAGGGACCCTAAACCTCCGAGAAAATCTATGCTGACATTGTCGCCGCCGTGATGATTAAGAGTCCTCGTTGTTGTTCTTGTTTGCGAAGCGGCCCAGCCGGTATATCAGTCACCTGGCCGCAATGGTCCTGGCGAATAGCTGGCAGGGGTAACTTGAACATCGTTTGTGATATCTACCATAGCAGACTACAGAACGCCCATTCCCGCCACCGCGACCCTCCTCCCGCACGTGCACACACCTTGAAGCGATTGACTAGTGCTGCCCGACCCGAAGTCCCCAAAATTGGCTTCAATCGATTCCTGAGAAGGCAACCAAAGCAAAGAGTTGGAGCAACTTCGCACCGAGGGTGGGCAAAAGCTATGCAATCGCTGGTAACCATTGAGTTATCGACGGCGAGAGAAAGGAGGGGTGTCCCGTTAGCTTGCAGAGAGACAGACACGGTTGAGGTTCCACCTTCCTGTGACCACAGCATGTACGCGAAAGTAAGGCGCTATCACAGGCGATCGACAGAAGGGGTGGCAATCAACGAAGGGCAAGAGACCAGAGCATGCTAGACTACCAGCTATTGTGGTTTGCACAGCAGTAGCTAGACTAATTCTCCGTGACGCGACACACATGTGGCACTTACCCGGAGCATCGCCAAGATTTCGCTCGGCCCCAGCTCGGCTATCCTCTCTTGACTTGCCGCAGCTATGGTCGCCACCAGGTATCTATGCTTGAACCTAACCATCGCATGTCTCAATACCCAAAGAGAGAAAACAAGCCTGGCACAGCGAGCAACGCGCTCCGCGGTTGTCTACCACCTTTCTCTGTACACTTGTGAACCGGTGAGCACGAGGTGATTGACCACCAGTAACCTGTGAGGGAGTCTCCGTGCCTGGGACTTCCGTACACTGGTTCACCAACAAAGGTAGAGCCGAGACAGGGGATAGGAAGAAGTGGAAGAGTGCCCGTGACGAAGTCGGAGAGGCAGCAGCGTGCCAGCGCGCCAAGCACTTCGCTGTTGACCAAACCAAAAAATGCGGCGAGATTAGTCCCGAAACCATCATGTGACTTGGGTTTCATTTGGTTCTGAAGGGCTTCCGAACAGACGCTCCGTGACGTAGCATGCATGCTGGGGGTCTCGTAGTCGGGCAGGCCACCTCACGCCGCCTGCCTGGCCTGACAGCTGAGCTCCACAGACAGCGACTCGTGCACCTCTTCATGGACGTTGAGGTCCAAGCAGACTCCTCGGAGAGCTTTGCATCAGCAGGAGTACGAAGAGAGGACCGGCTCGGACTACGCTGGCGTTGCGCGTGTGTAGCAGGTGAGGGGAAGAGACCGCTGTACTAATATCTATGTACAGCCGCGCGTGGTTGCGCGTGGTTGACCGCGTGAGGGAGGTCACGAGGTACACCTTCCCGTGCTGGAACCAGGACAGAGCTCGATACAACTGAGAAACTCGGGAAGAACCTTATTTTCAATCAAGGCGCGCTGCCTGTCACGTGTAATTGCTGACCAAATGAAGTCGTCATGTTCGATACACAGTACTTTGACTCGCCTAGACTATCATAAGCCGCCTCTGTTGCAAGACGTCAAAACGAGTGCAGCGGCCTCGTTTCGTACACACGGCGCAACAATCATCCGGGACCGCGGTGGCAGTCGTAGGAAGGGTGCCCCTCTCCTGGAGTCCATTCCTGCAAAAGAAAATGTAGCAAAGCAGTAAAGTAGAAGAGAAAGAAAGTAGGAAAGACTCTCTGGTGGGGGCAGCAGAGCCTTTTGGCGGGACCTCCCACAAGGTGTTTCGTTGTACATAGTCGAGCTTTTCTGATGGACTCGGGCTCCAACTCCTGCTCCTCAGCCAACAAGCGCTCGCCAGCCTCTCTTTTTCGCCAAGCGTACCGAGGAGTGAGATTGATTGAATCTTGTCGTACACTGACAAACAATATTTGTTGTCGCAACCACACCGTTGCAGCTGCTTCCAACTTTTGCATGATACGACAAACATGCGACTGAGGGCGTTCGCGGATCGTGCAGTAACCGTGCAGATTCATCACGATTTGCTCCCAGGCAAAAGGGGACCACACGTCTGCCGTACGCGGGCTAGCGTAGTACATGGCGGCAACTTGACAACTAGATAAAGGCGAGCGGCCGTCAATGCACGGGGTAATAAAAAAATATGAAAAATGGGCACCATCGGGAGCGCTCCATCGAGATGCTGTTTGTTGCGGTGGATAACCGATCACCCGCTTCCGGCTCTATGGAGTTTTTAAGAGGGTATTCCACAGGAGCCACAAGAGCCGAGACTAATCTTCGCTCAAACTCTGAGACTATTTTGATGCACTGCAACGCGCGGCCACTGGTGTCACAAGCTTGACCTGTCGCCCATTGTCCCTGTTCCTCTCACCCTACCGAGCAGGACTCCTATTGTTGCTGAGTCAGGCCGTCACCGGAGCCGCCGCGTTCGCCTTCGTTCCACGTGTTGTTCTGCACCGCACGGCGGACACCAGCGACTGGAGAGCGGTTGGAAAGCAGCGAGGCACCCAGCAAAGAAGCCGAGCGCTGGTGGCTGGGGAGAGGCGCGTCTTCGAAACTCGGACTGTGTGGAAAAGCAGCACAAGTGGCAATACTGCTGGCGCCATGGACGGAGAGCAGGAAAATGCCAAGATTATCGACGGTGCGTAGTGCGTAGTATTGAAGGATAGGTCGCACGGCAGGGTGTTGTACTGCGTGCGCGCGCTCATGAACTTGTATTCGTTACAGCTGTGCAAATAAAGCGGACGTATTTTTGTGTCAGACATCTCTCGCTTTGTTAGTTTCTCGTGTTGTTGAAAAGTCTTCAGCAGGCGAACTATGGGCCACTTGGAAGTTCCACCGCTCCAGGTTACACCAGTCCATGCATTCTGTGTTTGTGGGGCGGGTTCGCAAGTTTGACCTAAAGCCATCACACCCTTCCGTCCCTCGCAGCCCCCACCGACGGTATTGCTGAACACCACGTTTCATAGACGGCACAGCAGAAAGAATCATGCTTGTTCAGCCCAGCCCAAGAAGCATGTTGTTCAAGCCTCGCTCCCTCCACCCAATAAGCATGGTTGTCCGACCCTCGCTCCCACCCCGGCTGTTAGGCAAGGCCACAGCTGCAGCTATTCGGGCAGAGCTCAAAGCGGAGGTGGAGGCGCACGTGCAGTCCTCTGGCGGACCGCCCCCGGGGCTAGCGGTGGTTTTGGTCGGGGACAGGCGGGACTCGGCAACGTACGTCCGGATGAAGAAGAAGGCGTGCGATGAGATAGGGGTCAGCTCCTTCGGATTCGATTTCCCGGAGGACGTGACTCAGGATGTAAGAGGGTGTAGTGGGGGGTGCATCGAGAAGTATTCTTCGCGCATCTAACTCTGACGCGGTGGAGTAAGGGTGAATCGAGAAGTACTTGTGTCTTCACTCGGACGCAGTGGCCTAATTGTGTTTCGTGAAGGGAAGGAGGAGAGGTTGGTGTTTCTTCACCACGTATCTCTCCAGATGGAACAAGCGTGCTGCAGACGTTTCGATCTTGACAACGACAAACTGTTCTGAACTCCTGGATTCTAGCCCGCGGTCTCCTGCATCGCCTTCGTCCGGAAGATTGTTGTTGAAGTTGCTGAACGAATTGTGGATGACACAACGCAGCTGCTACCAACTGGCAATCTTCCCGCCTCGCCTACCTGCCTGTCCTCCCACTCATTTCCTTATAGACGCTCCTAGCTTGCGTTGGAGAACTGAACTCTAGGCCGGACGTACACGGTATCCTGGTGCAGCTACCTCTACCCAAGCACGTGAGAGCCTCAGCGGTTGGCCGACGTTACCAACAATCATGTCCAACCTTTGGGCTCTTGTTGGATCTTTCCTCGTGCGCTTGCATGTGAAGCCTGCAGCTTGACCACCCATGAAAGAGGAGGGGATAACGGCTCGTCCGAGAATGTGCGTTCCTCCAGCGCCGGGCTGTTGCTGTCACCGTTAGCACTTGGCCACAAGGGATGTGCTGCTTGCTCAGATTCAGCATTTTCTTGGTTTGGCACTTTCGCCACCGTGACGCCCACGCATTTTGTCAGATTGATGTATGTGCTGCTTGCTCAGTGCCTCTGGCAACATCGTCTACTTACAATGCCAGTGGAACGATGTACTGCTGTTGTTGAGCGTATATCATTGCAAGATTGGAGTGAGGATCACCCATGTTTGACGGAATACCAACATCATCTCAGTTTGGTGCTTTCGCCACCTTTGACGGACACGCCTTTTGTGTCAGATCGACGAGCAATCGGTCTTGCAAGCGATCACGCCTTCCAAGGACGTGGACGGCCTTCACCCGGCCAATGTGGCGGCGCTGTGCACGGGCAGGACTCGAGCCCCTGGGCAGGCGGCCTCCTGGCAGCTCAAGGACCTGGACTTTCATGTTCCCTGTACGCCTCAGGTATGACAGCACGAACCGTTGTATGCATCAGAAACGCCGGCCTAGACTTTCATGTTCCTTGCACGCCTCAGGTAAAATGCACGAACCGTTAAAAGTATGCTTAAGAAACGCCGACCTGAATTTTTGTGCTACCTGCACGCGTCAGGTAAACCGCACGAGTGGATATGAAACGCAAGAATAGACTAACAGAGTTGTGCCAACGTCACGTATTTCTTGGCAACGATGAAGCCTGTAGGCGGCTGCTATCGACGAGACTTTCCCCATCTGTCGTGAAATGCCAACCGAGGTGTGCCTTTATTGACCACATACGGCTTGTGGAAAATCCATGGTTTCAGGGCTGCATCGACTGTACTTTTTGCTCTTGACAATATTCGGCTTGTGGAGAATCCATGGTGTCAGGGCTGCATCGAACTCCTGCACCGTACGTTTTGCTCTTGACAACCATACGGCTTGTGAAAAATCAATGGTTTTAGAGCTGCGTCGACTGTACTCTTTGCTATCGACAGCTTAAGGCTTGTGAGAAATCTGCATCGAACTCCTGGACCGTACTTTGCTCTTGACAACTTACGGGTTGTGGAAATTCCATGGTTCCAGGGCTGCGTCGAGCTCCTGGACAGTGTCGTTCTTTGCTCTTGACAGCATACGGCTTGTGGAGAATTCATGGTGTATCAGGGCTACATTGAACCCCCTGGCCGTAGTTTTTGCTCTGGACAACAATACGGTTTGTGGGAAATCCTGTATCGAACTCCTGGGCCGTACTTTTCGCTCTTGACAACATTCGGCTTGTGGAAAGTCCATGGTTCCAGGGCTGCATCCTGGACCGTACTTTTTGCTCCTTCTTGACAACTTACGGCTTGTGGAAAACCCATGGTTCCAGGGCTGCATCGAGCTCCTGGACCGGTACGGCGTTGAGATCTCGGGAAAGCGAGCAGTCGTCCTCGGGCGTTCCAATATCGTCGGTATCCCGGTGTCGATGCTGCTCATGCACAGAGACGCGACGGTGACGATGACACACTCCAAGACCGTCGACATCGCCTCTGTGGTGAGTGAACAGTGAACTCCTTTGACCCACCCACCGACGCGAGGACGCTTGGTCAATGGCCTTACACCTAAGACATGCAAAACATTAGAGTACGCCCGCCCCCCCCCCTGCCCCCGGCCCACCGACGCCTTCTTGTGAGAGGCTTGGCGGGATTCACCCTGTTACAGGGCACGGCGGTCGGCGGCGCTGC
>FN649735.1:3172492-3218286 GCA_000310025.1 Ectocarpus siliculosus
CCCCCCCCCCCCCCTCCGTTTTTTTCCTGCCCCCGCCCCAATCTTCTTGAGTCACGCTGCACCAACAGGAAAAGTGCCTTTAAGTTCCACGTTTTTCCGGCCCTTGTTTCCTTTCCCTGGGTAAAGAGTTTTTCCCCTTGTTTCGCCGGGCATCGTTTTTTTTTTTTTTTTTTGGGGGGGGGGGGGGGGGTCGTTGCGTTACGACGCGGCGTCGAAAGGTGAGGGAGGCGGACATCGTCGTTTGCGCAGCGGGTAGGGCGGAGATGGTCAAGGCGGATTGGATCAAGCCCGGGGCTGCCGTGATCGACGTGGGGATCAACTCGGTGGACGACGCCACCACGAAGAAGGGGTGAGCAAGCGAGCGCGCGCGTGGCGCTAGCCTGTGAACGGTGTCGTTTTAATGGTTTGTATGCGAAGTGGTGGGACATTCCTGGTTTTCTCGTGTCAGCGCATATGGGGTGGACACTCGTGTGGTTTTTTCGTGTCAGGGCGCATGGGACGGCCCGCCGTTCTTCTTCGCGTTTGTGCCGTGCTTCGTTGTTGTTGCTTGGCGGACTGCGCGCCCCAAGCTGCGAGCTGAGGGGATCGCCATGGAGGCCACCTCTGCGGGACACGCCCGCCGTCGTCAAAGGGGGCTCAAGCCGAAGCCGGCCAAACGGTTGTCTGATTTTCGTTTTTTTTTTGTCCGTTGACGGCGCGAGCTGCTTGTTGCTCGCATCCAGCTCCAGCGGCCACAGCACCAGCGTGTCACGGGTACGGTTGCTACGACTGCTGCGAGTCACCGTCGTGCTGCCGTTCGTTTATTATCCTCATGCCCGCTTGTTTTGGATGAAGATGCGCGATATGCATTCCATGTTTTCTTGCACCCCCGTTTGTGCCTGTTCCGACCGTCTTCCGAAAAGGTATCGTCTGGTGGGAGATGTGGACTTCAAGGCAGCCAAAGAGGTTGCTGCCAAGATAACTCCGGTGGGTCTCGCATAAATTCCGGCGCTTTCATTACCTTCCTGCCGCTTGCTCAGGAGTTTGTTGAGTTTCTCGCTGCGTGATTCAAACATGTTCGTCCGGCAGTCTCCCCATAGCTGTGCGACGAGCATCGCGTCTTCTTTGGCACGACAAGTCCGTGACTACAGGCAATTTGTATCTTGGTTGAGTGTGTGAGGGCACGTTTCGCCCACGTTTGCACTTCGACAAGACCATTGCTGTTAATGCCGGCCGCCTCTGGTGCTGCGTTCCGTGGCAGGTGCCGGGCGGCGTTGGGCCGATGACAATCGCCATGCTCTTGCGCAACACCGTTAACGGGGCGACACGGGCAGCAGCAGCAGCAGCAGTAGCAGCAGCAGGCGGCGGCAGTGCGGGGTCTGGGTTAACCGACAACCTTCCCGTGCCACCTCCAGATAGCTCTTCCGACAAAGTGGCAGCGCCAACGCCGAACACCGAGTAGCTAGCGGCCGTAGGTCGAGACGCCTCGTCGGGTAGACACGCTGGGCTTGGTCGGAGCCTTGAAGGCCAATTTTTTGTTCGCGTTTCTTTGTCGAACGTTGCTGTCCATGACGACTAAACAGTGTTTCTCGCTTCGACATAAGCACCAGATGCAGTTATTGTTGTTGGAGGTAGCGGTTCGCCAGGCAGGCTGTTGTGACCTGTGAGGGATGCCCACGCGTGTCTGGTTCTCCCGAAAATCGAATGGAATGTGTTCTTGCGGCGTGGATTTTCGCTTGCTCTATGGGACCCGCTAGACTGCTTGGCGTGTCCCTTTCCTGCGGCGAATCTTGTTCCGTTTGACAAACGATGTTCCGTTTGACGAACGACGAAGGAGACATCATACCGCTTGCCGATCAGGCCGAACGACGCGGACGAATTTGGCAGAGCCGGGAGGGTGTTGGAAGTTGGTCAGACAGGATGACTTCAGATGCGATGGACTTGCCACACACGAGTGAATGGACTTCGGAAACTTTTGTTTGTGGCCCGGCCCGTACAAGCCTTGACTTTGTGCTTTTGATGGAACTCAGACACAGAAAATGACGCGAATTATGAGTACGTATGCCGTACCTGTTTAAACATTGACCTCAAAAGAATGCTGCACAAGGCAAAATCGTATCGAGGAGGAGCATGGTGCTACAATGTGACGTCGAAAAACATTTTTTGGGCCAACGCGCGTGCGGGCGATCGGTGCCATTCCACTAATTTATCTACAGTAGTAATCATTACTGACGAACGAGTAGAACGAGCAGGAGATGGCCGTCGTGATGACTTATCCTTATTGCGTTGTCGCGACACATCTAGACAACCAACGACACAGCTTGTACTGGAAAGGTGGCAGAAGTACTCCTTGTATATGCGGTAACATGATCCCTGACATGTCTTGAAAAAAACAATGCATCCTTCAAAACGTCGGCAAGTAAGTGATGTGGTGGTGTGGGCGACCTTAATTGAGCAAGCAACGTGCCTGATAGGGGGTTAGCCCCTCCGATAGCATTGAAATCTGTTGCAGCGCTCGTGCGTGTGATTCATGATCTTTCGCGTCAGGGGATGGATGCGCTCGTATCTTCGTATCTTTTGAAGCACTGCTTTTGGATTTGCCTCCCTCTCCCTGGGATGCAGAGACTACAGCAGTACCTCTCCGTGATCTTGTCGCGGTTGAACCCTGGGGGGCGCCTGGAAAGTGAAGGAACACCAAGGTCACCGGGCCAGGAGAGCTGTGTGCGGGAGATGCTACAGCGGAGAAACACAGACAAGAGACAACCACATGAGCTTGCATGAGCCATTCCGCAGGTGGGGATCGACAGTGTGGAACTTAAGCATACTATAGTGGGTTGTTCTGAGGTCTGCAGACCCCCCTGAGGAGACTTTGAGACTTCGAAATGTCACACACGGCAGTGCCGTGGTCAATCATGTGTGTTGTGCTTGGGGACGGGGGAGGGCAACATCAGAGCTTTCCACAGTGCTGCCATGGCTGATTTGATCCTCCCGCTGGACCCGTCACAGCGGCACTTTGGTGGATATGTTGAGGCCATGGTGAGACAAGTGTACACGAGCACCCGACCACAGCAATATTCCACTGCTTCTTGCTGCGGCCCGTTTCCCCAAGTAAAGTACTAAGCATGCGTATGCATATGTAGCTGCAGGAGCAGCATTATTTGGTGCTACTGCTGTAGTGAGAATACTCGATTATGTAGCAGATATGCCTTATCGATGTCTGCGATGCTTACATGGTGATCGTGGAACCTTTTTCGCGCCGACCGACCTGGATGGTACAGCAGTATTTTACGTGTTTAGGCATGCTGTAATCTTGTATGCATAGCTCCTGGATGAGGACCTTCTAGCTGCTCGTCTCGGATACGAACAAGTTTCCGTGCCAGCCCCCCCAAGATCTGTCGGCATCGCTATGGCCTGATTGCTACTGTGTTTGGTGTGGTGCTGCCTCTGTAGTGTTTCGCTGTCACGAGCGAGTTCCCACACTCTCGAGTACCACTACAGCAGTAACGAATCTACCAGTGCAGCTGTTTCCATCTCACATGATCCGAAAAGCCTCCCGCATCGCTCTCTAAACTTGGCGTGAATTGGCGGTATGCACAGCAGCAGATACCGGACGTGGAGTACTCCGTCCTCAGTCTATTAGTCTAGTCCCCATATCAACTACATAAAGTAGTGGTCCCTCAACACCGCCGGTTGAATACCGCCGGTGGCCCTGTGCAGCGCGGGTGAAAATAGCGGGGTAGGTTACAGACTGACCAAGTGACTTCGACATAGCGCCGGTCCCTCTAAACAGCGCCGCCGGGCACACACTGGCGTTGTTGAGGACCCACTACCGTACCTGCTGCTCTACATAAGTCCACCTGGGCCCAACACGTGTGTACATCGCTGCCTTGATTCCATGTTACTACGTGGGATCTATCTTTCGTCTTCCTGCATAGGGGCGGCAGTACCGTGTGTCGATGGCATGTCCCCAGGGGCGGCGCGGCATCGTAGACCTGGCTTCTTTCCGCTGCGACCCGGAACTGTCGGCGTTGTTGGAGGCCAGGGGGGTCTGGGACACCCTTCGCGCGCGGCTGGCGCAGACGGAGGACGTGGAAGGCTTCATGGCGGAGCTTACGGACGTGCTAGAGAAGGTACGAGCGCTCCGCGCTTGGCACGCGCTTGACGCGCGCTGGTCGTGGGAATCCCCGTGAAAAACACCATTATTTCGGAAGCGAGATAGGATTTGCTTGCTGCCCGATGGCGTACCCAAGAGAGTATAGCCCTTGGTCACCAGGCGTAGCCTACGCGAATAGCGGGCTTGGTAGGGTAAGGGAGGAGGAGGATTTGCGGGGCAGTAGGACTCTTTTGTTGCTTGCCGCAAGTGGTCTTGGCCGTTGTTTGCGTGCTAGGCGGGGTAATGACCGCAGTGGATGAGATTCGCGGACCTTGGAGAGAGACAATGGGACCTGTTGATGAAGCGACCAACCAGGCAGAGAGAGAGAGAGACCTACAGAGAGAGAGCGAGAGGGAAGGACAGACATGTAAACAGACTACAGATATGACAGACAGGTCCCCAGATAGCCAGACAACACGCACACGCGGAGGCGCCGGTGCTGTGACGCGAGACGGGGTGTTTGCTTGCATGCATGCCGCAGGTGCTGCGTTCGTGCCCGAAGCAGGACCCGCCCCCGGCGGAGTTCTACTCGAGGCTGGTTTCCGAGATAGACGCCGTCGGTTGGTCGCACCTCGTGTCGATGGACTCGTTGCTGACGTCCGTCCAGCTCAGGGAGAGAGACGCTGCAGGTAAAGGCTGCAAACCGACAGTTGTGGGTTGGTGTTGTCAAGGCTACTACAGATAACACGGGTTGGTGTTGTTGATGCTGCTGGAGAACGAGGACGCCCGTTGTTGCTGCTCTGGGTGTGGTGATGCTTGCAGGGATATTTGGTTCATGGTATCCGTATGTGGTCCACGTCGCTTGGAGAGGGGTGCATGGTCGAAAGCGGCAAGCAACAATACATACCCCCCAAGATCCCCCTCGGGCAGCTTGCTGAACCCCTCGCGGAGATTTTTCACTTGATCCAAATGCTTTCCTCCTTGTCGGGCCTAGGGTTGGTGAAGAGCCTCCCCCCCCCCCCCCCCGCCCTCCCGTGGTATTGTGGCTTAGACAAGAAGGCCCACGCCCTGCTCAATAGTCGTGCACGAGAGGGAGAATAGCCCGCCACCACCCACCCGGCCTCCCCCCGTTGTCAACCCTTTCTTTCACCGCAGGACGGGAGCACGTCTTCGCTATTTCCCTCCCGAGCAACTACCCACACAGCCCGCCCATCTGTTCGGTCGACCTCCCGACCCACCTCAATCTCAGGTCTGTTTTTTGGGTTTTGCTGGAAGGATGCGGGTGGGGTGCTTACATTACCACCCGTACACGACCATCGTACACGACAACATACAAAAATATGACATGTGTTTGGGGTGTTCGCAGGAAACGGCCCTCGTTGTAAGTCCTCCGGGCGCAACTTGGAGAGGGAGTGCTTCCATACCGTACAAAACACCTCCTTGGAACGCACACGGTACGTGGCATGTGTTTGGGGGTCCACAGACAACGACAGGAGCTTCTCCGGACACACCTGGAGGGATGGAGATAGGCTTTGCCTGTGTTTTGCGTACGAGGAGTTGCGTCCCTACCGAAACTTCTCGCGGGTCTGTTTGCCACTGACACTCGTGAAGCACCACAGGAACAAGAAGCCTGGCTCATGCTACGTTAGTTTTGTCACGAAGCTTTCGGTCCGTGTGTGCACGTTTCTGACAGCAGGACTCGATTGTTCCACGCCCTCATGGTCGTCCCGGGTGTCAATCGCGCCCCCTCTTGTTCCCAACCAACCCGTGCCTTTCACGTGTATGAGGCGCCCACGAATCACACCTCTTGGCGTAGATCTCACTCCCAGCCTACCGTGCTACGGCGTTTTTATTTTTCTCTCTTGAGGGTATTTTTGTGGAAAATGTGCATGGTGAAACAGAAAAGGGTACAACCCGGTCGGGGGAAGAGTGTGCACAATGAGGGTCGAGCGGCACCTGGTGTATATATATGGACTTGGTTGGGCCGGTTGTACGCCCCTTACACTGAGAAACCACCCTGACGGCGCCAACCAACCGGCACAAAACCCGTTTCGCAGATGGTCGCCCGGTCAGAGCTCTCTGGCGACGGTGCTGGAACAGTTCCGGGAGGCGCTGACACCCTTCCATGAGCTGTGGAACGTAAGTGTCTGCTGCGTGTGGTGTAGGACGAGCTTCGGTTTTTGTAGAGGATTAATCGCGCCGAGCGGCGGAAGGGTCTGCTGCGTGTGGCATAGAACGAGCTTTGGCTTCAGTCCAAGATTTCTCGCGTAGGGCGGCGGGGGACTCGCAGTAAGTAGTACTGCTTGTGGAGAGTGGGGGCATGGGAAGTGGGGGATTCGTTCGGTGCGGAGACTGTCTGTGGAGGCGTTCTTTGCTGGTGCGTTGTGCTCAAGGCTTGTGGCCCTCCTTCATCATGCTGTGTTCGCAAGGGCTTGATCGGTCAACTACGCGCGGGGAGGTCTTGAGCAGGAGGAGACCCATCTGCTCCGAGTCTCTTACACACACGGAACCCACGGGGATCTGCGTGATGGGTGCTGCTATACCGTTGGGCAAGCAGTACGGCACTCCAGCATGAACCATTCGTGGCAAGCCGCTGTCTTTACCAGAAGTAGCAGTGGTGACTAACTGTCAAGGTTGCTCGGATGGACTGAGCAGCAACATTTTCAGAGGGTTTCTCAAACGCAAGGAACAGCTGGTTTGTTCGAGGCTGCAAGGACAAAGAGGCGAGGAACCTTTTGCAGTGCTGCTGTTTCGGCGACGGTCTGCCCGCCCAGAGTTGAATGTGTCTTTTCGGCTGACGCGCGTGCGTGCGTGCGTGCTTGTGGTACATCAGTGACCTCCGCGAGAATATGCCTTGGTTTTAGTAGGGGTTGTGGTTAAGGGCTAGGGTTACGAAACCCCCTTCTCTACTTAACATATAACGCTTGATATCGTGACGAACGTGGTCCGTGTACATGTTGTCGGAATCCACCTCCGGCGATGATCCTCCGGCAGGGCCTTGCACTGCTGCGGTAATGTTTAACTGTGAAGCTCTCGGTAGAAAGTGCGAGGAAAAACGGCCAACAGCAGTCTCTCTATCTCTGCAAGGTACGCACCTTGTACTGCTGTGATGTTAAACTGGGAGCTCTCGGTAGAACATGCGAGGAAAAACGGCCATCAAACGGCCTCTCTACAATCTCTGCAAGGTGCGGCGGTTTGTACGCACTTCGAAGAGGCAACAAGTGTAAGTTACTGCGTCGACCGGTGTGCTTGCGCGCTGAAACCAGGTCTTGGATGACCTCGACAAGCACACGTGGGTGCTGGAGCCGGAAAAGCCTTCACGGTCCACCACCCACAGGAGAGTAGCCGTGGCGCGGCATTGCTCCGTCATGCTCAAGATCGACCCGCGAGCCCCCGGAGATGTGAGAGGACCGCTGTAGCACGAAAGTGGCCGGATATACGCACTCGAAATGGTCCACCCCGTCCATACGAAGACAGAATACGGCATGCTAGCCGTAGAAATGGTCGAGAACAAAGGCGTTCTCGCTCTTGTCGATCTAGTGACGGAAAAGCTTAAGCTTGTATTTATCGGGAGCGAAAGAAGGGCAGGGGACGAATGTCCGTGAAGAGTCATTAGCCACCCTATCGAGACGGATGCAACATGCAGTGGTATTACAAGTGTATAGCAAACGGAATGTTGCCATCAAGTTTTGTCGTTGCGACCCTGTTTGGCAAAGCCCCCCGCCGGCGTGTTCCCTCGGTGGAAGTGTTGTGATTTGAGCTGTGTCGTTTGTTGATGCGGGTTTTGTGTTTTTCGGCAAAGCTTTGTGTTTGTTGTCATGCGCGTCAGTGCTCGCGTTCTCGGGGCGAAACCGGCCTTGAGATCGGCCTTGGAACACCATCCACAACAACCCAAGCCGCTGCTAATCAAGTACAGCAAGAGGCATGAGAAAAGACACCCTCGACGATGGATAGGTCGGCAAACAGTTTTCGACCTCATCTGTCCTCGTTCAATCCTGATCTGCAGCAGTCGACAGCAGAAGCGAGACGTTTTTCTTCGGCGTTTTATCACGATCGATTCGTTTCGCGATCGATCATCACCAACGACTTCGCCCCGTCCCCTCTTGGTGGTTTTAGAGATTAGAGAGAGGAAGTGCGACGGTTCATTGGAACATTTCGGCGTCTTGCGTGTTTTCTGTTTGTCTGCTTGACAGGTTCCAGAGGTCCGGTTCTTGGGGTCCCAGGCCGTGATTGGCCCGCTCAGGGAGGCTTACGAAAGAAATCTCTTTCGATGGTGAGTGCTTGGTCAACACCCCCCCATTTGACCAACTTTCCAAGTTCAATGTCTGCAAGGAAAGAATATGGTACACTTCGGAGGATGTGTTTTGAAAGCATCTTGTAGCAGAGTCGAGGTTTCCCAAGACGTATCGTCGCGAGGTTTGGCATCCGTCCTTGTTTTGCAGAGGGATAGAGTGTCCAAGAATTGACCTGCATGCGGCTTACGATACGTCATCTTCGGTGTGGTTGTATCCGATCAACTCGGTTCCGCCCACATCCGCAGACTCAAGGTGGCGCACGTAGTGGAAACAATCACTTCGTTGTGGGATCCCGGTGGTGCGCGAACCGCTGCTGTCGACAAAATACGAAGGCCCAAGTATACCAACCAATGTGTGCAAGGAGAATTACACAAACCAACACATGCGTGGACTCCATCAACGTATGGAAAGAGAATTGCACAACCCAACACATGCGTGGACTCAATCAATGTATGGAAAGAGAACTGCACAACCCAACACATGCGTGGGCTCGATCAACGTATGCGAAGAAAACTTGACAACCCCAAGACTCACCTCAACGCATGCTGCGTGGACTCCATCCACGTATGCAAGGAGGATGTACACAACCCAACATACACACGCCGCCCAACACATGCTGCGTGGACAATAAACTCCCCAACAACGACGACAAACACCACCACCACCGCTACAGCACAAACCCTAACCCTAACCCCAACCCTAACCCCAATCCTAACCCTAACCCTAACCCTAACCCTAACCCCAACCCTAACCCCAACCCTAACCCTAACCCTAACCCTAACCCTAATATATTCAGGAATCACTCCCTGCTCGTTCGGGCCAACCTCGAGGCTGCGCTGGAGCTGAAGCTGCCTTCCCCGGCCACCACCGCCAAGGCGGACTACAGCGCGGACTGCGGCATCTGCTACGCCTACCGCCTCCAGCGGGACGACGCGGCTGGCGATGGGGGTAAGAAGCGCGACTACACAGCCTCTGACGCATGATACGTAGCGTGTGAAGCAGGTGGCAATATAGTGGGACGGGGCTGGCGATGAGGGTAAGAACACCGAGCACATACCTCCGGCACGCGTGATATGTACATAGCGTGTGACGGTGGCAATATTGGCCGTAATAGCAGCATGTCACATGTAGCGTATGCTCTGGCGTGATTAGTCAGGGGTTGTTTTCTTCGCCTCCTGCAACTTTGTTCCTAAAAGTACGTTTTCGTGATGCTTGTCCTGTCGAAAGAACGGGTTGAAAATGGAACAACGATAGTCGTCATGACGGCGTAGAGCTACGCCGATAGCCGCGGAGTTTCTCTTTTGTCAAATTGGAACATTTTGGTTTAGAATTTTCCCGCACTGCCCCTGACGGGTTGTACATTCTCCTTGAATTGGGCAAAATCGTCCACCATTTTCACGAGAAAAACACCTGTAGCATACAATAGACTAACTACGAACGACACAGCTGGGCGGTACTATTACACCTTTATTGCCTTGCAAGATAAGAAAATGTTTGGTTTGCCCTGCTGTGGCATGTACCTACGGCGGACATAATAGGATGCATCCAGGGCGATGCAGCAAGAGCAACGCTTTGCGTGCCTACTGCTGAAGCCGCAGTACCTCAAACAATCACGCAGTCGGCATGCGTACATAGAGAGCGGACGGTGCCCGGTATTCACGACAACACAACATATACAGACGAAAGAAGCAGGTTATTCGACGAAGTGACTCTCCCGCGGCAGTGGAGTCCAATAGGTGAAGGACGGGCAAATCGCTCCAGATACAGCAGTGGTTCCGTATACCGTATACCGTACCGCGGTCCCCGAGTAGGTCGGGTCTCGATACACCGCGGTACATTCCCTTGTCACGGGATTGGCTACCATACCAAAAGCTATATATTCCGCAACACTACATGGTGTGGTGTCCCGATACGGTACCGCGGTAATTTTTGCCCACCGCGGTACGGTATATCGGGACCACCACTGTAACCAGTTTGACAGGACTGCCGGTACATCTGCCTAGAACCGCCTTTGGCAGTTTCGTACCTGGTGTACGTCGCACTTGGAAAAATACGTCCAACAACTGTTTTTTCCTTTTTGTCTGCCCATCTCTGCTCATAAGTTTTCGCGGTCATCTTCGTGCGGCCCTCCAATGCGGTGTCACTCCGCGCTTTCCAGTCCAATACGTGGAGGCACGTTGTTAGCAGTTTCAGTAGTACATGTGGCAGGATGCAGATGGGACCCAGACGCATGGCTCCACTTTCCAACGAAGCAGTTCGTTTTTCTTGCTTCACATGCAAGGTGAGCACCGCAGGAGGTGTGGGGAGGGGGGCTCAGGGGGAGGAACCCTTCTGTATGACCACGGGTTGGAGCCCCTGCAGCAGCAACCAGCAGAATGCCGTGAGCGCTGAGTTAAAAGTGATTAACAAACGAATAAAATTAACACGTGCAGTTTTTTTTTCTTTTTTTTCTTTTCTGATGATCGTTCATCGTGTAGGCCCGGCACGACCAAAGTTGGCACCACTTTCAGTCATCGTGCTCGTAACCAGGGTTATGCCGCCTGGCCTTTAGTATCTGAAGAGTAAGGGTTTGTTGTTTTGTTTTTCTTCACATTAAACTCGTGTCAGTTGCTAATCCCAAAATCTAGCAAAGACTCGGCCCGTGGTCACAAAAATGCTAAAGCCATCAGAAGATCTAAAGAACACGCACACTATTAGCAAGAAAAGGGTACACAAGCCCGAGGAGGTACACCTACAATCCCTGCAGCACGTTTGCGTGCTCACAACTGAACTACACGCTAGGTCTTAACGAAGAAATTAGACCTCGAAATCACATTTCGATATAAGAATACAAGAGTCGGATCTACCCAAATGCGGACGGAAATGAAATGGCCTGTGTGTCTTAACGGCAGATCTGCCAAGCGGAAACGAGTCTCTGCAGTCCACCGCGAACAACACGAGAGGTCCGCCGCTTGTCAACTACCAGATTGCTGTTGTGACGTACTGTTCTGACGTGGCCACACCACATGGGGAGCTATCGCTCCCGAGAAGCACACACCAACGCGTACATGGCCTCTGTGCGGTACTGACACGATGTCTATGCATGTGAGACTTTGAATCGAGCCTCGTCCGACGGAAAGCCACCAACTCGTCTACGCATTTGAGGTTCGAAAACCCAGGGGAGATTGCCCCACAGACCAACACACTTCCCACACGTTTTTTTTCGGCGCCAGTCACGTGCAACAACGATGCCAGTCACCCTCCCTTTGGGTTGGCTTTTTATGCCCCTCTCTCCTTTGTGCTCGGCGGTGGATGGAGTTCGTGTGGATGGGGCTAGGTGGGCACGCGCCGTGCATGCGAGTAGACCGCTAATGTTCGAACTTGGTTTCGGTTCACCCAAATCGGGATCTGATTAAATGATTTCACCTTTTTTCAAATCCCGATTTGGTTTTGGGTCGTCGTGTTGTAAGTCCTAAAGAGGAGACCGGCGGAAGTACTTTTATCCCAATCAAGAACAGAGTTCTTTGGATCTTCCGGTCTTCCAACCAAATCTGAATGTGATTTCGAGATCTGATTCCTGCGTTAAGACCGCCCCTAAACATGGCGACCTTGCGACGTACTGTAGCCTGGCCTCCACCCCCGGCCTGTTACTCTCTTTTACAATTCTACTCCTATTTTCGGAAAAGAATATTCGATGTTGTCCTCGAGATTTTCGACAGCTATTCGAATACGTTCTCGGAATTGTTCTCTGGGAATGTAGACCCCCCGGAAAAAGGGAACTACACATCCGGGGTAGTTCGTGATACCCGTTATTTTCTGTTGTATATTTTTATCGGAAAAGAATATTGAATGTTGTCCTCGAGATTTTTTACGGCAATTCGAACCTGGTCTCGGAATTGTTCTCTGGGAACGTAGACCCCCCGGAAAGAAGGAAACAACATATCCGGGCCATGTAGTGACAAGGGGAACCAATATTAACGGGTAATCTTTCTGTGAGATTATGTATCCTCTCTTTTTTTACTTCTGAAAACAATTTTCCGGAAATATCTTCACCTGGAGACAGGGCGTTTTGAGGTGGTTTTTAATTTTTTGTTCACCCGCCTCCCCCCCCCCGAGAAACGTATACCTGGGCGCAGGGTGGTCAAAATGGAAAATTAGAAATGATCCAGTTGCGAATGTTTCATCCCTGTCTACTTGGGCACCAGTACAGTAATCACATTTCAGCATATGTATCCGCCTCCGTGCGCAGGTTTTTTAAAGCTACGGGTCCGTCAGTCCCTTCCTTCTTTTTGTGTTACTCATACTCGCGAACATATCGCTTTCCACGACATCAGTAATTGCAATTCGTTCACGCCCGAAAGAGCGACAGAGACTCGAACCCACAGCTTCCAACCTGCTTCTAGCAGGATAACGACGCTACCCTCTAGACAAACGGGGCGCTAGACCACCGGAGCGATCAGTTTGGATGGATAGTAAGACAAGGGTAGCGTGCCTGTGTTGCAGAATCGCCAACAGACTAGGAACAGTACCTACCCTGGCAGACCGTCGTCCCTTTCGGCAAAAGTCTGTGCTTCCTTCCAGAAGTGACTGCCCGACTCTAGCTTTATCTCTCGCCGTGTCTCAGGCTTGAGGTATTTTGATCCCCCCAGAGTACCGCTTGGTTTTCCTCACGCCGGCCGTACATGTCAGGAGGTATCGGTTCGGATCTGAACAACAAGACAACTTTGTTTCTTCACGCGCGCAAATCGAGATCTGTTTTCTCCCCCCAAATAATCCCGCTCAAACACCACGATAAATCTCCTGCCCGCCCTTACCAGCCTTCAACCCACCCCTTCTTCATGCCTACGTATTGATGGATTGTCGAAGAACATCTTCGTAGCCCGTGCTCCGGGTGCAATATGTGTCATTTCAACATCTGTGTGCCTTTCCTTGAGATGGAGGGCACAGCAAGTGAAGGTTATCCAGGAATAACTCCGAGCATACTCTTGCATTTTCCGGTCCTCTCGGAGTGCTGACTGCTCAGCTCTTCTACCAGTACGTGTTAAAAAAAATCGTTTTTGCGGGCAAGTGTCCGCTGTCCGCACGTCGGAATTGACTCTCGCGCGGATTGCTCATTCTCTGTCTCTGTCTCTGTCTCTGTCTCTGTCTCTGTCTCTCTCTCTCTCCCTCCCTCTCTCTCTCTGTTCCGTTTTTTCAACGGACCTGGCTGTATGGTATATCAACGGCAGGGGCTGCTGCTGCTGCTGCTGCTGCTGCTGCTGCTGCTGCGGTGGGGGCGGCAGGAGGAGGAGGCGGAGGAGGAGGCACAAGAGGGCGCGGTGGCGGCGACGAAAGCGGCGGGCGGGGGGCGGCCGCAGAAGATGCCGGTGCCATCCCGGACCGAGTGTGCGACAACGCCAAGTGTAGGCGGCCGTACCACCCTAAGTGCCTCTTCGTCTGGCTGCAGGGGCTGCCCACGAGCCGAGTGTCGTTCGACACCATCTTCGGGCAGTGCCCTTACTGCTCCGACCCGATCAGCGTAAAGTTCGCGCAAGGATAAAGGTGAGCAGGGGAGTACAACACAGCACTTGCGTACACTGGACTTGGGGACGAGGCGAATATATCATATATCAATATATCCTTGTCGGTACGAACTGTTGTTGTGGGGACCCGTCCAAGGGGGGGGGGGGGGGGGGTGTACTCATAGTCGTGCATGCCGTAGTCGTTAGACCATTGACCTCGCATCCCTACAAAGCCGGGACGGAGCACGCCGGGTTCTCACCGGACCAGGCTCTCACATGACCAAGCGCGAAGCGCCGTGAGGTATTTGGCGAGTCGCATGAAGGGTGAGCTGCATCCTGCTAAGGGTGTTCGGCATCTTGTGCTTACTTCCTTGCGTACGGATGACAGCTGCGTATGACTTCATTTATTTTCTGGTGCTTTCGCTTCCAGAGACAGTTGTAAGCACTGTGTAACTGCCTCGAGGATGCTTGACCATTTTAACACAACGTGGTGCGACCATCCCCCTTGCGCGGAGTGAGGGTTCTCGACCCCGCAAAACATGATCTACTCGACCACCATTATGGTTACCGCAAAAAAATAAAACAGAGGTAAAAAAAAAAACGGTAACCTGGTTGCCGAGTTCACGAAGTGAATTGGCTTGTTTTACAACGTCGTTGCCAAGCGACGAAAACCCAATCCCGATGGCTAACACCGAGGGGGGCGCTGGTTTTACAACGTCGTTGCCAAGTGACGAAAACCCAACCCCGATGGCAAACACCGGGGGGGGCGGCTTGTTTTACAACGTCGTTGCCAAGCGACGAAAACCCAACCCCAATGGCAAACACCGGAGGGGGGAGGGGGGGGGGGACACACTTGTGACATGCGTTACTATTGACACGACT
Source organism: Ectocarpus siliculosus (assembly GCA_000310025.1). NCBI lineage: Eukaryota > Phaeophyceae > Ectocarpales > Ectocarpaceae > Ectocarpus > Ectocarpus siliculosus. The sequence continues at coordinate 3,187,222 of FN649735.1, forward strand.
GGCTCGACAGCGCATTGGGCCGAATGTGTTCTTGTTTATGTTTCAGGCCGTGCGAACCTTCCGACCTAGCAAATGGCTTCGATTTTGAGGGGTCCGAAAGAACGATGCACGAAAAATCGAAAACGATATCCGACCTTGAGGAATGTCAAGCATGCGCTATTTAGTGGCACGAAGTATATTAGACGGAAGGACCCAACCCTCAAGAGTGCGTTAATGGCGACTATGTACACCCACAACGCAGAGATTCAGCGTCGTGAGGCCTTGAAACGATGCGGACGTGTTTTGCATGATGTTCGCGTTGTTCGATGTGCTGTGCTGCTTTGCATGACTCCCTTGAGCGCATCATCACGGGAGGATGCCGGGGCTCGAAATTCCTCTCATGTGCAATTTTCCAAAATGCGTGGAGCAACACCGATTCCTCGCCCCGAATATGTTGAACCTTCGTTCGTACGTGAAAACTGAAAATCGGAGGGGAGATATCTAGCCCGCTGTAGACAATTCGTGGATGAGGGGCTCTCGCGAGTGACAACGTCTTTACCAACCCCTTGTCGCACGAAGTCCGGATTAAACTGTCCTGTTCCCGATTCCAGCTTTTCTGGGCAGTGATGGCCGCTCGTTGTGCGGTCGTTGCGTTTTGAGTTCTAACGTTGGGACAGCGCTTGCAAGCACAAGATGGAAGGACTTCAACACTACCGGAACCTTCTCTAGGACTCAGTCGGCTTGATGACACTTCTTAGATGCCATGGCGTGCGCTTTGAAAAGCACCATGAGAGCCCGATACGATTTCCTCCTGTACAGATGCGTCCCTGTGAGTGCGTTCCTCATACATACTGTACCTGCCTGCCGTGGTTGGTGCTGGTACAGTGTTGGAATCATGCACCCTCAGGCCTTTGTGTATAAACGCTGCGATAAGATGACGGACTCTGTTTTCTTCAGCGCGGCACAGATCGCAGAATTGGCCCCACCTCGCGATATCAAATCAAGAATGAGTTGTTTTTGTTGACGACGATGATGTTAACAAGTTATGTAGTTCACCCGAATGTTTGACAACATCTGCCTAGTTGTAACGGCGGTGACCTTTTCCTTGTGTGTTTCGCGGTGCCACTTCGCATACAGGCGCCCAACGGCCAGAAAGAAGGGCGCGATGAGCTGGGCCTTGTGGACGGAAGACGACAGCACACACATGGACGGATGCGGACGGCGAGAAAGACGGCATGATGATGAAGATCCCGGGCGGTCTCATTCATTGCATCCAAGTGTCTCTACACCCGGTGCTTTCGACTATTCGTTACTGCATCGTGGAGTAAAACGACACTCACCACTCGATGGTTGGGCTGTACATGGGTTGGGTTGGAGATGGGTTTCTGAATATCGGCAGTCGGCAGCGTACCCGCCACCAATACCTACCGTGTGCATCTCGAGCGAGGTGACCAGAGAGCGCTCGCGCAGCATAAAGCCGCCGTCGGTAACACGGAACGGCAGTGGAGACCCGGATGCGGTGTTTTTAGGCTCGGAGCGGTAGCTACACGGTGACCTTGTGGGTCAAACGCTGAGTGCTCCGTGACTACTGTAGGACTATTTTAGCGTTATGTGCAATATTGACTACAGCAGCAGTAGTCTAAGTGCCGCCAATAGTCCTTGCACCTACGCCGCATACAACGATCGTGGAAGCTCACATACATACATACGTATGCGTTTGATGCCGGGGGGGGGCGGGGAGTCTCATTAATTTGTCAGGAAGGTCGTTGAAAATGGCTGTCAATAAGGGCGCCCCGCCCACAAAAATTCAGAACGTCCACCCGTGTGTCCGGCGCCTGGCAGTAAGAACAGGAGGAGGAGCACCGGGAAGGCCTGGGGGAACGAAACCTACCTATGAAACCTGTGATGGAATGCTACTCTGAACTACAACTAGGCTCACTCCCTGTGGAACACAAGTGTTCGGTGTGAGACAGCCACGAATAAGCGGGGTCCGCGAGGAGGTCCGCCTCAGTTTTGGACCGCAGAAAAATCAACATACGTATATGCATCATCTGCGCCCCTGTGTCCGGTGATGACGTGGTCATAATGTGCTTCGCATGACGTGTGAGCCTAGTAGAGTGAAATGAAAATTGATTGAAGGGAATGGCACTTCGAAGCAAGAGTCTAGTCTTCACGTGCAACTTGGGTCCCCATCGACAAGAAAATACAACAACAAGCGTCAGGCAGTCGTTGGAAGATACTCAGGAGAGTACAGCAATAATCGGGAGTGTGCTGTACTGTATCTTGGTTGCTACAAGTTGGGTGGTACTCAAAATACGTTTGCATACCTATAATTCGAGACTGCTTTGGAGTTTACAACACAACAACACAGCAGTCCCTTCTCTGCCACCAATGCGTGTAGTACACACGTGCATTTTAGTAGCATACGCATCATGACCGCACCCCAACACGGGCCTGCTTGTACCCAAGGTGCTACTACATACGTACACTACACACACATCATGTGGGCACATCATACATACGAAGTGCTTCGGTCACGTGTGTACGCAAAATTCAAAAATCATCTTTTAGTGGCCACCACCCGGAAACTAGGTAATTTGGAAGATCGGAAGATCGGGCTGGATGAACAACTGACTCTTTCTGACTAATCCTCCCTAGCGCCAGGCAATCAACTTTCACACAGCACCTCCTAATCCTGATTTTGAGTCATACCGTCAGCACATGCGTGCATGACATGAAGCCGAAACCTAGTCCCTCGATAGCATTGGCCGGGCGGATCCTCAACGCACGCCCAGCATCATCAACCTTTACCGCGCGCTCATCAATCTTAGAGGCCTCTCCTTCCTTGCGGTTCAAAGGATCGATGTATGTGCATACCAGCGGGCCAGGCAGATATGAATTGATAATATGTAAGAAGACCGAAGCAAGATATGTACCCGCCCGCGCAGAAGATAGATGATGACATATGATGGCACAGCAAGGGAAAAGCCATCTAGGGTTGAGTGACGCCAGCCTGAACAGAAACGCGTACTGATGTCACGAATATTCCCTACTTTGTAAATACACCGAGAGAGGTGGAGAGGTGACGCTCTTTTTGTTTTGCATTCGCCCAAGAGAAACAAGATGGTAGATGTATGCATAGAGTAATCGGCCACGTCGGACTTTCGAATCGTGGCAGCCGTTTGCTGTCCATTCGGATATCCAACGTTCGTTTGCAAACGAAAAAAAACGCAAGCGTTGGATCGTGCCGCGGAGCAAACCGCAGACACGATTGAGGGGACAGCATCATATTCGGCCCGTGTGAGAAGATGGGAGATGAGAGGAAGAAAAGCGTAGCCGCTCTTTTCAGGCGCGCTCATCCGCAAGCCATGAGAGAGATGAGAGAGACACGCCCACACCACGTGCTTATACATACGTACTTTTTGCGCGGAGATTTCAAATGAGAGATTCGTCGCCATCCATCCGTACCTCTTCAGACCACCCCCCGCTCGAAGCTTTAGTTCTTTATTGCTTGAAACCGCAATATTTGTCCGTTGACCTCTTCGTATGGTCCCGCCGCTTACACTCTTTTTTTTTTTTATTGGCTCGAAATCGCCAAGGTAGCAGGCGACCACCAAAGGAGCTTCACCCCCTGTGCAACTGCCCCAAAACACCACCTCGAAGTTCATCCTCTCCCTAGGTCCAGCATACATCGCAACCTCCCAAGCGAGCAAAACACCACGCAGCAGGGCTGGTGCGTGCGGGAAACGAGAAAAAAAAAAATCGACGGGAGAGAGGCGCGCACACAAACATACACGCACAACTTCTCAGAAGCGCTCGGTGTTTTCGAGAGGGGATAAGCGACAGAGACAGACGCTGCGACTCCTCGAAATCACAGCGACTGAGAGTGGGCGCAAAATGTCGGTTAGCTTGTCGGAGGCGAGACAGAGGATGATCTCTGGTTACGGGATGCTGGCCATCGAGGACCCGGCCCCGGCGGCGACCAAGGCCGCCGGGGAACCGATCGCGACTGAGCTCACGGGCGAGATCACCCCGAGCGGGTCCGCATGCGAGGGGGAGGAGGACTCCGAGGGCGAGCTCACGAGGACGCTCTCGGCTCTCCAGCGGCTGTCCGTCGAGGACCAGACAACGCTCCGGAGAAAGCTGGGAGCCCAGCAGCAGCAGCAGTCGTCGCGGTGCCTGGATGACAACAATAGGAGTAGCAGCCAACCGGAAGGGGCCGCCGCCGCCGCCGCGGCCGGGTCAAAGGAGGGCAAGGGGGAGCAGGGCATGGCCGCCCTGGGCGTCCCGGCCGACTCGCCCTTCCGAGTCGTGCTGCAGAAGGCCGTTGTAGAGAGCGATCTGGACGCGGCGAGGGCTGCGCTCAGGTCGGGAGCGGATCCCAACGAGAGGGACGACCTGTGCCACAGCTCCCTCCACTTCGCAGCTGCCAAGGGAGACATCGGCTGCCTGAGAGAGCTCATGCAATCGGGAGCGCGGGCTAACGTCGCGAACAACGTGAGTTGTTCTCTCTCGCGCGCATGCCTTCTCTCCATGCGCGTGTGTGTGTGTTTTTCAAAAACCGGGTGAAGAGAGAGAAAAGGATCCGTGTGATGGGATTAGACATGAACGCAAAGACGCACGCGGGAGCAGGACGCTGGCGATTGTTGTGTACATGTAGGCCAAAAAATTCTCGTGTTCCGTTTTTTTTTGTTGTTGTCTCGTTATGTTAAATACCCACTATTGTTGTAAGCAAGCAACACAAACGCGCCAAAGAACGTACGAGCTCGAACAAAGAGGGAAAGCAACTGCTGTCCAGCTACGACCGCGCTGGGCACGGACGGATCTGTTCTGTTTTTTACCCTCGGCGTGCTCCTCTTTCGCTGGCGCGGGTCATTGCTGCCGCTGTTCGTTTTCTTTTTTTCCCTTCATTTTCTGAAAACACGCTCCTGCTGCATCACTGCTCTCTTTTTTCGCACCAACGTGTTCTTGCAACGTGTGTTCTCTAACGACCCATATTTTTGTTGCGCGTTGCAAGTTTTGTGTGGCGACCCATGCGTGCGCGAAGTGGCGTCATCTGTTGACGCTCAACATTTTGCAGCTACGACTCCATACAACACCGCTACTATCCCACGCGGATATATATTCGCGAATCATGGGTGTCGTCTCTCGTATTATAGTGCATTTCCGCGAGGCAAGTAAATCGAGGTTCCATTCCATTCCAGTCATAGTCATGTATGTATGCCCTCTAATAGTCATGCTATTTCCGGGAGTGGTGTGCACCCCCATACAATTTACTTGCTCGGTGCTGCTGCCGCCGCTGCTGCTGCTGCTGCTGCTGCTCCCTCTTTATGACAGCGAGTGCTGAACATTTTCGAAAAGTCCGAACACCATCACACACATACCACACCGTATGCCAATGCAAACTCAATGACGCCCACCACTACCACAGGTCGGGTGGAGCCCGCTTCACTACGCTGTTCTCGGCGGTCACGTGTCTGCCGTCGAGGCCCTCTTGAGGGCTGGCGCCTACCCCTGCTTCCGCGACAACCACCTCATCTCGCCGCTGCACCTGGCGTCCACCCAAGCGTGCGAGAAGGATACGTTCCGGCAAATGGCTGAGCTCCTGGGTCCCTCGGCGCTGCTGGCGCGAGACGAGGTTAGTGATTTGCGACGCGCGTCTTCACCGCTGTACACGACACGCCCCCCCCCCAGTTTTTGTTTCCCAACAGGCTTTGTCGGGTGAATGATGGTATTGTTTTTCTAGGTGTGGTGTGACAAGGACCAGACTCAAGGCCTGTCGACGAACGTGTTTGTTTGGCGAGAGGTTCGGTTCTCTCGCGGCTACATAGTATGACAGGCCCTGCTTGTATCAAGGCGAGTTAACCTGTATGCAAATGTATCTCGATGTTTGTCGCGCACCCTCCGAAGGGCTATGTCGCAGCCATCGCTTCCAACCCACCACCCCCTTGTTTGCTCACTTGCTTGCTACAATATTTCTCTTTTACGCATCCAACTCCAAGTTAAGGTTAAGGTCGTCGTTGTGTGTGATGCTTGCAGCCATACAGTTATTACTTCTTTATCTCGACGCCCCCCCCCCCCCCCCCGGATAGTATTGCCCGCGACATCGTGTATGTACACTCAACAGCACCACCAGTGCCTTGGAGGACAAATTTCATTCGCAGCAGTTCCGTTCACACCAGAACACCCTCTTTCGGAATCGAAAATTCTTGACCCAAGCATCTGGCAGTTGCCAGAGGAAAGCCCAGACCCTACAAAAAGCCGAGCGGGCCTCGGTGTTTTTCGGACTACACCTGATGCCTCTACACGTTCCACCACATCCAGACAAACATGTTTGCTTGCGGGTGTTTTCTTTCACCGCGTGTGGTCGCCGCGCGCAACCACATCCCAGCGGTAACCTTCTCTGAATACCGTATATGACACAAGATAACACACCCGCTGGACCGATTTTCAAAGCTCAACAGCAGAAAGAGTCACAGCGCTGAAAATGGCGGCGTTGAAGCCGTCTGGTCGAGAACTCTCCGAAAACGTATCGTTTCGTTTATGCATCCTCTTCGTCGTGGAGTAATCGAGCTTTGAAAATCGGTCCAGGGGGTGTGTTATCTTGTGTCATATACGGTATATGTTGCTTCGCGCGTCGGGCTGTTTACCGAAGAGATGCGTAGCACTTCAACGTGCGCACACGAAGGTCTGCGTGTGTTCCGAGGCCTGTTTTCGAGTATGGTTGCGCTGGTAACAATTTCTCAATTCCTGGTTGGTTCATACGTGGATATTTGCACAGATTGATGATGAGCACGGGTTCTTTATACCATATGCGCTGCAGTCCCTCCCATTAGGAACCAATTCGCCCTCCTTTGTTTAGTGCAGAGCGCCTTCCGTTTTGATACTAGCATTGGCAACTGCAGTGAGAATCGGAACCATCCACCAGACTGGTACGCTACACAAAGGGATGAGCGGGGGCCGATGTTTTTTGCGGACTAGAGCACAATGTACCCCCCCATTTACAGTTTTTTTATTTTTCTTAATACGACACAACGAAACCATCTCTATCATAGAAAAGAGTCTGAGACGGATTAGCAATGGATTCATAGCGTCAGAGAGTACCTGTATGTCCACGATTTCCCAGACAGCATATAGGGACATCTCCCCTGCGGGTAACAGGCTCAACAAGACAGTTTGGTAGCTGTCTTGTGTGTCTCATATATGCTATGTTGGGAAGGTGCAGAGGATGTGTGTTAGGTACTGGTCGGGCGTTTTGTGTGTTGCACCCTTTTAGTCGTAGGGCATGCAGTTTTGTTATTCGGACTATTTTTTGTGTCACCGCGTGTCGGGCTCAAATCGACGAAGACACTTGTTTTCGTTTTAGTTGCCGCGACTCGGGCTTTTAGCGAACAATTCATAGAACTTCGACTTTGCGCACACCCACGTCTACGTGTTCTGAGGCGCCTCTTGTGCCAGTATGGTTGCGTTGGAAACAGCAAGCAACAACTTATGGAAGTAAATGGGCAGTCTAGTTCTGCGCAGCTTGTTCTCGAGTACACGGTCGTGGTCGGTGTTCGGAATAAATGTTGACCAACCATATCGCAGTGTCATCAGTAATTATGACACGCCAGGGGGTAGAGATGGAACACGAGATGGAACCAACGAACGGCCGCCTGGAAGGAAAAAAACTCTTTAATACCTTATTACGACACGCCCAGGGGCTAGAGATGGAACGCGAGACGGACCGAACGAACGGCCGCCTGGAAGGAAAAAACTCTTGAAAACCTTATTGTTTCCGTCACAAATATTGGTCAGCCACATCATTGTTGTAGATGACTTTGTTGGATGATGCTGGACATTTTCCACGCACTGGAGAGAGAAATGGAAGGGCAACCCTCACAGCGAACGAGCTTTAAGATGATGGGCTGTGCTTCAGAAATGACCCCTTGTGAGCCTACTGTGTACATGGGCGCGGAAAAGCATGTGCCGATCAGCCATTTAAATTCGAATCTATCTCATAGGTGGAACCGCGTCCTCAGCGAAACTTTGCACCAGCCAATATTTGCGGAAGGGTTGATCGGCTACATATTATTCTTGTACAGTAATAGCGAGAGGGGCACTGGTGGAAAAATACTTTCTACTTGTAGTCGAGATTGCACGGAAAAGCCTCTCGGGTATTGACCCCGCTACATTCTTGGCTTATCTTATTTCCGAAAAATATATGGTGAGGCTTCGGAACGTCGTGCGCCGTCGATCGTGGTATGCATACGTACACGTACCACTTTTCGGAAATATGAGGACCATTCAGACAAGCACATTTAGCGTTCCGAAGGGTTATGACATTATATTTCTGAACAGAGTGCCTCTTTACTCTTGACACTCTCCTTCGACCCTTGGGCGGTGGACGAACTGGGAAAGATTGTCGATAGACCGGAGGCCGTTGTTTCCGCCGTGGCTTTGGAATGAGCCCACGTCTACCATCGATAAGAGACTGCGTGTTGCCACCAGCCCGATAGACTTCCGGTAACAGCAGTAGAATATAGTTATAATGTTATAATAGCTCCCTCGGTAGAAACGGGTTGGGAGATGTTTGTGTTTTGTGTGTTGTGTCGCGCCGACACATGCTCCATCCCTCCGCCCCCCCCCCCCCCCACCAGCTCTGTGTTTCTCGTTCCTCTGATGATTCAATACTCCACGACCACAACAACAGGTTGAACGCAACAGCAGTCCGCTCCATCTTGCTCTGCGTCGCGCCGACGCTTACACCCTCACCCACACCTGTGCTTCGTTTCTTTTTTTTATTTTTTTTTGTCGACAGCTCCAACAAACTCCTCTCCACGTGGCGGCCTCCTGCGGCAACCGCGGCGCCGTGTCCGTCCTCCTCGAGCTCAATGCCGACCCGGAGGCCACCGACCGCAAGGGCCGGGTCGCCGGCCAGTCCTTCCTCCGCCAGGTGACCCGCCGCGCGCGGGCCGACATCCGTGCCTCCCTCGCGGCCGCGGTCGAGCGCATTCACGCGCCTCCGGCGGACGCCGAGGACGACGATCTCGACGCCGATGGAGGCGGTCTCCCTCCGATGCCCGGCGGGATGAAGCGTGCCACGTCTACCGCGAGCTGCGAGTCGGCCGAGCCTGTCAGGAAGCCCTCCATGCTGAGCCTGCTACAGATCGGGGGGTGGGGTGGCGGTGGCGGGGGTGACGCATCGGGCAGGGGGGGGGGAGAGACTTCGTTCAGTGGGACCCCCGCCGTCGTGTCTTGTTAGGATGGCGAGCGAGAGAGGAATGAAAGTTCATAGTTGGAGGGTGTGAGGGGATAGGGTGCGAGTGGTTTGTTGTGTGGGCGTGCATGTGTCCCGGGGGGATGGTGCACAGAGACTGGAAAAATCATTATATACATATTTCTGTTTGCAGCCACGGTAGCTGGCTGCGGTTGACGGGGGGAGGGGGGGGGAAGGGAGGGAGGGATCTAGTCTTTTGTGCTTTAGTTGTTTTTCGGCGTGCGTTGCTGCAGCAGTCAGCAGCCGCACTTAGGTATCTTTACAGCTACGGCACTGGCTGTTGTGGGCATGGGAGAGAGTGGGGGGGCGTGTTCGTGTGATGGAATCGGGGTTGGAGGGGGGAAGGTGTCGAGAAAGGCGACAGGGTGGGAAGGAGTTGGACCAGGTGTGGCTTCACTTAAGTATGATATTTCCTGTTTGATGCTGCACATATATATAATATACTGCGTCGGAGATTGTCTGTAGCATGTCTCTTGCGCGCGTGCGCGCAGCTGTTCTTGTCTTGCGTTGAATCCGTCCCAACGGTGTTCATGATTGAAGTTTTGGTGTTGCTTTTTCGCCGGGCGCCTCTTTTTTCTTTTGTCCGGTCTCACTCCGCTTCCCTAGACCCCCCCCTTTTCCCTTCCATCTCACGCACATGAGCGTGTACGCTGATTGTGCGGCCGAAAAGGAGAGACTTAAGGACGCGGAGGAGGCGTATTGCATGGGGTTTGTTGTTGCGCGTTGTCTTGTTGCGGGCGTTTTTTTTATTTTTTTAGTTGTGCTTCTCTTGTTTTGGTCGAGAGAATAGAGAAGACGAGGCTTGGACTGGTTTGTGTGCGTAAAGAAGGAGACCAGACACGGCATCGATGGCTCGTCTCTCTTTCGCCTACACGCAGTGCAGTTCCCGTGTGCCCCGCGTGTGTTAATTGTGCTTGGGTGTCTTGAAATTGAAATGAAAGACTGTTAGGGGTGCGGCAGGTTGTGTTCATGAGGTCCCAAGCCTTGGCTGTCCAGTGTTGTTGCCGTGTCTCGCGACAGCCCTCTGGCCGGTCATGGCTGCTGTTTTCGGCCGGTGTCCACCGGCTGCCGTTTGGGCAGGCCGATGACATGCCGTCTTTGGATGAAAGCGTCTGTTGGCTAGCTTTTGTTTGTCTTGGGGGCTGTCTGTTAAGAGCACAGCAGCAGCAGGAACATGTTTCAATTCAGCGCACTGTAAAGTTTGGACGCCAGTTTGCGGCAGGCTAGTCGGCAGACGGGATTGGGTTTGGAGGGGCGACGATAAATTGGAATGTAGGGTCATAGGTTAGGACTCATGGTATACATACATTTGTTAATATGCCTGTGGAGCGTGGATGGAAAAGAGTTGGACTGGACTGCTGTCAAGCGTGTTGTCAGGGGTACTTGTTTTTGTTTGTTCAGAACTTGTTACTGGAAGGGGTGCTTTGGGTGTGTGTGAGGGGGGGGAGGGGGGAAAATTTGTCCCCTGTCGGTTATGTATCGTCTGGCTTTTTTTTTTGTAGACACACACCAAATCAATGGGACGAGCAGACAGTGGGGAAACCAAGCATCCGGCGGCGGTTCGATAAAAGGGGAGGGATCGAAGGAAGCGAAGGGTAGACGAGTTTTTTCTCACGTGTGTTGCGTTGTTTGCCGACAAGTTTGAGCCAGCTTGATCTAAGAGGGGGGTAGGGATGCAAAACGGGGGTACAACAACGGACCCTCGCGAGACTGTTAACGCCGTGGTGCAGCCACCGCGAAGGTGTGTCTGGTGGTCTTCCCGTCCATTGAGCGCTTCTTTTTGGGCGTTTAGGCGGGATCTAGATAGTTTGTTCGTTGTTGCACCAAGCACGGTGTTTCCCCTGGGCTTGGAATCCCCGGGAGGCCGAAACACCTCCCACGGTATACATATACATAGGACTGTCTGTGACTTGCTTGCGTGTTTTTCGATACCAAAAAAAAGTAGTTGAATGTCTTTTCTGATTGGTTTGGTCTTGGAGGTCTGAATTGTCGTATGATTGTTCGCTCGTTAGACCTTTACATGGGATGTAGCACCAGCGTGCGGTCATGGCGGTTGCGCATGCGTGCGTACGCTCGCACTCGTTTGCGTTACTGCGACGTGTGCGTGTGTAGACCACACGAGAGGGTGAGGAGGAAAAAAGAACGAAAACGGGCTAGGATAGTTAGTTGTGGCGTGTCGCTGTTACGGGAAAAGGGGGTCTCATGTGTTGTGCTTCCTCCACCCCCTCCACCCCCACCCCCACCCCTATCTCCTCGTTCTTGGGACGGATAGTAGAGAAAACCGCTCTTCGATTTTTTAGATTGCTAGTTCCGAGTCCCATTAGGGCAGACAGACAGACAGACAGGGGTTGGAGAGAATGGACGCGAATTGAATACATGAAAGACGGAGGATATGATGGATGTATGTGTCACGCGTTGCCGACGGGATGGTAATGGATGTTGTGATTTGTGATGGATTGGTATCGTATCTGGTGGGATTATTTTTTAATTTAACTTTCGTGTCGTAACCGTGCTTATACGACCAAGTACGATGAGATGGGGCAGTCAAAGGGCAGCAGTTGGAGCGCTTTCACCTCCACCCCCGCACCCGTTGGTGTGCGTTGCTAGCCGTAGCACCAAGGAGGGGGGGGGGGGCAAAACCTTGTTGTCGACCACGACCGTTGCCTACATGGTTCGCAGTTTTTTTTTTTTTGTCGGTGGGGATGTGCTGTCGTGACTGGTGGTGATGGAAAATGAGAAAAACAAGGGTGACTTCTCGGAGGAACCTGGTTTTTTATTGTTGTTGCAATAATAATCAATATCAATTTTCAATGAACGCCGACTTCCCGTGGCGGGGAGGGAGAGGAATCGCCGGCGGCAGGGGCGCAACGAGCTGCATGCACGACCCCCTTGAAGCTAAATGTTTTGTTTGTTGTGGTGTGCTCTTCTTGCCGAACCACACCACCTCCTCCTCTAATAATGTTGTCGCTAGTTTTTTCGCGCGATGAATATTTTTTTTTGCTTGATCCTTCGCTTTCACCACATGCATTTGTACCTTCCTCCACTCATCATGATGACAGCGAACCCTTCCTTTCCTTGGTGTAGCGTAGAAAAATAAAAAGGCAAAATGGGGAAAAACTTTACCAGAAAATACGATTAAACCAACGTCACCCGCGAGTGTGCAAACTCGCTAAATGATGAGGCGGTGTTGTTGTTGTGGAACCTTTACCTCTCGCTCTCGTCTCTCGTCTTGTGTTTTGGTGTCTTTCGATTCCCGCCACCGATTGATTGAACAAGCGGTGGGTGGGTGAAACCATTTAAAGGTAAGCCCCAAAACTTGATTTTTTTTGGAGACCACTGGAGACCACATTTTTACAGAATATTTGTACTAGTCTTGTGCGACTTGCGACCATATATATCATGAGCGCGCCTGAAAATACGTTTAGAGGCCATTCCGATACTGAAAAAAATAATGCACGAACCTGACTGAAAAAAAAAAAACTAATGAAGACCGCCAGGTCACCACGCACACCAAGGACAGCAGCGGCAGCAGCAGCAGCAGCAGCGGTGCGGTTGATAGATACACCCGCGCGTGCGTGTGTGCAGTCGGAGAGGCCCCGCAACAAGTTAATATTATAGTTTGTTCGCAATTAGGAAAAAAGTGACGAGAGACCTTGCACTCGCCGGATGGGCGGATGGATTGGTGAGGGGATGGATAGTGATCATTGCGTCTGAGTTTGTCGAGCAGCAGCAACAGGAGTCATCACAAAACAAACTCGCTTTCAGATACATACGCATAAAAGGACCACGCACCACATCATACATACATGCACCACCTCACCACCCCGAAATTCCACGTGTTGTGTGTGTGTGTGTGTGTTCTTACCGCTGCAAGCGGGAATGACTGGCGTCGACAACGGGAATAATACCGCACGCAGATAAACGAAAAGCAAATAAATGAGAAAGCAGAAAATTCATGATGACCTTGCACCAAGAAGACCACTAATAATAATCTATGCATACATGCATACCCCGGACGCTTCCTGAATTATCTGTGGAAGAGATGAAGTCGTTGTGTATTTGCACGAAAAAATGAAGAGACCATTGCTGGTTGTAGAAGAGAAGGGCGGGGCAAGCCATGGATATTTCGCGATGCATTCTCTTGGACGATGGCGAAGCATGATGACGTCGTTCGGCATGCCCAACATTACAGGTACCACGATCCTTGTCCTTCGGGTCAATTGTCCTGGGCAATGACATCTAAGGATAAAGCTGTGAAATTGAAATTATTGTACAAGAAAAATACTTGTTGCAACAGAGAGGAAAATTGACAGAAAACTACCGCGCGAGCTCTTAATTTTTGTAGGGCCAACCCACACCACCACTACCACCACGAAACAAACAAAAAAAGCACCCTTGAGATGAGCCGAGCGACAGAGAAGGCAGCAACAAATAAGGCACAACATATATATATATATTCCTTCCTCACCGCGCCAACATGAAGCCCGGTGCTCTTTCCTGCTGCAATCGATCGGACCGCCTACTACGCAGGATTTCAAGAGTATCTAGAAAAATAAAATAGGGAGGGGGCACGCAGACACGGATTTTATACTTTATCCCATATGTTTGCTTAATCAATTTTGCTGCGTAGACTACTGAGAAATCGCGCAGTTGACGCACGCTAGCCCACACACACATCGGATCGGTCGTTCATCCTGCCTCCAAGTCCGTCGGTGTCCCCACCGCAAGAGAACGCCTTCATCGTTAACAGCACAAAAGAAAGCTTCGGGCTTCGTGCCCACTATTAAGCGGTTGCCCTAAACCTGACTGAGCGCGCGTTCCGTCAATAAAGAGAGAGGGTCGCTCAACTTGAACACCTCAACAACGATCGCATTCCCAAGCAACGTCAACATCAGCAACATCAACAACGTCAGAGGCACCAGAACTGCCACTCATCTGCTCGCCGTGCACCCACAAACACACGCACACACACATGACACCCCCTCACGGGGTCCCAGTTAATGGCATTTTGAAGTGTTTCGTGTTTTCAACCGCACCGAGACTTAACGGATTTTCATCGGTCAGCCGGTAAGCGCGGCCGATGCTAACAATAAAGACACACACAAACAGACACTTCTGAAAAGAAAACCAGAAACCGTGTTTATTACGTTTCTTTGATCAGTCCACTGTAAGGCTGACGACGTGCTTTCAGCCCGGGAGCTTGCGCGGTCGATGCTAGAAACAAAGACGCACACACACCGAGTCAGGGCAATCCAAGCTCTCAGTCAAGCTGGAAAACGAAACTATGGGTCTCGAGAACACCAGGCACACATACGTGCGTGCAGCGGTGGCAGTGAAAAAGCCGCAGCAAACCAAAATCTAATGCCCACGGTTAAACCGGCTCCAACCGGTGCTCGCAGCAGACCGACACACGCCTACCTTCCTATATAGGAAAGATTGCAACGTCCTTTGTACACTAAACGACGACGCCTTGCATTCGGCGCTCTGGGTGGGTGGGCAGGGGAAGGTGGGGGTGCATGCAGCAGCAGCAGCAGCAGCAGCAGCAGCAGCAGCATCAGTGCGCCTGACGTCATCGCGAGCGCGTCTCCGTGATCTTGTCGGCGATGCGTCGTTCTGTTTTTTCCAGCTGAGACAACAAACGGAGGGGAACGGGCGGACGGGCGGGCGGGCGGATGGACGGGCGGGCGGACGCAACAACGACGAAACCAAAGGCACAGCGAAGTCAACGAATGCACGCTTACTCGGGGGACGTCTGTTGCGCCATGCGTTTCAAATGGAGACGAAGCGTGCAACACCAGTTGTATATTCCAAACTATCTGGGACTTGATCGTCACGGGTTGCGTGTGGCTGAGGAATTGCACACAAAAACACTTTCTTCTAAGATCGCGCTTCGTCTTAGAATCTTCTTTCAACGAAAACTGTCCCTATTCCGAAAGTACAGGTCCCTCCCAATGAGTGCCCTTCACGTACGAAGATGCACCCTTTGGTCTCCTTCCTCCACTGGGCGACACAATTTACCGGTTTCGGCCGTGTGCGCTATAATTAACAGTTGACCGCGCTAACCGGCTGACCAATGTAAAGATAGCGAGACAAATGTTTCTACCGTCGTGTGTGCGCGCGCTTTTCATTATTTTGTGTTTTCTTAGTTAGCATCGACCGCGCCAACCGGCTGACCAATGAAAATACGTCAGTATTGTAACGGGGATAAAAAACGCGACCACGCTTTCTAATCAAATCGAAGGGTTTTTACGAAGACACAGGGGGGCGCAGGAGTTGGACGACAGTGTCCTGCTTCTGACGTACGAGGACAAGACTCAATAAACAGCACCAAGCAGCAAAGCTGCTGCATTGGGTGTTTCTCCTCCACTTAAAAGCACAAATGCTCTGTGCTAGGTTACTCTCTAACCGGCACGTGTTGGGGGGGGGAGGGCGAGCACAGCGGGGCACCTTCGCGAGAAATTAAGGGTGCCGAGGAAATGGAACAGGGAGGGGGTACGCAGACCGTATTCGGATCGTGTGCGGAAAATGAAGGGCAAAAAAGAAAACGAACAGCGGCAGCAACGACCCGCGCCAGCGAAAGAGGAGCACGCAAAGGGCAAAAAACAGAACAGATCCGTCCGTGCCCAGCGCGGTCGTAGCTGGGCAGTTCCTTTCCCTCTTTGTTCGAGCTCGTACGTTCTTTGGCGCGTTTGCGTTGCTTGCTTACAACAACAGTGGGTATTTAACATAACGAGACAACAACAAAAAAACCTAACCCTAACCCTAACCCAACATACCCGGTTGCAAGCTCTATCCAACATTAAAAAAAAAAAACTGCGAAGGCTACTGAGCACAGCACTGCACTTACCCCACGGATGGTGTCATTCAAACACTGTCTCCCGACCACCAACAGCCGCGCCACAACGAGCGGGTCCTGTGCGGGATCGAGAGAAAAAGGCGAGCAACAATAAGCAGCAGCAGCAGCAGCAACGTTAACGACGAAAAGACGTTTGTTTCACACGCGCGAGCTCACACCCACACGAGACGACACAGGACATGTGGGACGGGCATTTGGACATTTGGACGAGAGTCACATGGAACAACCGGTCGGTGCGGGAAGATGAAGCGAGCAGATGAGACGAGACACAGACGGCGAACAAAGAAAGAAACCGCAAAAAAAGAAGAAACAGAACGGCGCACGAACGATACGGGTAGAATCATACGGGTAAACCACGGAAAAATCCATGGTATCGGGACCGAGACCGCGCACTCCTACAAACTCTGTTCTCAGGCACCTTATACCTTATTCGCGTCATTTTCCTTGCAGGTAGTTTTGGGTTTCAGCCCAGCCCAATGTCTGTCATTCGGAAAGTGTCTGCTTGCTGGCTTATTTCACCTCCTATCGCAGTGATTGTTTTGTGGCCCCATTATTCCTTTTTATTTTCCTTTTGTCCTTTTCGTTTCTTCCCCAAACGACCTTCTCTCCGTTCTGTGCAGTACCAAGGTTAAGATTGAAACAGGGAATGTACCTCTCTGTCTCTCTCTCGCCCGTGATGTTGACTTCCAGTTTCATTTTTGCCCCACATGGCGTGTGGTAGAGGGGAGCGGAGGGCCACAGACTATCTATTGTTGATTTCAATTGGCTTGAGGATCATTTTATTTGAGAATACCTTCTTCACGGCAAGTTAGCCCGTGACCACGGGAATCGACCGGTTGATCAGTATGGACAGATAAAGGTACTGGGTAGAGAGGTTTGAACGGTTTTAAATGTGAAGACAACAACAACAACAACAACAACAACAACAACAACAAACCTGAACCGGGGTCTCAAGCGAATGTTTGGCTTGTGGAAGGGGTCTCAAGCGCATGTTTGGCTTGTGGAAGCCCCCCGGCACTGGTTGGAGGCGGCCCCTCCCGCTAAACCTTAACCTTGACCCCTGTGGTATGCATACGACAACAACACTCGCCGTCTCGTGTCTCGCCTGCTCGAACTCCTTCCTAGAGCTCTCCCGAAGTATTCTTCCCCTGGCGATACGAATTTCGAACACAAGCGGGAAAATATCAACGGGAAACCACCATGTGTGACGCGTCAGCAGCAGAGCAGGATTGCCAGCGATAGAGAGACGGATACCATGGCATGCATGATCGTGGAACCGCAGGTGCACACCGATTTGGGGAAGGATGACCGAAAAGAGCACAAGTCAAGAGAACACATGTATGTATACCGTCTTGAGAGAATACATGCATGGTATACAACAGAGTACAATAGTCGTACCGTACCGTGTTATGTTCGTTTCTCATTCGAACGAGGAGTATCTTGTTGTCCTGGGCCCATATATTTACTTTACTTCACTTTTGATTGTTGGAATCATGTTGTCCTTTTTCGGGAGTCTGTGACCACGTTAGGCGTCCGCGCCAGTTGGACCAGTGCGGACATTAGAAGGTACTAGTGCGGACATTAGAAGGTACTAGTGCGGATACTAGAAGGTACCAGTGCGGACATTAGAAGGTACTAGTGAGAAGGTACTGAGCGGAGACCCGAACGGTTTCGTAAAAAAATGTGAATATAGTAACAGCAGCAGCAACAAAACCAACAACCACAACCAGAACGAAAACAACAAGAACAACAACTACCTACAGCAGTACAACACATTGGGACAAGGGGGCCCGACGGCAGCGCGATCGGCCCAAGGCCGCCCGAACGTTCAGACCGGAGTCGACGAAACCCAACCCAATGCCATCATGCCATCATGCCATCATGCCAACAGTGACGATCCGACCGCGGTACAGCAGTATCTCTTGCTCCTTGGTACTGCAGTCGCTGGGTCAAGTGTGTTCACGTTCACCCAATTATGTACGTCTCACAACCACCCTCCGCAAAACACACCATTGCATTCAATACCGGCGACGAACGAAAAACAGGAATCAATTTTTGGATGACTAAGGAAGCCAGCCCCGGAAGCATGGCTCACAACCACCCTCCGCAACAACCACCCCGTGGACACCAACACCCACAGTGTTTGACTCATCATCAGAGGGACTACTGCTGAAATATGCATACTTGCAGTGAAAAACAAGCACTGCTGTGTGCCGACAGATCCCTCGCGGGCAAAATCGATCTCCGACAGCCCTGCGAACGACGTACTACTCCGGGTTGGACAACCAACAGCTGGGGTGGGCAACCTATCGAGGGCACCATCAGGACAAAAACGCCTCCTCGGATATCGAACAGCTTTGCGGCGTTGCGGCACATCCATTCCCACCGAGGCAACCACGGTGCGGCGGAACCTCGCGGGTTCGGTGATGTCAGATGTCAGGGGAATGGTGAATGTACCTTGTAGTCAAAGGTCAAAGGGAAAACATGACAAGGATGACACCGCGAGTACGTACGCGCGTTGGACGTGACTGCTGCATAGCAACGGCCCTGACAAAGACTAAGCGCCAGGAGCCTTAGTCCAGCGTACAGACGCAGCAGCATCTACGCACATTACTGCTGTAGCAGTAACCTTTTTTATCCCGCTGCCGGCTGTATGGGTAGGTAAGCAGTAGTAGCACATGACTCATCATCCAGCGATCGCATTGCTTCTCACCATGGCTCCCCCTTTTCGTTGCACCAGTGGAACAACCGGGTCGCCTTCAAGATTTCACGGTACAGCCGGATCGCTTCCCTGTTCCCATGGTAGCATCCTCGTCCGGCTCGCGGTAGGACAACACTCATATTAGTTTGGGTTGGTCGCCCTGCTGTACTAGTTAGTCTCGCCGCACCGCCTGGTGTCTTGCCAATTGTCGACACCGTCGTGGCCGAAGAAGATAAACCTCCAGCAGTTTTTGCAGTCTGTTAGTGACTCTTCCTATCTACCGGCTTTTACGCCCTCTGATTGGTCCGGCGTTGGTTCCTAGCCTTGACCCTCTCCAGCGCCCTCTCGCCGTTCCGCATTCCGAGAACGCGGCTGCGCCGCGTTCTCTACCAGTTCGCGGCCGCTAGGCCGTGCTTTGGCCGTGGGTGTAAATAGACCTCAGATAAACGTTCGTATGAGTTGCATTCCCAGAAGACCAACTTCCCGCGCAAAAGAAACGAACGAACCCCCCTTTTCCTCACACTCTGCTTGTGCGGTGCAGCACGAATCACGTGCAGCAGTGTGTGTTGCTGACTTTTCCGGTTCCCTGATCTGGGAGCTCTCACCCATATATTTGCCTCGCCCGTACGCACCCGCATGTTTCTTCGCGGAGCCCCCTCGGCCCAACTTGAACATTGATTGAACAACAATGGTGCTGCACTCCAGACCGCAAACACAACAGCAACAACAGCGGAAAAAGAGCGGGTGGGAGAATTCTGGCGAGAATGAGGGAGCTAAGAAAACGAGGGGGGTGGATTGATGTGTACACCCATGAGGAAATATGATGAGTATGGAACACTTGCACTTTTGTAGGACTGAGATCCTTCGACCAAACTAATGCTGAGTTCTGAGGCACCCAAGGCCGTGTGCGCTGTCTAGGTGTGGCATTAGAGGGGGGAAGAAGAGATCCCCCGGAGGTTCGAAACAGCAGGATGCGCACTAAACCCAGGCTGCGTCGAGCAGTGGAAACCTCGCGTGGCCATTAGCGGGTGCCAAGAGGTCTCTTCGCAACAACAACAACCGTTGACGTTGCATGCCTCCCCCGTACGCAACAACGGTCCGCCAGAAGAAGCAGATCCTACGCTGTTGGCACGTGGTAGGCTTTTGTGGGTGTTGACGACAGTCTCGAATCGGTTCTAGAAAGAGGTGTGGTTGACTGGCTGTCGGAAAGATATGTCCACGTTACTAGCAAGGACCAACCAAACAGCTCGTACCGACGGCCGGGAACCCCAAAAAGCTCACAAAAAAGAAGTAAATCAACACCAAAGCTCCGTTCTTGCTACAATGACAGTCTCCCCTAGACAAGAGTCTCACATCGCCCGGCATACCGACCACAAGGACATCCCAGTCCTCCCCCCAGTACTAGGCAGCTATGCACATCTATTACTTCTAGAACCTCCACGCACCACAAACTGCTGCTGTGACGCGCGGTCGAGAGGTGGCGTCAAAAGCAACTTTTTTCAGAGTGTTCGCAACAGCACATGACGTTGTTACATGCCCCCCCCGTACGCAGCAACAAGAACGGTCTTTGTCAGAAGCAGCAGACCCTACGCTCTTGGCACGTGGTAGGCTTTTGGTGGATGTGGAAGATAGTCTCATAGCGGTCCTCGAATGAGGTGTGGTTGACTGGCTGTCGGAAAGATATGTCCACGTTACCAACACGCCAACCATACACAGCTCGTACCGACCGCCGGGAACCCCGAACAGCTCATCTTGTCACGAAAACAACAAAAGCAGCAATACACACAAAAGCTCCTTGCTACATTATTACAGTCTCCCCTAGACAAAAATAGTCTCAAATCGCCCGGCATGCCGACCCCACGAATGCCCCGGTCCTCTCGCCAGTACTAGGCAGCTATAGCACATAAATTACTTGTAGAAGCTCCACCCACCACAAGCTACTGCTGTGACGCGCGGCCGAGAGGTGGCGTCATAACAAGCGCGTTGTAGGCCAAAATCAACTTTTTCACGAGGAGCACGGGCGCGCCATTTCAGGTAAAAAAGTGGCGGGTGCCCGAGATCAGCCGCCACGACAAGCCGGCCTAAAGCGGCCGGGAGTCGCTATCACAAACCAATATAGCGCTGGGAACAGCCGGTGTGTACAGCGCAATAACATCTACAATAGGGTTGAAGAGCAACAGCACCAATCTACGACGGGGACGGTTCCAACAAACACGCTGGGTGCTCTCACGCAACACAATCCATAGACCGGAGGACAAAAACACACACACGCCACACAACCCGTTGGGCTCAGACCCAGCCGATGGCGTTACAAAAACGTGCCCGCCCCCAAATCGTCTCCTACCAACGTGCTCTCCCAACGGCTCTTTTCCGGAAGAGCCGTTACCGTTGACCGCCACCGTACGCGAAGAGGAAGTCCGAAACGTAAGTGTCCGCGAACGAGGCGCCAAACTTGGAGGTCAAGATCGGTCGCACTTGTTCGCGTTCGGCGTGAAATCTGCAGTGTCGGAGTGAGAGAGAGGGAGGTTGGTTGAAGTTAGATTGTATCAATTGACCGTTGACCACAACACCCCTCTTCCCGACGTTAGCCTCTGCATATATACACGAGGAGGGCTTCAGAATCCGAAATCAAAGCATTAAACTAATTAGTCAGCCGACTTTCTTAGAAGCCGACATCAATCCATTAGATACATTTTCGATTTCGGCTTCTAAAGGGCGCACAGATTGCAACCGAGTATGTCCGGCTCCCCCCTGCCCCTCTGCCATAATCCTTGGTAGGATATAGCATAAGGGGGTCCGGTGGGCATGAAAACTCATCCCCCCCCCTCTCCGACCCCTTGATAGGGGACGACAACTACCGCAAGGATGCCAAGAGAATGCACGAGGGTGTCAAGTGTTTTTCACCGAGTGTTTTCTCCACAACCAGGAGGGTACTGCTGTACCACTGCCGAAAAGGTGGTTTTGGAGGTACGTCGTCGCGAGGGCTTTCCTGAGAGGTATCGGTTGGTGTCAACACACTCCTGGTTGTGGAGCAATCAAGCTCTGAAAAACGCTGACAACCCCCGTGCGTTCTCTCGCATCCTTACGGCAACTAACTGTCACCGGATCAACGTCAACAACCCAGTTTTACTGCAGTGTTGACAATACCCCCGCTCCCCTCCTGATTTCGACTACATACATCCAAGCTTAGTGCAGGGCGTGTGCTGGATCGCAACCCGGTTCCCTTTCGTCTTGCATCACTCTACTTGTACCGTCGGAGACAACGTCTACATTCAAAGTCACAACATACAATATCCAAGACGGAAGGCAACAACGTATTGGGTACAGCGGGGGTCCCGGAATAAGGTGGTGGAGGGGCAGGTACTAATAATAACCGCCTGTATAGAAAAAGTGTCGGGGGGGAAGCGAGCCCCGGTCGGGGGCACTTGCGCGTATGCTCGGATGTTCGGAGATGGGCAGCGGGTGGTGCTTTGCGGCGGCTCATGTTAGGGGTGTCGATAACACGATTGCGGATGGCATTTCACGATGGGAGCCGGAGTCAATTGACGCACGTCTTGTGAGGCAGCCGCCTTATTCAACGTGTATTTCAACTTGATTACTCCCTCTAATGTCAGTCATTGTCACCCGTCTTATTTAGGGCGACCTCTGTATTCGAGGACCCCCACTGTACGTGAAAAATACTGTGATCAATGTCCGCTTGGAGTCTATATGGGGGGCCACATGATCAGGCGCTGCATGACGACGTCAACACCACACGAACGAGTCCCGACAGTTTCCAGAACCGAGAAACATAGCAGACTTTCTACAATGGAACCCGAAAAAAAACGCACGACTGATCAGCGCTGACTACCTAGTCTACCCTTTTGACTTCGGCTTCCAAAGAACGGGAAAAAGAGCAAACACCACAAACCACGCAAGAGATAAGACACGGCGGGTCTACAGGACAGCGCAAGGCTCCCAGCGTCATCGAAACAAACCAAGCGGGGCGGGGGGGAGTTGAACTCGCTTTTTTTTAGTCGTCACAATTTGTACTACTTTTCTTGTTCCATCGTTCTGTATTGGAGGAGGAAACAAACAGACGGGTCGTGTCATTCCGTTTCGCCCCCCCCACACACGCCATTGCACTCGTTTTTTCACAATCGTCACGATTTTTTCCTTTCTTGTTCGTCATCTAAAATTGGAGAGGTGACAAACAGACGGGTTGTGTCACTCCGATACCCTGCCCACGCCCCACCGTGTTCCGTCTCGCGGCCTCTTACCGGTCGAACTCTGCCTGTCGCTCTAGTACCGCCTGTTCGGTGGGAGAACCTGGCGCGTGCGCGGGGGCCTGGTTGACGATTTCAACGTACGCTTGCATGCACTCTGCCGTGGCAACAAAGGGCGCGATAGTTTCGCATGGGAATAGATATCGGGATATCGTGATAAGCTTGGGGGAACAAAAAAAGGGTGGTTTATGGCGACATCGCATGGGAATAGGGCGGGGGATATCGTGATAAGTTTGGGGGGAATGAAAAGAGGGTGGTGTATATGACGACATCGCATGGGAAATGATACCCATCGAGCTTTACGTAAGCTTGGGCAAGAAAAAGGGGGTATTTGACGACACGCAATCAAGGCAAGATGATACACGCCAGCGCTTGTTTGTGAACGAGCCGGTTGCCGTGTCTCATTTCACCAGTGCTTTATTCTTGAACAAGAAAACAAAAAATGACTCCACGCAAGGAGGGTTATAGACGATGTTTCTTAATCGACCCAGGACACTCCCAACAGCAAAAAAAAGAGAGAAAAACTCAAGCATTCCAGCGGGAGGTAGAATCAAGAAACGACGCTTCACAGCTGAACATGCTCCGAGGCGTTGGGTGGCGGAAGCTTTGAACCGCCCGCGGACGGGCCAGGTAAATGGCGACGAGACCTCCAACATGGCAAGAACGTCGTGGCTCTGATATAAACTAAGAGGGTTGTGTGACAAAGGCTCTTGGCCCTCCTGTATCGGGACCCCCTCTTATATCGGAGCCAAACGACTATAGCTTAACACAGTCCACAAGGCGTTTCAAGGCACATTTCATCACACGGACACAACCAACCCAAAGGCCATAAACCCGACGTGCCTTTACAGGATGGATGGGGCGTCCCCGGAACAAGTGCTTGCATGCCGTTCATCTGTTGGGGGAGACAATCATGGGTGACTCACCTCGAAAGGCAGGCATGACAACCTTGTCCATGAAACCGTCCGCCTCTTCCTTAGGCCCCCATCTCGCGTACATCATGCTGTCCGAGAAAAAGGGTGACCCCTTGTAGTAATCCTTTCGAAGCTCCTGTGGTAAATCATGGCGGTGGCAGAGGAATATGGTGCACACATATTGTACGGGGGATGGTGTTGTGGGCGTTGGGGTTTGCTGTGAGTTGTTGTGGGCAACAGCTCAAACTGTATTTGTGGTGTCATTGGCGGACAACAAGCAAACAAAACAATGTGTTTGTCGGGTGTGCTAAGCTATGACATGCTACGTGTGCTATGATATGCTCCTGCTGAAGGTTCGGAAAAACCGCCAGGCCACTCATAAGAAACACTGAACTTCAGTAACAAGGCTCCAAAGCCTTGCAGTGTCTCAACGATTGAGAACAGGCGGGTGCAACGCTATCAAACGGTCTGGCAAGTCGTGCCGGCGGCTGACCGCAATTTTCCTACGCCCTTATATTTCTTCACGCTGTAAAAAATTCTAAAACCCGTTTTCTTGTCAAGATGCTCTTGCTCATGATCGGGTCCTCGCTCTTCTATTCATAATAGTGTCCTGTACCACACAACATCAATTGACTACTTGTTTCTTCCGGAAGACAACAAAGAATGTGTGACGTCAGGTGTCTTGGGGGAGGAAGAGGACACGCCATTGTCCGAGGAGGCCACTAGGCGGGCGGGCGGGCACCCCCCCGATCTCGGGGGAATTACACTCTTGACGGGGAGAATACAATCTTGGGCGCACAACACACAACACACAAAACGTCATAGTGGATAAGGGAGACAAAAAACGCAACCAAGTTGATACCCGGCGCAAGTAACGTGCACAGAACTCCCCCCGCCCCCCCCCCAAAAAAAAAGCTGCTATATTGCGTGTACAGTAGCGGCAAATCAGCATCCACTACACGTCGCGCACCTCGCCCAGCTGCGGGTACTTGTTCCGGATGGCCTTGAGCTTAGCGTTCGCGTCGGCGTACTTGGCGGCGTAGTCCTCGCCGGGGAAAAGAGGCTGCAAGTCCAGCGCCAGCACCCTCACGCTCCCCATCGCCATGGCGGAGAGGCCGAGCAGGGGGAAGTCGTGGCCTGGGGCGCTGTACGCAACGGTGCTGTACACCTGCCGGACAGATTTGTTCGATAAAAATTGTCGGTCGGACCTAATGCTTCCAAAGCTAGCGACCATCACAACCACATGTCGAAAAAAAAAAAAGAAAACCACCGGAAAAAAAAAAGAAAGAAGACAAAAGTGTGAGAGATAACCTTTAGAAAAAGGGTGCAATCTTCCCAATGTCGACAACGATTGTTTCCCTCTTGTTCACAAGAACGTTTTGCTTGGAACACTACATCCGAAACCGTCAATTCTTCCCCTGTAGTGCGGGGTAAGATAGCAGCCGTGGCGTCACCTCCACCATGGGTCGGTGAAGCCACACCTTCTCCCTCACAACAAACAGCAGCTTTTGGACGCAGAAACGCAAACTTTTCCTGGGGTCAGAGGCCCTGTTGAAGCGAGCATCGTGATAGGGACAAAGATCGTTGATCTTGAACGAGGTATTCCAAGCAAGCTCGATTCGATCATGTCCCCGGCGATCGGCCAAAGCCGCCCGTTCCGCCAGCCACAACCACCCACCTGCATGTCCGGAGTGTCGAGGTAGCTCATGCGGACCTTACGCACGCGGTCGCCGGTATAAATGAGGTTCCGCACCCGCGACCGGCGCTCCGGGTTGCACACGGTGTCCATGCACCGGGGCACTGGCGACCGGCCGAGTGCCAGCTCGAACTATGGCGACCCGCATTCGAGGGGGATCATGGAACGAGAAGGACAAAAAGAGGTTGATAATGCTTGAGATGCCAAGAGAATGAACAGTCTTGAGTTAATGTTCGTGGTTCCAAGGCAATGATAGTCGTGAGAAAATGTTTGTGATGCCAAGGCAATGACACTCGGGAGTGAAATGTTTTGTGATTCCAAGGCAGTGCTGCCCGTGAGCTGATGTGTGTGGTTCTAAGGCAATAAAACTCGTGGGATAGATATGTTTCTGGTTCCAAGGCAATGTTGTTGGGGAAAAGGTTATGATTCCAACTGAAAATACTCCTGAGTTTTAATACTTGCAATTCCAAAGGATTGTAGTGTTGAGATATCCAACGCAACATTCTTGAGAATTGCTGCGTGTTGTTGTTGTTGTGATTTCGGAGGCCTCATGCAGAGTGATGTCGGAGATCTCACGCAGACAGGAAGGGAGGCGAGCGTCCGCATGTATCATAGGTTTCTGCAAAACAATCTCCGAATGATGAGCGGAGAGTGATATTCGAAGAAGTGGAAGGACGAGATGGGTCGCTACTTCACGTCCAGCCCCCGGCCAATCAATGCAGCGCATGCGTGACACGCAAAATGCAACATGATCATTTGGTGCGCGAGTCCTCGGCAGCAACATGTAGATGGTATCTAGACTCCGAGTGAAAGACTACCGTATACAACAGATATGCAAGTTGCTCTTTTCGATTCGTTAAGGTTCGCCGGGCTCTTCGAGTGAACAAACACGTCTGCTCTGTGACCTGTTCCAGGTTGGGGGAAGTCATAGGTGGCAGCCAGCTTTTACTTTCATCTTGCTCCACCCTTTGATGGCACTGCTGTTCTTTCATGAGCCAACTCCGGGGGATCACTTGTAGTAATGTTCGCATCGGGAGGGGTAGGCAACACGACAACAAAACCATCCGTATCTCCACAAGCCGGAATGGTTGGTCGGCGCTCATAAGCATTCGGCGACTGACTGCAACTCAGACAACCCGACACGACGCTAGTTTTCCAGTACAGCACCAGCAAGAGCGAAGGCCTCAAGCACCGAGCCCAAACGATGTGGGACCACATCATGGCCGCCACCACCGTCGTAAACAAGAACTGGCGTAGTGCGTGGTGGATCGAAGCCACCGGCGGTGAAATCAAGCTCGGGAGGATGACCGGCCCAGTGGAAGGAACTCTTGCGGCGCTTTTAGCGAATGCTCAAAACCGACCAAAACATGGGGTTAACTTCTCGTCATCGTAATTGTATGCGCCCAACGACGACACCAACAAATACGTGACCGCTGAAGCACAACGTCGACACATTGACACAGCAACACGATAACCAGCAACAACGGAAATACCGGCACACCTGGCACTTCAGTTGCCTCAAAAGCACCCCAACACGGATGTTCATTTCGACCTCTCCAATACAGATGTCGTTTCGTCTTTTCTTTCGTGCCCTCTTTTTGAAAAAGAAAAGAAAAAAAAGTCGCCTCAAAAGCGGACGCCCGTGTCCGGAGAAGGTTCGACACGGAAAAAGCGGAATGACGGGTGTCCTTTTCACCTTGAGTCGTTTATATCTTTTCTTCGTGCACTCCAAAACAAAAACACAGCAAAATAAACAACAAAAAAAGTCACCTCGAGAGTGGACGCCTGCGTCCGGAGAAGGTCCGCAAAGAAAAGCGGACCTCCCGAGCCTAGCGACTCCGTCCAGGCCAGCGGCTCCCCCTCGAAGCCCTCGTCCGACTGCAGCTGCAGCTCCGGGGGCGCCAGCACGTCCGACACGCCCAGCATGCGCGGCCCCCCGCCGCTGCGAGACGACCCCCCCCTGCCCCCCCCGTCCCTCGAGGAACCCCCGTGGTGCGGTGGCGGCGACGCCGCCCGGCTTCGGGACGATGAGCCTACGCCAGCGGAGGCATCTGTGTTGGCAAGCGGGGGCGGGGGAGGGGGACGTGAATGGGTGTGTTCCGCGTGGCCACGTACACGTACTCCCTCGCCAAGGCATCCGGCTTGGGGGCGAGTGTTGTCGTATCGTGTGCAAACATGGTACATATGTGTGATCGGCTGAAAAATGCAGTAGTAACAGGGGTGGATGGCAGGATCACGTCCGTCAAGAGGTACAGCAGTACTCCGCCGATAAGTAGGCGTGTTTGGAGAGTAGGAGAAACTCGAAGTGTCTCATGTCGATGTGTTCACAACTGGTGTTGACGTGCTTCAACACACCTTGCTGCCACACAAGCATGGAGGTAAGACGGTGCGCGGGGGGTGGGGGTGACGAAAAACGACCTCCCGTACATTGTAGTCCCCAACCGAATGCCCAACCCGCCACCGCACGGCACGGGGTCGACCTTGGAATATTTTCAGGGAAATGCCCACAAGAAGTTGTGATGCGACCAAAAAAACAACACCAACCTACAATAGAGACCATGTACGCCGAGTTCTGTTTCTTGCCACCATCTCTCTCGCGGCCTATGAGTTGGTTTCTTTTTTATTTTACATACTATCTACACTGGCAGGACTTTTTCTGGAAAATACTTCAGGCAAACGGCGAGTATTTGTAGCCATCTACCCGTTTAGAGGCATAATGCATACTCTACCCTTCTTGTCGGGAAACGCGGGAGAAAAAGGAGCGGATCGATCCGTTTTTACAGCTACTGTATCTGCCGATTTGTTGCCTGAATCAAAGACCAGACTCGGGGGTTTCTGTTGCGAAACCGTTGAGGCAGTCACCTACGGGCGAAGGGCACCATGGACGCGGACGTCCAGAGCAGCCAGTGAGGTCGGCGCAGGAGGCGCATTAATAACTTTAACAAATGTTGAGAGATCCTCTGCTGTTGTCCGATTTTCACCGAATCGCCATCCGCCCGACATCCCGTCATTATGTGGCCGCGGGTGCGAAATGATATTGCTGCTGCATCGTCTTCCACGCTGAGCAAGTCCCGGAGCTTCGGGGCCTACACATGAGCCCAAAAAAATGCAAAAAGCCCTTCTTTACAAGTTACCGCCTACGCTCCCCGCTCCCCCGACACCTCATCTTCAATATCGTCGTTCAGAAAAAGCCGCCCGCAGGCCTCAAGCGGGGCGGACGGAGTGTGGGACTTGTAGATGAGATTATATTGAGTTGTGGTGTGTGTGTGACTCGAAGGAAGTATGGGGCGCCCTGAGATGCATGCAGTAGCCTACACGAGCACGTGTGTGTATACAAAAAAGGGGGAGGGTGCTCAGGACAGAACTTGCACGCTCATTTCACCCCACCTCGAGCCAAAATCTCTACAATTACACACGGTTCAACTGCGTCAGGCGCAACCAAAGACCCATCAGCACTGCTGTACAGAAGCGACGGAGTGACTGCTGTTATTGTCCCTTCTCACTGCTGTTTTTTGCTCCAAGAAAAGCCCACCGCAGTGTACGGTAAGGCAGGCAAACATCTGACGCGTAAGTGATCTTTTCGACCTCGACGGCTACGAACAGGTACTTCATTACTAAAGCTGTAACGGCCCGGTCCGGTGCTGCTGCCTGCTGCCCCTGCTGGCCTGCTGCTGCTGCTGTTGCTGACAGGTTTGTAAGAAAATAACAAATCCGACTCGTCAAAAAATCAAACTTTTCTTGTCGGCTCCCTCCTCTGGGCCGCCGGCAGCATGCTGGAGGCCGCGCGTACGTCTCTGGAGCTCTAAACGAAAAGCCTCCCCTCGCTCGCTCACCTGCCAAGGATCGCCCGCGCTGCAGAGAGGCCAGCAGCGGCTTCGGTGAGAGGAAAGACGCCCCGAACTGGAAGAAGAGCACGAGACAGCTGAGCAGCAACAAGGGCGACAGCTGGGCGAAAGGGCACCCCATGGCAATCGATACAGCCCGCGGCGGCGACGACGACACCTCGCACGGGGAACGACGGGAAAACGCTTCACTTCTCTTCGTTTCTCCACTGACAAGTGGCTCGCCGCTGGTCCACCAAAGAGAGGACGGACTACGCAACAAAGTGGTGTGGTCGTTGGCTTGACAGCACGGCAGACTGTGCTGTGAGCAGCGTACCTGCGAATGGGGGGCTTCGCAAAATGGAAACACCCGCACATACCAAATCGACCCGTGTCCCGGTTTCGCTCGGATGAATGCCACATGATGGATGCGGACATTTTCCGGACACCACATCATGCGGAACAACCGAACAACCCGCCAAGGTGCCAACTGCGGTGCATTGTTGTTGGATGATCCGCAAGCAGCTGCGTGACAGACAACAGCAGTAATAGTAGCGGGCATTGATTGTGCTCCAGAACGACGGGTTCCAGCTCCACCGGGGCGCATCCGGCGTCAAGCGTGCTATCAGGCGAGCAAGCGCGCGGGGAGAGACTCTCTCCGATTCCGACTTCCAAACAGCAGTACAGCAGTAGTAGTAGCATCTACCATGTAGGACCGTTCTTCAAGGAAAGCCTTACCTGCTGGGTTCGCGCATTTTGTCTCTTGCACGAACATGCGAGGCAAATGCAACCTCCGGCGAACTTCTGCGCGCGGCCTCTTGTAGATTACCAACCCCCTCAAGAAAAGGGAACAGAAGAGGGAACAGAATAGAACATTTCGTGACCACGCTCGCTACTCTACCGATGAATTCCGATCCGCCTCCACAAACCAACACAACGCTTTCCTTCCGAACGCTGGCATACATTTTGTTGGGGCTCGAAATCTGGCATTTTCCTTCCACTCACTGAAAAGACTCCACCATATCCCGTTCGACTGCTGTGGGTATATCTCGAACGGGTAGTCTTTCTGTGTGTGTTTTTATTATTCCTTAGTGTACTTTTCTGCCAAACTCTTCTACAGCCGGACCGGCGAGGCATACGGTAAAACGTAAAACAAACGTGTGTCTACAACATAACACCACTACTACTATAGCTGTAGCTGGCCAATCGGACCGCTTTACCGAGAAATTAAGCAAGGAAGAACATAGAAGAACAGGGAGGGGCCAATAACCGCACGTATACTTCACGATTGCATAGAAGACAGAAACAATACAAATAGTCTGGAAACCATACCTTGGCCCTCCAGGGTACGCCATTCGTCGTATGTCTCCACACTACTTTCTTCCTGAATCAAGGACTCCGCCAACCCGATACATACATGCTGATTGCTGGACACAATTAATTATAACAAGGGCGATCGACGGCGGTGATCGACGGAGCGACGGCGGCGCGATCGACGAAGGCGGCTCAAGGCTCATACAACGTTCATGAAACAAACGCTCGTACAATGCTCATACACTAATTGCTCCCTTGCA
>FN649735.1:3218386-3252566 GCA_000310025.1 Ectocarpus siliculosus
CCGACCGACTTCACCCACCCTTCCGCTAACCCAACCCAATCTGACCCCAAAACACAACCCGACTTACCGACCGACCGACCGACCGACCGACCGACCGACCGGCCCAACCCTACCCTACGCTACCCAACGCTACCCAACCCAAAACACAACCCAACCCGACCGACGGACCGATCGATCGACCGACCGACCCAACCCACCCTACCCCCGACCCAAAACCCAGCCCGATCCCAAAACACGACCCGACCAACCGACCGACCGACCGACCGACCGACCGACCGACCGACCAAACCCACCCCACCGCACCCAACCCCCAACCGACCCAACCCTATACCCTACGCTACCCTACCCAACCCAACCCAACTCACAACCCGTGACAAAATAACGTTAAAACGACGCAAGTCCTTTGTTGCAAGAAACCTTCCTTCTACCACCTTCCCAGCATACTATACAGAATGATACACACGACGGCTACCAAACTGTCTTGTTGAGCCTGTTATCCACAGGGGAGCTATCGCTGTATTCTTGGGATCGTACAAAATATTGGTATGCCTTTGCTGACGCTCTGAGTTCATCGCTAGTCTATCTTAGACTCTTTTCTGTAGATTAGAGATGGATTCGGTGTGTCACATGAAAAAAAAAAACATTTGGTACATCGAAATTGGGTGCTCAATTAGGCGCCACTTTTTAACGTTGAAACAGATATTGAACGAAGGAAATCTGGGGTTTGCGACGCGGGATTGAATCGTGGCTAGTAATATATAAATTGTGGGGAAGTTTCATCGGGGGAACGGACAGGCAAGGGCAGTGATGATGTAGTGGAGCACAACATCATCATCAGCAGCAGTAGCAACAAGCAAGTGTGCAACCGCAGCTGCTACAGTGAGGTGAAAGAGCGATCTGCCGTAGAGTCCACCGCTGGTCAGGCAAAAGGTCAGGGGTGGGCCTCGGTTGGGTGACTGAGCGGAAAACCCTCCCGCCCTCCCACCCGGGTTTTGGTGCAAGTGGGGGTACCAAGTTCAGGTGTTACAGCTTGGCCTAGGTCTACGTGTTTGTGGTGTGTGTGCGGAACCTGGGGAATACGTTTTTGGAGTAGGGTACGCCCGGGTGGTGTGATGAAGTCGTGGGGGTCCACGACTCAAAGTAATAATAGCTCCAGACCCAGATAAGCATCACAAAGTATGCTTTATCCAACATGTTTACACAACATGAAAAACCCTGCGAAGGCTCTAGTACTTGTAAGTGCGGACCCCTTTGAAATTTTTTTTCTCTCATAGGACCTTGATAGGACAGATCAGATAGCTTCAGATAGAGCTAGCTCTTTGAAGCGGTATATCCCTGTTGATCGGAAGGACATAGGTGATCGGTGTAAGTTTTCCCGAGGTGATCTGAAGGACACAGGTGATCGGGATATGTTCGCTCTCCATGGTGTTGTGAAGGACATATTTGTAGGTAGTCGGGGGTATGTTTGCCCGAGGTGATCTGAAAGACACAGCGATCCGGGTGATTTTGCCCGAGGTGATCTGAAGGACATACCGTATAGATGACATAAGATACCACACCCACAGAAGATACCACAACCCTAAAAACAGTTGATCATAATTATCCACAGAGCCCCTTATTACACCGGGGTGTGGCTTAGCCGTGGTCACACACAAAGAGCAGGCAAACCTGCGCTAGAGCTATTGCGACGGACAACACAGTGGAGATGAACGAAACACACAAGACTGCTGGCATCGCGGCTCAGACTGTATTGAGTCAGACTCCGGCGGCGGCGCCACGCCCAATCACGTCATTTTTTTCTGTGGCCCCTAAGACTCCCGCAGCACCCGCTGTGTCTGCCACCGCCCGTGCTGATGAGGCCCGTAGATGATACGTGTCACGTTATCACACCTCGTGATTATAACATACCACCTCGTTGTCACTCGGTCGTGTGGGCGCACTTCATCTCACGGGTGACATTTATCAAACCTGTTGTTTATCACATCCCTTCTGAGTGTGGTTTATCACACGGGTCACGCAAGATACCATACCCCCACTACAGATTACCACAAGCCTCCAAAAATGTTTTCATACGGGTGTGGTATCTTATGTCTCCTACGGTAGGTGATCAGGGTATGTTTGCCAGAGATGATCTGAAGGACGTAGGTGATTGGGCTAGGTTTTCCCGAGGTGATCTGAAGGAAACATTAGGTGATCGGGGTATGTATGTTCGCTCCATGGTGATCTGAAGGACATAGGTGATCGGGGTATGATTTCAGAGGTGATCAGAAGGACATAGGTGATCGGTGTATGTTTGCTCCGTAGTGATCTGAAGCACATACGTGACCGGTGCATGTTTGCTCCATGGTGATATGTAGGACATAACATGGTAGGTAATATGGGCTCCAGACTGCTGGGTTATTGTCGGACGGACAGACATGCATATGTAGGTCTAGCCATAAGCAATGGTGCTTGAAGCGTTTCAAAATCGGACCGCATAGCAGCTTCAAAAACCCTGCTTGTAGCTCACCAATCTCGGTCATAGAAGGATCGTTTGGACAGTCGCGGACAGCTAGCCTGCAGTGTATCACAAGGGCTACAATCTCCGACACTACAATTGTGCACAAGCGTCGACGGCAGACGGTTAATTTGTGATCGTAGTTTCGTACTGGAGTTAGACTTTGAGAAACTGAGATATGCAGGCAATTCCTGGATTTTTCAGAGGTCCTGCGGTCCCCCCCCCCCGCCCTAAATATAAAGTAAGCGAAATGGTTTCGAACACGATTGTGCCGCCGCCGTGAGAAGTCAACAGAATGTTTACGGCACGTAGAATAGCATGGCCGTTTGTTTCAGCCCAAGTCAGGGTACATATTGCCACCTAGGTATAAGTGCGTGGTAAAGATTGTACAGCAAACTTGTCTGCGTCGAGCATGCCTTCCGCTCTTCCTCTGCTGAGTTGGTGGCCACGAGTCCGGTACCGTCGTTTCGTGGTCCAGTATCGTTCATTCTCCAAATAGGCGTGGTAAATATGGCCGTTGGGCCCCGTGGTGATTTGCGGCATCTGTCGTACAACCTGGCCGCAATTAAGTTTTCCAAGCCATCCCACTACACGTGCTTCTTTGGATTGCCGTGGCAGGAGAAAGCTGCTTGTTTCCCTCAACGCGACACTCATGGTGGACGTCGCGGTAGTTATTCTCCGTGTGGTGGCGGAGATCCATGATGTGGCAGAAGGCATCAACGAGAACCATCGGCAAGCTCGCCGACTGCTCAAGAGAGCAATGGCCATCGAGACTCCCGTGCTCGCCGTCCACAATGGCACAATATTGTCTTCGTCCGAGTCACTGCGCCAGCTCTCAGCGACCGTGGAGAATATCCGGAACTTTTTGGAGGGATATGCGCGAACGACGAAACTCAATCGCGCCCTGAAGCGAAAATCGAACGCTGCCAAATTCACGCAACTCGGCGTCAACCTCACCGAGGGGATGCACGCCCTTCAACTAGACGTTGCCGTGGACGCGTGGGCGAACGAAGATGCATCGGACCGCCTAGAAGACCTCGAAAATATGGTGGACATGATGGAAATAATGGAGCGCAACCGAACGGAGAACCACGCAGAGGTTATGGATGTCTTGAAGGTGAGCATGAAAAGGTGCTCCAATCTCGAGACGTGCCAGCTGAGCAACCTTCTTGCAATACCGTACATCATTTTGCCGCTTTCGTTAGCTGTTTGGTCTCCTCGTCAGCGCCTGGAACTGGTCTGACGAGTAAGGTGTACCTCACTAGTAATGGACGACGGGTTTGTGTCATTTGCGGCACAAACACCTGGTGATACGCGAAGTAAAGAGGTCATATGGCCTCGGTGGTGCGTTCACCTCGGTACATTCAAGCTACGGGCTAGTGATCATCTGACATGTCTCCATCCCTCTCCTCGACATGCTTTGCTATCACTCAAGACACTCCGGAACGATGAGCGGTCGGAGCTAACCGGGTGGATCGAAATCGACTACGAGCAAGACCTGGATTTCGACGGCAGCACCTTGCTAGGTTCGGGGGGCTTTGGCGAAGTGCGCACGGCGAAGTGGAATGGGGCGGATGTAGCGGTGAAGCATCTCCTGGCGAGCGGCATTCAGCGCGACTGTGTCCGCGACCTCAGAAAGGAGATCCGCCTTCACTCCAGCCTCTCCTTCGACTTCGTGGCCCCGCTTTACGCGGCTTCTACCATCGCTCCCCACCTCTGCCTGGTCGTTGAGCTCGCTAGCGGGGGCTCGCTGCAACAATACCTGCACTCGGCGAGCGAACCTCTTGCACATGCGCTACAGACGGCGTTCCTGTACGACGTTGCCAGAGGCATGGCGTTCTTGCACGTCAAGGGTATCCTGCATCGAGACCTCAAATCTGCGAACGTCCTCATGTTCGCAAACGGGCGCCTGAAGCTCTGCGACTTCGGGTTGTCCAAGGTCAAGACCGACCTCTCAAGCAGGTCGACAAGGGGGGCTGTCGGCACCACCCAATGGATGTCTCCGGAAGAGATGGACGAGAGCCCTGCGAATGAGCTGACGGATGTGTACAGGTGAAGCATTGGGATTGGGTGTTGGCGGTTTCTTGTGGGGGGATGCGTGCTCGTGTTTTGCATGCCGTAGCGGTTTGACCATTGACCACGCTTGAGGGGGGAGAGTTTGCTCATTTACACGTTCTGCTGCTAAGCGCAAGAGTATCTACGCGCGATTGGCCTTCTGTGGCCGCATTTCATTGGCCCCCCTTCGCCACCAACGTTCCTCCCGCACCACCCTTTTACCCATGTGGGCTGGACCCGACCAGTTTTGGTGTCCTTTGCTTCGAGGTAGTCACCCGGACAGAGCCGTTCAAGGGAAAGAGACCTGCCCACGTGATCGGGGCGGTGCTCTATAGGAACGAGCGACCTCACATTCCAGAAGAGGCATCTGCCTCGCCAGACGTTGTGCCTCTGATGGAGCAATGCTGGAGGCAAGACCCTGTGGAGCGCCCCGAGGGATTTGGGCCCGTGGTTCGAGCGCTGGCGAGCGTGGTGTCGCGTTTTGGAGACCCTCGCAATCACAACGCCGCTGCCGCAGATGTTACCTCTTCACGAGGTGTAAAACTTGGTGGTACAGCACCACCTACGGCTAGTAGCGGCGTTGATGCGGCATCAGGTTGGTCTGGCGCGGCTTCCCAATCGACCGGAGCCGATCCTTGGGCCTCTCCTGATCAAATCAATCAGCTTCCGCCCGCTGAGCCCCCTAGTGGCAGAGATGATTCTACGCTCGAGGGGGGTGTTGCTCGGCGTGCTGCTAAGGAGACGGTGGTTCCAGACTCCGGGAAGGTATATGCGCCCTTTGCCTACCTGCCGATCGCGAGTACGGACCTCCCTCCGTCTGGTGGAGGTACCAGTGGCCAATTCAAGAATCCCACCAAGATGTTCGGCCAAAAGCTCAGAACAGAGGTGAGAAACCGTTTCTTCGTTCAGTTTTAGGCTACACCGCATAGTGCAGAAGAGTGCTCACAATGCCCAATGGTTGATAA
Source organism: Ectocarpus siliculosus (assembly GCA_000310025.1). Classification (NCBI taxonomy): domain Eukaryota; class Phaeophyceae; order Ectocarpales; family Ectocarpaceae; genus Ectocarpus; species Ectocarpus siliculosus. Next base: position 3,223,904 of record FN649735.1, read on the forward strand.
GGCAGTTCGATTCATCAATGATCTCTCTCCTTTGTTATGTCGCTTTTTTAAACCTTGACCGCACGCGTGCACCCCTGCGCGCTTTCCCTTCGTATTCCAAGGTACCCGGTTCCTCTGGTGCAGCCAAAGGCGAAGACCACCCCACCAATGCTTTGACGCTTACCATTAGGGCACATATGCACATACACCTGTCGAGCTTTCCAATTAAGGTCGCCCCCTCCCAATCGGACCTGTTGACACAACTTGCCCTGTACGCGTAGAACAAGCACGCGGGAAAAAGGCGAATACCAGAGCCCCCACTGGCTGGTGGCAAGGTGTACGATCTGGACGACCTGGCGGTCGCAAAGGACCTGTGCAACCAGGCGGTCGGGTTGAGCCAACAGGTGACTATCGAAGACTTTTTGTTCCCCAAGGAACTATCGTAGAGCGTGACATTTTTGGTGAGTAATGTTGGCCACCACCTACGTCTACCCACTGCCAGATACATGTTGTAAAGAGCAAACTACACTGAGACCGAGTCATCTAAGAGCGACCACAGGCTGCTTTGATGGCCCTGGCTCAGGAGCACCCTCATGTGTCTTTGTCGCTCAACAACCGGGCGGGGTTGTTGAGCTTCTGTTCCTCCACGTTTCTAGCCCTCACCGCAATTCCTTTGCGGTTTTGCGTCGAATTACAGGGCAAGTATGAGGAAGCCGAACCTCTGTCGGAACGCTCCCTCGCCATCTGCGAGAAGTCTCTTGGCCCTGATCACCCTGATGTGGCGACAGCGCTCAACAGTCGGGCGATTTTGTTGATGAACCAGGTGAGAGCCAAGCCATCTAGATAGAGCCGAACATGTCCCTCCGCAGTTCTATTGAGCGATCGCACGCTGCTCGAGAGAAGGCCCTGGCTCAGGAGCACCCTCATGTGTCTTTCTCGCTCCACAACCGGGTGGGGTTGTTGAGCATTTGTTCTTCCACGTTTCTACCCCTCCCCGCGTCCCCTTTGCGGTTTTGTGTCGAATTCCAGGGCAAGTATGAGGAAGCCGGACCTCTGTTGGAACGCTCCCTCGCCATCCGCGAGAAGTCTCTTGGCCCTAATCACCCTGATGTGGCAACGGCGCTCAACAACCGGGGAGAGTTATTGATGAGCCAGGTGAGAGCCAAGTATTTAGCGCTTCTTGACGACGTTGTCCCTCCGCAGTTCTATTGAGCAATTACAGGCTGTATTCGAGAGGAGACCCTGGGTCCGGAGCACCGTCATGTGTCTTTCTCGCTCAACAACCGGGCGGAGTTGTTGGGCATCTGTTCCTCCACGTTTCTATCCCTCACCGCGTCCCCTTGGCGGTTTTGTGTCGAATTCCAGGGCAAGTATGAGGAAGCCGGGCCCCTGGTGGAACGCGCCCTCGCCATCCGCGAGAAGTCTCTTGGCCCTATTCACCCTCTTGTTGCGACAGCGCTCAACAGCCGAGCGAATTTGTTGATGAACCAGGTGAGAGCGAAAGGGATGCTTCTTGCCAAACTCGTCCCACCGCAGTTCTATTGAGCGATGGCAGGCTGCTCGAGAGAAGGCCCTGGCTCAGGAGCACCCTCATGTGTCTTTCTCGCTCAACAACCGGGCGGGGTTGTTGAGTTTCTGTTCCTCCACGTCTCTATCCCACACCGCGTTCCCCTGGCGGTTTTGTGTCGAATTCTAGGGCAAGTATGAGGAAGCCGGACCTCTGTCGAAACGCTCCCTTGCCATCCGCGAGAAGTGTCTTGGCCCTATTCACCCTAATGTGGCGACAGCGCTCAACACCCGGGCGAAGTTATTGACGAACCAGGTGAGAGCCAAGTCATCTAGAGACGAACCTGTCCCTCCGCAGTTCTATTGAGCGATCGCAGGCTATTGGAGAGAAGGCCCTGGCTCAGGAGCACCCTCATGTGCCTATATCGCTCAACAACCGGGTGGGGTTGTGGAGCCTTTGTCTTCCATATTGTAGCTCTCACCGCGTCCCCTTCGCGGTTTCTTGTCGAATTCCAGGGCAAGTATGAGGAAGCCGGACCTCTGGTTGAACGGTCCCTCGCCATCCGCGAAATGTCTCTCGGCCCTGATCACCCTCATGTGGCGATAGCGCTCAACAACCAGGCGAATTTGTTGATGAACCAGGTGAGAGCCACGCGATGCTTCGTGCCGAACTTGTCCCTCCGCAATTGCAACGACCGATCACCGGCTATTCGAGACAAGTTTTTGGGTCCGGACCACCGTAATGTGCCGTCATCGCTCAACAACCGGGCGGAGTTGTTGAACGTTCCACATTTCTACAGTAGCCCTCGCCGCGTTCCTTTTGCGGCTTTGCGTCGAATTCCAGGGCAAGTATATGGAAACCGGACCTCTGTTTGAGCGCTCCCTCGTCATCCTCGAGAAGTATCTTGGCCCTGATCACCCTCATGTGGCGACAACGCTCAACTACCGGGCGAATTCGTTGGTGGACCAGGTGAGAGCCAAGCCATCTAAAGACGAACATCTTCCTCCGCAGTTCTATTGAGCGATCGCAATCTACTCGAGAGAAGACCCAGGCTCCGAGCACCCCCATGTGTCTTTTGTCGCTCATCAACCGGGCGGGGTTGTTGAGCTGCTGTTCCTCCACGTTTCTATCCCACACCGCGTTCCCCTGGCGGTTTTGTGTCGAATTCCAGGGCAAGTATGAGGAAGCCGGACCTCTGTTTGAACGCTCCCTCGCCATTCGCGAGAAGTCTCTTGGCCCCGAGCACCCTGATGTGGCGACAGCGTTCCACGACCGGGCGAAGTTGTTGATGTTCCAGGTGAGAGGCAAGCGATTCTTCTACACATAAGAATATATTCCTCCGCAGTTCTAGATCTCGTTTTGACTGCAATCCAGCTCTCTGCCACGCTGCATACCCACATCCCGAGATACTACGAAGGGACGTTTCAGGACAGTTGGTGTGGTGTCCTCAGGACGTAGTGCTCAACAACCGATTGTTGTTGAACAAGAGGTTCAATTCTTCATTTTGTCGCGGTGAATTTGCTCAAGTCAGCGGGCTTGTTGACGGCAAAGGTGACAGCAGGTGCCAGTATTTCCGACGACACAAATGTGATGCCCTGTTTTTTTGTTTTGTTTTGTTTTTTTTCTTAATATGACACAACGAAACCATCTCTATCATAGAAAAGAGTCTGAGAGAGATTAGCAATGGATTCATAGCTTCAGAAAGTTTCTCACATACCATCATGTTTTTCGTATCGTAGTCTGACCGGACCATTGCTGCACCACTGCTTGTGTAGACTAGACTACGTGGTGAACGAATCTTTGTTTTCACCATTCTTCGAATACATATACCATGGTTGAAGGATTTCTCAACCCTGCATCTAAATAATACTGTATCCACAGGACAAGTGCACGGAGGCAGTGCCACCATTGGAGAGGGCCCTCAGTATCCGTACGGAGAAGCTCGGAGGAAATCACCAAGACACGGTCAACACTCGGGACTTTCTGGAACGTGTGCGAGAGAAGGTTGGTGTACAGTTCCGCCGTTTAGTAGGCAACGGTCTCATGCAAAACACAATGCGCGAAGACCTGGCACGTACTCACACTTTGTTCTATGTTGCAGGTCTGAAGACCGAGATCGAAGAAGCCGCTCGGGATAGCGGTCACTGAAACGCGACAAGCAAGACAGGGTGCAAAGCTCCCACGGGGAAATTGCACCAAGGGCAACGGTACGTCGCATATCTTGCCCACGTGCACGGCGACTGCGGTGTAGAATAAATGTTGCAATTCGTTGTTGATACTGACATCGGCACGTCGTGTTGTCACACCAAGCTCGATTTAAAGACAGCTTTGCCACCCAACGGATGTTCACAGTCTGGGTCAACACCCAGCCCCTAAGTGTTTGACTCTCGCTTGGTTCGTGGGATGGCCCACGCACAACCATTCCGTTCAACGCTGTATCCGTCAACGTAGAGGTGTGTGACGCACGACATAGTGGTACGGATCGAAGGCTGACGGTCGCAACCACATCCTCCACGGGGAAGAATGAATAACAGTCAATGCGTTGGGTGTCTCCAGAAATGTGCAAGTGGTGGCTTGGGGCAACTCCACTCTGGCTGAATACCCTGGCCTCAACTTCGAGCACAATGTTGTCGTCCGCGGTGTACATTAGCCCATCCGGGTCGCTCAAAACCAAACACAATACTGTAAGAAAGAGAAATGAACACGATCCGATGGAACGGTGAGTACGCTCCGGACATACGAAACACCCAACCTCTCCCGCACCCCAGTTCTATCCCCGCTACAACCCTGGCACTGCGTGCTCATCGTCTTCTTCGTTTGGAAACTCGACCAAAATATCTCTGAGTTTTCCCTGGGCGAACTCCTGCGCCGTGTGCATATCTGCCACGGTGCAGCCCCGGAGTTCGTGCAGACCCGCGACAAGCGCCAGTAGCTGCAGGGGACACCGCACAAACGTCCCCGGTAAGAGCTCGCCTGCTCAAAGTTTGCACCGGCAACAACAAGAAACACGGAACGTGAAAGCAGAAGCAGAAGGCGCGACGAGGTAGGTGGAACGGGCGGGTGTGGGTGTGCGGAGCTCTATTCTGGGCGATTTCAACGAGCTTGAGTGCGATCATGTAGAAACGCACAACGAACAGGTACACCACACGCCAAATGGGGCAGCGAGTACATGTCCACGACGAGGACCCGGATGGGGCCATGGAGGACAAACAGTACCAACGCGGCCACCCAACAGCAGCAGCAAAGGTTAACACCCACACGCGACACAAACATCAGCCAAACGGAACCCCCCTTAGCACCTCATGCACAAGCCAGTGGATACCAGCGACGAGACATCACCATCAATAGCAACAACACCACGCTGGGACGACGGACCTAGATTCCGGAAGCTCTGGCCGTGCACGTAGACCCCAACCATGCCGTCCGTGCGGAACTGAAGCTGGAGCGTCATCGGCCGATTCGACCGGTTGCGCACGGTGGCCACGCACTCTGCGACTCTCCCAAGCTTGAGCACGTCCGGAAGCCCGTCAACCGTGACCTAACGAATGGCAGCCGCAGCAACAGCACGCAGCAGGTGTTATGAGCGCACGATTAGAGAGGGAGACTCTTCCTTGCGTTTAGTTGTTATATGGATTTGAGCACGCCTATTATGGTCGGTCGGGAAGGCCACACGAACAGCATTACACACTACACCATTTTACAACTGCAACTAACTGTTCGCAGCGGTCAGACAGACAAACGCCTTTTTGTTGAAAAAAAAGAGTGGTGAAAGGTGCCCGAAATTTCCAACGCAACAAAAAAGAAAGGCTATGCCGATGCATTTTGTGTCTCGCAGATTGCGGAAAATCGTCCTACTCTCCGCATGCCTGTCGCGTGCGTGCCTAAGCCCGATCAGTCTTGCCTCGTTTAACGCGGGGAATTCTGAGCTAAATAGGGTCACAGATGGTATGCTCAAGAAGCAACAACAAACCGCGAAGACGACAACGATGACAACAAACGCAAGGGACACCAACAACTGGTGTCAAGACACGAAAGAGGCCCAACGCACCTAACCCAGGCTGGACGGCATACTGTACACACATCTAACACCCCCCTGGGATCTCTACTTCAAGTTTTCAGGGTTACGGCTAGGGTTATCTGAACTTGGCACATACCGTAACACGCCCCGCACATACCATACCCCTCGCACCAATCTCACGCCCGCCCGCGTCGCCCCCTACACGCCATGCCACGGCCACGACCGCCGTCAACGCAGGCAAACAAGGAATCGCAGACCAGTCCCATGCGTCACCCACGTGAACGCCCCATAATCTCGGCCACCCGTGACAAAGTTCTGGGCAGTTTTTGAGAACTGGCTCTCCTGCTACACACGGGAGTGCCGCCCAACAACGCCCCCCCCCATTGAAAACACCTACAGTACGCGCATGATTCACATGGACTGCCGTTATCCTTCGGAACGGGAGTCACGCCGCTCTGCCCTAAGTTCACGCACGATTCGCTGAGTATGTCAAGTCTGTGGTTGCACAAGACTTTCTCCACCAAAACGCTGCCCATTTCGCCCCCGTGGCAACCTCGAGTCCTTCGCACGGGAACCTAATGTCCACGCCGGCCGCGGTGTCATGGCTGCCACATCAACCGGGAGACTCAAACCCCGCTCTTGACATCCGACAAGAACGCGGTTGTTTGGGTGCGTATACAAACATGGCTGACGGGAGAGGAATCTTGAACCCCTCTCGCGACGTACGCTGGAGGCGTGTACCGCAAACGGAGCCCCATCTGCGTGACCCCGACTGATACGCCCAAACCATGTGGAAAGGCAACGTGCACTCAGGCGTCTAGCACAGATGGGATGACAACTACACGACAACAAAAACAATCAATCCTTTCCATGAGGTTGCACACTGGCGACCATTTTTAAAACGCTCAACCACTAGGTTGCATCGCTGTCTTCCAAGTCCCACGACCACAACACGGAACTCATACACGGTCCTCGGGGACGCACACACACGCGCGCGCAACGCACGACCCGCCGCTCACCTCAACTTCCGGTCGATCGGGGGCCTCGAACACCACCGGACCGCCCCGAATGCTCCCCGACTCCCCCGTGGTCGTCCTCCAGCACACTTCCACCCGGCCCAGCGTGTGGCTCCCCTCCCCGAACCCGCCCTCCCCCGCATCGCCCCCCGCCCGCGCATCCCCACGAACGGCGTCCAAATATCCCTCCTTGCCCGGGGGGGGGGGCGTGGTTTCTTCCTTTGGACGCACGGAGTACATCAGCTGGTGACCCTCCTCGGGGCGGAGGAGCACGCGGCCGTCGAAGCGCTCCACGGCCGTCAGTAGGCAGCGGTCGTCGTGCGGCGGTGCTTTCCCTTCCGCCCCCGCCCCCCCGCCCGGTGACGGGCCCCGTCCGTTCCCCCCGCCACCCCTCCACCAGCGATCTCTCCTCCGAGCCCCCTTCGTCGTCGCGGTACTCGTTCTTACCCCCCCGCTTTCCGCTTCTCCTTCTCCCTGGAGAGGTGGTCTTGCCCCCCCGTCCCTCGCGGTGTCCGCGGTCTCATTGTCCTCGTCCCACGGCGATGCGGCCAGGGGGTCGCCGCCCTCGCCTCCCCCGAGGAGCGACGCCTCCACCCCGCCCTCCGGGATGAAGTGGCACGACTCTAACAAGAGGTCCATCTACTCGAAAGGAAGAGCGGAGAGGGGAACGGTGATTAGTCACAAATGAACCGCTGTTTCGTGGGGGGGGGGGAGGGGGGGCACTGCTGTGGGAGGGGGAGCACTCGTTCTTGTTGGCTGCAGTAACAAAAAGGCCCTACAATGGTCAATTGCATCTGAGGTGAGATGAAGCGCCGCCCCTTGCACCATTTACTGGAGTTCTTGTATCCATTCCCACCCTTGTAAGTGCCACTTCCGGTGTGTGTTGCTCGTCGGGCGATTGATTTATTCTGATTTTTCGTGGTTTGCGTTAGCCATCTCCTGCACGACGTATGTGTAGTCTTTTTCGGCCACAACGTCCCGCGGCATATTTCTGCTGCTCCGTAAATCTAGTGCCAGCTTCATCACACTCATTCTTCACACGTTAGGGGGCGTAAATGAGGACGGGGAAACTCGTGAAGCGTGCGTAAGATGACCAAAAGAAGGGGCTTCTTTCTTCATCTACCCTTCTCTCCGGCAAAAAGCCTTGCGGGTCGACGAGACTGGCCGCGAATAGCAGGTCATGCCGGGGCCCCGAAAATGGGAACGTCACTTCGAGAATAGACAGGTCACCCAGCACCCCGGCCCTTGATATTTCCAGCCACCAAGACCCTCCTCCGGCCACCAGCAGACACGAAGATTAGGAACGCGATTTCTGCGATGTCTCTCTCACTCACCTGCGTGGTGTTGACCAGCTGCACCTCCACGAAGGGGCTGCCCCTCACCGCTGTGCAGACGGGATTCACGCTCACGGGGTTCATCACCGAGAACCGGTAAAACTTGCGCATGCTGCGCGGCTCAGACCCTTCGGGATCACCGGCCACGTGGTACTTCACCGTAACCTGTCGCGAGGCGACAGAGAGAGTGAGAGAGAGAGATCAACACAAAGTGCCCCAGAGGAGAAAAAGAAACAGCTGGAGACTCTCAAGGCGCTCGACACAGCAACTGCGATAAATAACTGGAGCCCGCTCGCTTGCCAAGGCCTACAGCACGGCGGAAATGTCTCCAATTGCCAAAACAATGCCCACAGCTGGGTGTCTGCACATCACAACTATTAGCCCACTCCTGCTCAAGCTGGGCACAAAGCAGTTAACAACACGCGACAAAACAACTTCTCCATTCAGTCATTTTCTCCATATATTCCCCCTCCCTCGCTGTCTCTGGCACTCCTTGGGTCGCTCCGTGCTGTGTCTTATCTCTTCAAGTTCTACGCCCTATGATCTGTCCTCTTTGCCCCTGTCACAGATCAAGCCCCCCATCTCCCATCCCCAACCGTTCGCAGTAAATGTTGCCGTCCCGGGGGTTTGTCTGCTCCTAGAAGGACAGTTGTTATCCTCTCTTTTCTCACCCTGAGCGTGTGCGTGCCGAGTTCCTCCAGAGTGTGCTCCACGATCATGTCCAGGTTCTCCGAGGGGCTGAGCAGGGGGGCCGGGTTTGGGCGAGACACGCTCGCACCCCTCGCCGTGCGCCTGTCCTCCAGATCCACCCGGCCCGTCGGGGACTGAAGCTTGGCCGACAGCGACGCGTTAACGAGCACCGTCGTCGACATGTGGTTCAGCACGCTATTGGAGAAGGGTAGGAAGACGAACAGCAGTAGGAACGGTTTTGCGGCGAAATATCAAGGGTTTGAAGATAAGACTGAACTAGCGGGAAAGTGGATGCAGTGATGGTTACGTGGGGAACCCAGGAGAGGCGCCATGAGAGCAGAGTCCTTTTCTGTTAACGGTGGGTTCTCAACAACCATCTGTGCATTGTGCATCATGAGAGCAGCGCGCTTTCCTATAGCACCGCCGGCTCTCAACAACCCGACCTGCTTAGCCCGCATGCAGGTTTAGCCTGCAGCATGTGACGTTGCCGTTCCCCCGGGCTCTCTACTGCTGCTTCTTCACTGGCACCAATTTCGGGTGGCGAAGTTTCTTGGCGACACAAGGGAAGGACACGATTCGCTGCAAGTCTGCTGCTGTGTGTGCGGACAGATTTTGCGGGAGCAATCTACGGAGAACCGCGGGGGGAGTGGAACAAACAGGTAACACCCAGCACCCACCAGACCACTACCGGAAACACCACATATGACCACATGACAGATGATAGAGCTCTCGAAATATAACACCGGGAATGTGGGCAGGCACCGAGGCCTCTGATTCACACCAACAGATCGGCGGTATGTTGCGAGCAAACCCTGTAAAACATGTGTTGCTGGCGTACATTAGAAGGTTCCATCTCGGTGTGGGTATGTGAGCAGATGATGGTGACATGGTTTTTTAGTGTGGGGAGGGGGAGGCCATATGCGTGTCCTCTCGAGGGTAGAGAAGAAGCAATCGCTGCTGCAGCTGCAAAAAACTGCGCCGAAGCCATTTTGTTCTACAGCAGTTGTATCTACAAAGGCTGTGTATTGCAAGAGCAGCAAGTATCTCCGCGGTGTACGTGTAGTCGTATATACCGCTGGCCTCCCCGGAAAAGGAGCATCAAGATGCCCCAGCTCTCGTCACTTGCTCGGCAACAAAGAAGCCTCGCAAAACCGTACCTGATGTAGGCCGTGAAAGTCTCGCCGAGGTAGATGTTCCCGAAGCTATCAGGGAGTTTGAGGGCGCTGCTGAGAGCGAAGTCGCCCTCCCCCCTCGTCGATCCCAACGACATAGGATCAGAGGGGGTAGCTGCGGAGCAGGGCGGAAGCACTCTGCGACCATCTAATCGGGGCTTGTACAGCCGCATCACGCGCAACGTGGGCTGTTCGCTCGTATCCGCTGGTGCAGGCGGCATGGCTCCCCTGGCATCTACAAGCACCAGCAGCTATCGAAGTCTCGTGTGTGTCTTGCTTCGCTTGTCGTGTTCTTGTGTTGCTTGCCTGGAGGGGCTCTCCAGCCTGCTCATGCCGAACTTTGATCCGCGGAACCCCCGGCGGCGGAACCAAATGGCGAAACGCGAACCAGGCGGAGATTTTCCTAGGGAGATCTTTGCGCGAGTGGGACCATGATACCATTCGGTTACGGTAGCTGGGCGACACGTGTGTGCCGGCCTTGGGGCCGAAGGGGTAGGGGAAGGGGCTGTCGAATCACGATACTTGTCATACCGCGTGCTTTGCTAACGAGGGGGAGGAGACACGATCGTCTCGAGGCCAGATTCGGATCGCCCGTCTTGGGATAAAATAAGCATCACGATTCCTCCCGGAACACAGCACACAACCCTGTCGGACGGCGAAATTATTAGCCAGAGAGAGCACAGCGGGGCGTTGAGATAGACAAAGAAATATTTCTACTTCTTGACCACGAACAGCATTGGGTGGCCGCGGGACCCCCTTCACGTCAGACCATGATTCAACCCGGACCAAGCTCCCTTGGCTCTTTTGCTGCTTTCAAGGCGCACGAGTTTGTGGCACACGCCGGCAAGACCAACTGCGTCGCCGTTGGGCCGCGATCGGGACAAGTCCTGGCTACCGGAGGAGATGATAAGGTGCGTGCAGAGAGCACGGCAGCACGCGCCATAGTAGTAACTCCGTCATTCCCCGAAGCTGTTGTTGGACCGTGCGTGCTCGAGCACCAACACACCTCGCGGGGAGCTGCAATCTGACAAGTGTAACCCCAAACTTGTGTTGCTAGCAGGTCGCGAGAAATGGTGGGGGAAAATGTCATGAGCGATTGGCAGAACACGGCGCAATGAGCATACTGACTGCTGTTCTTTTTGGTGTACAAAGTACACAATGTACTGTCTAGTTGTACCCACATGTGATCATTCTCGTTTGGGTTGTCTCATGACGACGTTGTGACCGGGGCAAGCGTAATATGACATCATGTCTCTAGCGACAGACAATCAGTCATGCACGCAAATAGACCTGTGGGGAGCCTGCCTGAGTCATATGCATAGTTCTCGCCTTACCATTGTTTGTTCCCCTCACGACCTCGTGTCGAAGTTGACCCATCAATCGGTCTTATGATATTCTCAAGATAGGCCGTGGCGACCAGGAAAATCTGCTAAACACGGTGAAACCAAGTTCGCCTCGTATCCCTCTTATCCATCGTTTCTGACGGCGGGGACGTTCCCCATTAGGTCGGTGAAGGGCTCGTCTCACGCCCAAGCGGCCTAGGAAGTCTACCACAACCCGAAACCGCCATAAACTAGTATTTTTCTACCCGATGGCATGTAATGTACAGAGCCTGCTTCAAAAGCACAACGAACCAACACATGAGAAGTACTTCCGAGGAAGGGAGGCCATGAAACGACCGGGGATAAGTGGAACGGTCATGTGGGCACGCTGACTCAGCCATGATCAGGCCGCGGAGTCATCATGGAGACCTCATTCCCCGGGAAAATCTCGTGGCCTTGTCGCCACGACACCATGATTCTATGACCTAGCGTGCCCGATGGTTTTCTCACGCGAAAGCGTACGATCGTTGTCCCAATGATGCATGAGGATTGCCAAGATTGTCTACCAAGATTGTCTGCCAAAACCACGGCACCACACGTAGTCAGGAGAGTACACACAACCACGGTGCAATCTTGCAGCAGATCAGGAAACCATGCCTGGAAAAGTCGGGAATACCTGGAAGTGTCTCACATTCCCATGCATACCGGGGGTAGAGTACTTACAGATGTAAACCTTCCTCGGCAAAACCCATCTCGTTAGAAACGTTTGACGTTATGTCCATCGCGGTTGACAAATCTGTATGCACTCTAGACTTTCCTTACGAAAGTTCCGAGAAGTTTGCGTCGCATGGGGCATATTTCTAGGCCTACCTCCTGTTTCTCGGCCAATGGCGGGCGCGAAAGAGGCGGGCGCCTATGGTCAAGACCTCGTCTGTATCGTGCGCACTCCGGGCAAAGCTCCTAGAAAAGCACCGGTTCCACAAAGGAAGGGCTATAAGCTGTCCCCCGCTGCTCCGTCGCTCATTCTGACACACGTGGCCGCTTCGGGACAGAGAGTAAATGTGTGGCGAATTGGACGTGCCAGCAGCATTTGGAGCCTCACGGGAAACAGCTCGGCCATCGAGAGCCTGCGGTTTGATCCCACAGAAGAGTTCCTGGTGAGCGGGAGTGCGGGGGGTGCCGTAAAGTTGTTCGACCTCAGCGCCGGCAAGATGACCAGGCACTTCCGAGGGCACATGTCCAACGTAACCGTCATCGACTGCGGTAGCTTCGACCGCCGTTTCGTCACTACTGGTTCGATGGACTGCCAGGTGGGTTTCAGGGCAGATACACCCCACGTTGAGATTGTGAGACTCGTATAAGTATATATTTTGGTGCTCTTTGGTGAGTAGTGAGCCCCCAATCGTTGACTGTTGGCATCCAGCACCGGCTAGAGAAGCTTTGGTTTGTCATCCTGTCGCCACAGAAAAGTCGGTGGATTACAGGTGTCGTACCAGCCGTACCTGTGGTCGGCATGTATCACCACGCAGAGGAAGAAACGTCTTACGATATTGTAGGGACTCCTTATTCGAACGCCTGAAGGCGTTTACCGCGAAGGTCTTGACCTTTCATGTTCGAGTTGACTCCTTCCTATTTTTGCTCCTGTTCAAGTGCAACGGTCGAGTGTGGCCTTTCGGACGGAGCCTGAAAGCGAGGCAATCAAACATCACGTTGTCATTGAACAATGTCTGCTCCGACGCGGTGCAGGTTAAACTGTGGAACGTGGAGACGAAGGAATGCGCCATGGCGTTCAAGGGGCACAACGCAGAGGCAAGCACTATTTGCAAGAGAGCTCGGTTTAGGAAGTAGGACCATAGGTCCTGTAAGTGCTTCAAGAGCTCAGAAAAACGAGCCGGGGTCTGAAGCACTCGTATAGGTGCCGTTGCTTTGACCCTCACGAAGATGTAGTCATCCAATATAGTAGTAGCCTGGTCTGCGACTATCCCGTTCATCCACCGCAAACCTAACATCAGCCATACCTCCGAAAGCGTTTGACTCTAAACGTTCACGGAACTTTGCCCGCACCTCTTGATAACACTTCATCCCTTCGGGGTTTCGTCCAAAGCTGAAGACAAATGTGCAGTCGCCACCCTGCCGGGAAGAATTGTGTGCTGAAGTTCTCCGCACACGGTGAGGTACCGTCGACTTGCTTCGCGCTTTGCCTTTTTCAGGTCACAGACGTCCAGTTTAGCCCCGACGGCCATATTCTGGCCTCGGCGGCCGCGGACGGACAGGTCAAGCTGTGGGATCTGAGGGCCGGAAAGCCCATGCACACGTTCCAGGTGAATGGCACCGGTACATAGCCTTGGCGAAGAGGTTTGTTTGGATGGGCCTTCCTGGACTGAAGTGCGGGGAGTTAGATTTATTTCGTGTGCAACGATAAATCCCGTGGAACCATGATTTTTCCAGGGTTGGCAATCCTAAACCCGTACGGCCCAGGCTAGTCATAGCCCTTAAGCAAACGCCACAAAATAAGCTCCTGTTTGATCTCTATGTACTTTCCTTCACCCGTTGACTGTGATTGGTTATCAGGCGAACGAAAGCCGAATATCTCGACATCGATCTCATACTATTTCTATGGCTCGGATGTGTCCTCAACCATCGCATTTTCTACGTGATTGCAGTTGGTGCGAAACCCATCGGTCGGACACCAAATAACGAACAAGTCAGACTCAGACTAGTGCAACGAAGAATTTGATATCATCTTCGATCACCTCTTTCATAGTGTACAGAAGATATAGCCGGTGCAACTCTCAAGCCAGAATATCCTGCGTTCCCACATGCTGATCGTACAACGCAACGCGCGCATGCTCTAACACAACGCTGCCCTGCAGGCGTGCTCGGGAGCTGTGCGCGCGATTCGATTCAACCCTCAGGAGTTCTTGCTTGCGGTGGCCACGAGCGATCGGACGGTGAAGCTCTACGACATCGAGTTCATGGAGCTGTTCTGTCCCACGGCGCCGGATACATGCCCGACCAGGTGGGAAAAACAAAAAATCGGCTGGTAAAGTTCTAGAGGCTGTGTGGTCGCTGACTTCACGACCGGCATACCTGAGTTCTTTCGCACACTCTACAGATCCGGAATAATGAATGGAAACCTGGTTTTGTATGAGCCGTACAAGATTCATCACGGCGGAACAGACTGCCCCCCACATCGTCCTTCGGCGCGCACCGGTGCTCCCAGGGCCACTGCGTTCTCTGCCGGTGTCGCCCCCTAAAACTGATGCCGCCGCTGTTACTGTCGCTGCTGCTGCTATTCCAACTGTTCTGCTGCTACCGCAATAAACTATTGCCAAAACTTTACGAGCCCCTTGGTGCCGACCCTGTTTCTTCTTCCGTACAGGGCGATCACCTTCGACCCAGACGGGCAAAAGATGTACTGCGCCAGCCCTTCCGGCCTGCGGAGGTGGAGCTGGGACAACGACACCGCGTCCGCGCGGCTGGAGGCCATGGGTGACGTGCCGTGGGGCAAGGTCGGGGCCGGAGCGCTTCACTACAACGCCGACGGCCAACAGGTAGGGCAGTGCTCGAACTTGCTACTTCATGTTTTGCCTGTTGAGGTGTTCATAGCAATCTCCAGGAAGTGGGCACTCGCTTTCTGTAGAGGACCCTCTATCGACGGCTTCGTTCGCTTCCGGACACCCCCCAAGGTGGTGTGGCCCACGACTAAATCTCTACCCTTAGGGTCGCAACTTGAGTACCCTGTACCCCATGTTTCTTCAGTGTAATCCGTGCACGTAGCGTCTACCCCACCACACCCTCTTTTCTCCGGTCTGTCGACGCCTCACTCTTGCTCCCTTCGCTCCCCCCCTCCACGTCCTCACGTCAGCTCCTAGCTGCTTCATGCGCCGGTAGCCGGGTTTCCGTTTGGGCAGTCGATTTCGACTCTCGGGACGTTCTCCAGTCCCGATCGCATCACCAACAACAGCAGCAGCAGCAGACCAGAGACACTTTTGGGTCAGCTACAGCAGCATCAGCAGTAGCAGAAGTCGCATCAGAATCATCGCCCCCACTCGGTACACCGGCGCGAGGGGCAACGACAACAGCGACGGAATCCCCCTCCGACCCTTCTTTGTCGACGACGGATAGGGAGTACGGGGATGGCGACGCTAAGGTGCCTGAGGTATAATGAATCCGGCATCTGGGCCTCTGCTCTAGTCATTATTTATGAAAGAACGATATGATGGAGGGTCTAACCCAAACTCTTTCGCATAGGATACCATGCTGGGTTTCGTTCATTCTGGATAAACCGTGACGATGATAGTCGAGAGGGCCGAAACATTGGCTCTAGAGGGAGAGAAGCAAGAAAACATGCTCCTTGCTGAAGGAGTTATTCGGTAGAAAAACGACGACCAAAAACTCATATCACGGGCCGCCCTTCCACACTCATTGCTAGGCTTACGCTTACCCCGGGCAAAACCACCCCTTCCCTGTTTCACCGACAGCAGTCGAGACCCTCGAGGGGTAACACGTTTCCTGCAAGCAGAGACGGGCAGCGCTCCCACAGCCGGGATTCCAAGCCGACGATGGAAAAGGAAGCAAGCGGCGGCGACGACGGCTCGAGCGGCGGCGGCTGCGCCGGCAACGCCGGCAACGCCGGCATGCCGGCCTTCCAGGTTCTCGGCCGACAGGTGGTCCTTCTCCCAACCGCCGCCGAGGAAAAAGTGAGGTCTTCTTCCCCGCTGGGGGGCCCAGCCGCCACGCCAGCAGCAAATCCTTCGGGGGTGACGGTAGGAGGGCCCTCTTCGGCCGTCGGCGGCAGGCTCCAGAACCGACACGCGGCCCGCGCGGAGGCCGTGGCGGCGACGGTCGCCGCCGTTGCCTCCGCCAAGGCCGCCACCGACGACGCGGTCGCCTCCGTGGCCGGCTCGATCCGTCACCGTAGCGTCGGCACCTCCATCTCGGACACGCTCGTCATCGCCGACGGCGGCACGGCCGACCAAGCAGACGACAGAGCTGGGGGCAGGGAGCATCGGCCGGCGGCCTGGTCCGAGCCAGCTCCCGGAAAAGATGACGGAGGGAACTACGGCCGTGACAGCGGCCGGGGCGTTGCCGCGGCCCTGGGCGTGGTTGCCGCCGGCGATCGTCACCGCCTGGGCGGTGAACGGCGGGCGGCGGGGGGAGCCGGCGGCGACGACGACGAGTGTAAGTGGCACAAGCGCGTCGCGGGCGCGTTCGCCGGAGTGGAAGGCACAGCGGACGATGAGAAGGGGGTGGAGCGAAGGGGCGATAGCGGCGGCGACGGTAGCGGCGGCAAGAACCGAGGAAAGCGTACCGCGGATGAAAAAGAGGCGCGACGCGAGGAAGACGGGACGGATAGAGCAGCAAATGCTGGCGTGTCTTCGGGTGTCACGCCCCGGTTTACGGTGAACCCTTGGCCCAAAGATTCGCGGGTAGAAGCAGGAGGTAGAATCAGGACTGAGGTACCGGGAGGAGGACAAGATTCGCCTCCGCTCTTGGGCTCTCCCGAACCGGCTCCGGCTGCCGCCTCGAACCCAGCTCGAAGCAAGAACGAACCTCCATCTTTCCCGTCTTCGTCTCGGCGGTCTCCGGACCGCCCTCAACCGAGAGAGAAAACACACGCCGTCGTCACGCGCTCGTCTGCGGTGGGATTTCCTATCACGACGGCCGACGGCAGCAGTAGCGGTGGCGAGAGCAATAGCCCGCCTGCCCCCTCCGGAGGTTTGCCGCCGGAAGCGCGTAGAGCGGGGGGTGTCAGCGCGGTTGCTGCTGCTGCTGCTGCTGCTGCTGCTGCGTCTGGGTCTGAACCCGAGGGTCTGAGTGTTGCCGATATCTTCGGAGGCGGTGGCGGCGGTGATTGTGGTGGTGGTGGTGGTGGTGGTGACGAACTGGGCATGACGCGTCCTAGAACGGCCACGAGGCGTTGGGATAGACCGGGGCCACCAGGCGACGACGAGGTCATCGCCAAGACGCTGCTTTCGCGGGCAACCGCGACCTCTACGCTGTCGAATCGGTGAGATAACCGTATGCAGTTGCGTTCGTTACCAACGTGAGGCGAGATGCTTTTCTCCACCCGACGAACGTTGTCCAAACAGCCTGTGAATGCAGTACATGAGACTTGCAAACCGTGGACGCGAGTACCTTTCGTCCCAAGGCGCTCCCGCCTCTGCACGCACAAACTCTGCTACGAACGATCAGATTGGGCCTATGAACAGATGTTCAACGTCACACAAACTCTTGTCGATTGACCACTTTACTCCCAGTTTTCGTGCCGCTTGAGCACGTGCGAGACCATGTTCAAGCACTGACCGAATGCTACCCCACCTGCCCCGTCCCGTGCGACAATTGTAGCTTGACTCACCTCCGGATGCTCCGGTATGGTTGGGCGGACGGCGACGTGTCTGGCACCATCTCGAAGCTGACACGGCTTGAGAGGTAGGTCAGCAGGCAGGTCATACCCGCCAGCCCCCTCCCTGTAGCGACGCGTGCCACAGGAGCTACAGCGATCCCGAGAAATCGCAGTAGGATTACGGCTGTTTGTTGAACGACAACTCGAAGCCAACGGCAGCGGTTCTATGGCACTAGTGTGATGGGCGACACCCCCGGGAGGTCCTTCGTCCATCAATTTTGTCGTAGCCGGTAGCTGGTGAGTCGTCTCATGCTGATATGACGGTAGCTTCCCCGTAAACACGACCCCTTTATAACCATCTGTACCTGATGTGCTAGTCACCCTGTTCGTCGATTGGTGCACGCAACCTAGGTCCGCCACTGTTGCCGACGATTCTCCGAGGACTGTGGTGGCGGACTTTCTGTGGGTGGTGCCTCTCGACGGGACTCGGGTGACCCTCGACCACTGCTTGGAGCTGATGCCGCTCCTGGAGGGGTTGTGGAAGGTGGCTGAACCCCCCGCCTGCTGCCTTCATTCTTGACGACTCGGTTCGCTCCAAAGTAATCGTTCCCTGTGATCGGAGTGTTCAATCATCTTCGTCCACCTTTTAGCTTCATTGCGGTTCGTGTTAGGGATCTGAAAGATAGCTGTGGCAATAGGGGCGCACCGTACTACCGCAATGGAAAACGGTGAAGCACGTAAGGCTCGGGCTAGAATTGTTCCTAGCACTGCGCTTACAAAGCCACTTCGGAGCAGTGAAATTCACGTTGTTTTCCCCCTCATATTTTCGCTTGAAGGCTCTGACCTCTTCTTTGAAATTCATCCAAGACTATTTCCCACGTGTTGACTGTGCGCAGCTCGATGCGGGCAGTTGTGTCGCCGCGGCGACGCGGTGCCTGGAGTCGATCGTGCGACGCTTTGGAGGCTTCATTCGGGACACTCTTGCGGCCCCGGTTGCCGCGGGGAGGGTGGACTTAGCCAGGGAGGACAGGATAGCTCGCTGCCGTGAGGCGCACAGGGTGAGTTAGGACGCGACGGAGATTCGGGGGTGCGCGTGGGGGGGTGCGCGTGGGGGGGAGGGGGTGGGCAAGGGCAAGGTCAAAGACAAGGGGGGAGAGGGGAAACATTGCAAGGGGGTCCCATTTGCCCGAAGGTTTTTCTTTCACAGCTGTGATGTCACAATGTCACCGTCAGGGGTCTGATCAGCACGACCCGTCGACACTGCATGCTCCACAGCTCTGAGTTACCTTACCACCAACCAAGATGGATCTGAGCACCCACGCGAAGAGTGCACGCATGATTTGGGTCAGATTGTAGTGGGTGCCCCCCCGACCTTGTTCCCCGGGTATGAAATGGTGGATATTGGCGAGGTACCGGATTAAGGACTCGTTCTATCCTGACGTGGCAAGACGCCACCTCCGCCACACCCACTACGAAGACCGAACACCTCCCATCGTGCACGTTCTCCCTGAACTAACACTGTGCTATACTGAGGCTGCGTTGATCACAACTGCCGATTCCCCCAAGCCGCCGTAGCACAAGGCAACACGAATCGAGCGAAAAAAGATTAAATCAAAGTGTTTTCGTGTCCTCATTCGTGCCGATCATCTGCTTTCTCCGGCCGTTTTCTTCACTGTTTTCCTGCTGTTCGGCGGTGCGCGCAACACGCCCCACTCCACCCCCCCCCGCTCGAAGGCCTTCATTCGGGGCTATCATCACCTCGAGAGATCCGAAGGGGAGTTCTACGAGGACAGGAGGATAGCGGCCGTGGCGGAACGACTGCGACCCTTGTTCGAGAGCTACTTCATGTCGTGACATGCAGCTCGAGCCGTCATGCGGTGAATTGCTATCGCAGACGTCGCTTTCTCTCTCTTGGACACTTAATGAGAACGCAGATCCAGGACCTTTGGAGTGGTTCCGGGGGTGCGGAGGGGAGCCGCAACATCGTGCACGGCAAATCGTTGAACTTGATCAGCAACGAAAAGGTCTCTTAGTAACGTTGGCAAGTCAATGTGTTGGGTTCTAATCCCTGGTGTGACACGTCTGGTTACAGCAAGCGCTTGTGTGTGTATGAAAAAGGGGAACGACAGCAGTTCAGCCTCTTTAGTGATAAAACTTGAAGGCGAACACCGCAGACAAGTTCTTACGTGGCTCCGGCTGGTACAACCAAAACACATACGACTGTGTAGCCCAGGGCATCCAGAATGGATGTTTTTTTTCAGTCAACAATCCGCGCTTTTTAAGCAGCTCTGGTTTCCCAGAGTAGCTGGCCTGAGGGTTTGGAGTCTGCCGGTATTTCTTAAGGGCGCTCGCCAAGCACCGGGACAGCGGTTCAACAATGCTGAGCCTTGTGTCGTCGCATATGCGAAGAGCGCTGCATGAGTAGCTGGGTTCAGGGCCACACAGAGAAAAATCGTTCGGCGATACATGCCTAAACGTTCAGCACGAAAGAAGGGTTCAGCAGTCCTTCCATTGTTATTCTCACGAACAAGCGCTTTCCGCCAACCACACGAATGTACCAAAAGCGGAACACGCAAACCTCATAGCCACATGGTTTTAGAGAATGCGAAACCGCTTCCGAGGTGTCCATGACTTCCCATTTGAAGGAAGAGACAGTGCGGTAGTCCCTCCTTGCCCACCCTAAAATGTCGCGGACATTGACCCTACCTAGTGGAATCCAGGCCTGATTTGTACCGTCTCGATTGCACTTACAATACGTATTTGACGGCTCGAGAGAATCTCGCCTTCCGCACACACTGTCACATGGGTATACGCAACGCAGAAAGAAAGTATGCTCGGTGATGGCACAGGGAGGACACTGCATCCCTGTACTTCGGCATCTCAACTGAAAGCCTGAATGCTGTGGGCGCACAGGAAATGACTCCTCAACGTCTCCTTTTCGTCAAGCGTGTACAATAACATTCGTAGGTTAGACGCCCAGCAACTCTGTTCGTGGGAGCGGATCAAACCACCTTTTGACGCACAGGGGCATTTTCTAGGCGATTTCTTGTGAGAAAGCGGAGCGAACCAAACCACGAGAGCAAGGCCGGAACAATTGAGGCTCTCTGCTGCGCCTTTGGAGCGTGTGGACCCATCCACTAACGCAAAAAACAACGTAGCCTTTCGCCACCGGCTCAAGTCATGGCAGCACGACCATAAGCAAAAAAGACCTACGCGGATTTGGTAGCAACAAGCCGAGAAACTTATGCGGAGTGTTCAATGATGATCTATCTACTTTCACTAGGGAGGGGATGCCTGAGCAGATGGTACATGTTTCCTCGTTGACAAACTCTAGAGTCCGCGCAAAATGTTCTAGCGTGTCATTGAAGAGCCACTGGTTCCGCAACAACTAACGTAGGAAACATCTCCACCAATACGTCCGTGCTTTCTGCGGCCCGGTCTCCCAATGACCGCAATGCAGGTTAGAGCAAGTAAACAACGTACAGCAACATTGTTCAAAAACTCATGGCTCACCCTTGAAGACGAAACCGTAAATCAACGTGGTCGCGGAAGGAACACGATACACCAACGGTCATGCACGTGCTTGCCTCACAGGGACCATTCTTGCTTCAAGCCACAAATAAGCACCCTTCTGGTTGAAAAAACAACGACCATTTGGATACAAACGTGATTATCCCAATGATTTCCAAACAGAGTGGTATGTGAGGCGCCTTCTTGTTGGTTCAGCGGCCCACAACGGACTCGTAAAAGGACGCGATAACGGGAGCAAGCTGCTTCCTCGAGGCCCTGACGTTCCTCAAATCCCATCGCAAAAACCATCCGCTGGCTCCCTCTTCTGATCCCTCCACCTCGTCACCGCGGCCGCCGAAACCAGTTCCCGGTGGCGCTGCCGCCTCTAGCTTTAGGAACTCCCCGTGGGCGCCTTCGAGGTACTCCCGCATCTGGTCGCCCCGAAGCTTGGTGTGGGTGAAGATGAGCAGTTCCTTCCGCATGTTTTCCTCTTCGTCCAGAGTACTCTGTGCAGGGGTAAAAAACGCACAAGACCCACGCGAGGGGTTGAAAACCGTATCCCAAACACGAGGAAAAGGATTATCCTGGTATTTATTGGTTTGTCTTGAGTGCTTCGTGTTCTTCAGGTAGTGACGCATCTAGCGGACAAACGAACTTTCACATTGCGCTTGTTGAATGGCGAACCACCTACGTCACGACAGCGGTTGCCACCTCCCCATCTACGCTGTCGATCAACTAGAAACCTCCGTCGGGCATTCCATCAATGCGATACGGTAGAGGTTGGCGCTAAGTGCTACAACTTATCCCCGCCAACCAAGCCTACCGTCATCACTGCCAGCGAGTCCACCCCCTGGGAGACCGCAAACGTGCGCATGGCATCGCCGAATCCTTTGTCTCCTCCCTTCTCCGCAAGCGTCTCCAGCCGGCACAGGGTAGAGCTCATTCCAAACTTCAGCGGACGGGGCGGGTTGTCGTGATTTTGACGGTCGTCACGGTTACTGGAGGTCCCTGCCGAATTTAAGGGAGAGGCGGAGAGGAGCGCTACTGATGCGTGTTGTGTCAAACGTGACTCCGCTTGTGACCATTCCCCCCGCCCTTCAATCGAGCCACTTCCTAACACGACAACGACGACGACGATAAAAACGACGTCCACACCCGGTTGCCGGCATCTGCCTCACCGCCGATCTCGCCCGCCGCATGAAAACTCTTGTAGTCGTAGCGCAGAGTGTCGATCGCAGAGATTTCTCTCCAAAACGCCGGATCGAACTTAGCATTTCGCAGGGTATCGAACAACTCGTCCGCCGTGGTGCAGCAGCGACCTGCGGTCGAGCAAAGGCGCAGCTTGTCGTCAAGCCCCTCAGTCAGGGTTTGACCTGCACCCCTTTTGTTCCTGTTGCAGACCAGCCAACTCACATACTGGTGTTGCGAGCGACAGGAAAGGATCTACTGTGCTCATCGAGCGCCTGCAGCCTCCTGCATGTACGAGCCGTTGCAAACACATTTTGCACCAGCGAGGGGGGGGGGAGGATTTGGTGCGCACATGTCTTCTCGTTCGCCCGACCACCCTCCGTTGGCGTCCAAGCCGTCATGTCAATGTACATACTACGTATGCATCCGAGGAAGAAGAAGCCTCACGTGCTGAAGAGGGAGAACATTCCCCAGAACCTCGCGCAGACGATGGCGACCACGACACCCGGCGAGACAGCTCCTGCGCAGCGGCGATATCTCGACGCGTCGCCCGTTTGATCTCCATGTCGAGGTTCAGCGTGTCCACAAGAATCTGGCGGCGGGGGGACGGAAGAGACACCAGGTTTCTTTGGCAGGGCGAGAGACGCTAGAGCCAACAGATTCAGAGAAACGTGGGTAGTACAGCCCATCAATTTGCCTCACCTGTTTGTTCCTGTGAGACGCCATCTCTACGATGTCGACAACACTCCCACCGCCACCCCCCTCCCTCCTTCTCACCACGCCCAGCAGAAGTTGAGCAACGTCCGAAGAGAGCAACGCCGGCGCCTGGTCGAGCATCCTCTCGGCAACGATCGTGCAGCAGGAGCCCACCAGCGCCTTCCCGCCCCCGTCATTCGCTTCGAAGGCGACGTCCCTGCGGCTTCCTTGGACGCTGGGGTGTTCTCCGAGGTCAACGTGGTGGTCGACGATCTCGACGACGGCATCTCCCAGTCCGGAGAGCCCCCCAGACACGGCGTTGTGGTCCGTCAAGGTAATTCGCAGTTTTCCTTCCGCCTTGTGTAGCGGAAAACGCGGAAAATATATATAGCAAGCCGAGGGCGTGGACGCGGCCGGTTAGGTTGTAGGAATTGGGCCGGAGGAAGGCATGCAGTGCGTCCTGTTGGGTTGGGGCTTGTTTAGACCAAGCGGAACGTGGAGTGCGAGAGCCAGCCACGGCTTTCCTTTCGTAGACCAAATTCAAGACCACCGAACCAGAGCGTCAACAAACATGCAGGTCGTCGCAAAGAAAAGGCGCGCGAGTATCTCCAGCGCGACGACCCCCGGTAGGTTTGATCGCGCCTTCGTGCTTTGTTACTCGCTCGCGCTCGCGAATCTTGCACGAATTTCGAGATGAACTTGAACGCAAACTTGTTCATCATAGGTGCCGCGTACCTGCAACGCGTGCAAGTCAAGCTCGTCAGCGAACACAATCGCCGAGGGATCGACACCGCACAGTTCGAACAGCACTAGCACCTCGCGCCGCAGCGCCAGGTCTCCCCGCGGGATCGGCATCACTGTCCACTCGAGAAAACAGGCAGAGAAACAAATGAAGATGAGAAGGGAGTACGGGCTGCGCAGATGAGGGGCGTAGCAGGAGAGAGCACTGAAAAGGTGCAACCGAATGTGCGTTATGCTCCATGACCATTTGACTGTCTGATTGTTGGCCCTTGCCACGCCGTGGGGATCTTAGTTCGAAGTTTCGTTGTGGGCAGCGTATGCCATACCAGGTGAATACTTGACCATCAACTATGCTCCGCGGCACAACGTCTTGTTGATGGATCTACGACAACGAGCAACGATTAGCTGCGCTCTCAACCAGGAAAAGGCGGAACGTCTTCGTCTATGTGCCCAGAGCTGAACTGACAGCCTCGGGGTGTACACCAGTGGAGCCGGTGTAAGCTTCAAAAGATGGTTTACAGTTCAAAGATAGATATAACAGAGGCGGTCACGTTGCTGTCCAACTCTAGAGGCCTGTGATACGCCACGAGCGATCACGCTGTACACACGTGATTCAGGGCATCGTTCACAGCACGAACATATTACTTGCCAGAACAGCCGCTGCAACTGATGCTGTTGTAAGCGATCAGAGCACGTATTCACGCAGACTTATCCTCCTCCGACCTATCACACACGGGGCTTTTTTTGCTCACCCGGAACATGAACGACGTCGCCACCATCATCCGCAGCGGCAAGGGCGGCCGTTGCCTGCTTCAAGAAGGCCATGCCGATAGCGCTGCACATGCTGTCAGCGTCGCATGCTTCATTGCCCGAGAAGACGTGAAACAGCAATGTCTCTGTCTCTGCGGTTGCTTTTGCAGTGTTGGCCTGGCTCTGTTGTTGCCTCCTCGCCCTGGAGGAACAGGTCTCGAGGAAGCTCGGCAGACTCGGCAACTTTTGCGCATTGCTGTTGCTTCCGTCCATAGTATCGCCACCGGTCACCGTTGCTGCCGTGGAAACGGCTCGTACAGCACTCTTAGTGGCTCCGCTGCTACTCCCCACTCTAGCCCTGTTGATGCTGCTTTTGGTGGTGCTGCTATTGCTGCAGCCACGCACGTGTTGGCGTTGAGAGGAAGCGAAGGCGAGTTGCCGTCGAAGAAGCTTCGGGGTTTCTGGCAGGGCTGTCGCTGGGAGAGCAGCGCGCGGCGCGAAGAAGAGCAAGGTGGCCGCAAAGTAGCGAGCCGCCGAGAACTGAGAGTTGGCCGTTGCCCAGGTCGCCCGCATACGCCGAATCCGCTCGCGGCAGACAGAGCACACGGTAACAAAGCACAGACCTGTGGACCGTCTATTTATGCATATGATGAGTGTTCAACCTCGCGGGTGTGTTGTACACACAATTCTGCCGGCCTTTGCACTTGCTCCGTTGAAAATGAGACCGGAATCACGACGTGCCCCGGCGCTATGGAAGCATATGCTTGTTTTCTGGCCGCCCCCTTCGGTACGCCCAGGCAGGGCGCGTGTTGCACAGCGTAGTTGGTGGACTATGTACAGCGGCAACGCGGCGCAATTACGCATGATTCGGGGCTCCGTGTTGTAGACTTCTTCTTTCTTCTTGTACCTGTCGGTGTCCCGCGAATCAAACCAACAATCATCCCGCACAGCGCACAGAGTGCACTATCCACAGGAGCGAGCAAGCGAGCAGACAGCGAGCGAGAGCGAGACCGGGTATGGCTGAGGCCGCGACCCATTCGCGACCTATCCCGAGCGGATGGTCAGACAGCAGTGACGATGTGAGTGTCTACATGATCGATTTCAAAGTTTAAGTTTTGACCCACGTTCGTGATTTGTACGTGAAGTTCACCGGAGATGATTGCAACGTTGCAACATCACCACCAACGACAACCGCAGTATGCGGTGGAAACACCGCGGGATTACTGCTGCCTACATAGATAGCTGGTGCTTGCACACCCCATTGAATGTTATTTGGCACTAAGCGGCGGTCTATCCAGAGCTACTGCTTGTTTGCTCCTATCCAGCTTGACCGTGCAATACGCACAGCAGTAGTCTCGAGGAGGCGCGGTGAGATTATTACCCTTTCCGCACGCCGTCTTAGTCGCGAGCCGTATGCAGTGGGTTAAGACAGCACGAACCATGGGGTGATATGAAAAGAGGATAACGAACAAAGAAACAAGTTTGTGTCACACACACGGGATTGGTTGATTGGTTGTACTTTGGCAGTTTGGTCAGTTCCCGACGTACAGAACCCCGCCATCGGAGATATCGGAGATATCGCAGATATCGCAGACTAACTCTGTAGAAGTGGAGGTTTGTTGTTTGGCAGGAAGACTGAGATGTTGTGTGCTGGAAATCGAGGCGTAAGAAGCCACGGCGAGCTTTTCCTCAATCCCCCCATCGTTCGGCGTGTCCATCTGCGCAAGCAACTCTAACCGTCGAAGACCCTTCGTGTAATGAAGATTGGTGCCGGCGTAGTGCAACCCGTACCCCAAACCGAGTGCAAGCCTTTTTGATGTCGTTGGCTTTATACCCAGGTTGTTGGGTGATGTTGTGGCCAGCCCGACCCATTCAGACTGAAGCACATGGGGATTCGCGTGGCGCTTACCGCTGCAACATGTACCCTAGAAGGCAACGTCGTGTTGTTGTGCTACTGAATCGATTATGGCAATTCGTGCCGAACCCGGGGAGCACCAAACAAAACCACTCGACAGACAAATTAGCATTTCTCGATTCTTGTCGTCTACGTCACCCATCAAGACGCGATACGTGTACAGCCAGCAGAGGGCGCTGTAGAAAACACAACCTGACACTAGGTCTCCCCCCCCCCCTACGACGACCTCTCGTTCGGCTCGCAATGGCGGACAATTAAATACGAACCACGAAGGGCAACAACAATAGGGACGACGCGGCAGCAGGACGGGGCGGTGGCGGTTTCGACGACAGCAGCAGCGACGGCGGCTGGAGCGGTGGCAGGGGGGGTGGCGGCGGCATGCGGGAGTTCGAGCGGAGCTCGGCCGAGAACACTCGAGAGGCACTGCTCGACAACGACGCTCTGCTGCTCTGCGAGCCTCCTGCCTCGGCGAACGCCGGCAGCGCCGACAACGACGGGAGGCAGACTTCTCCGTTGTCGCCCCCGCCGCCACCGCCGGTGCCGTTGCGGTATGTCCCGGGGGACCCTTTCGCCAACGAAGAGGCCGACGTCGGAGCTTGGGCGAAGCACTTCACCTATCTCTCGGTGGTCCCAACAGAGAGGGGGGAAGGAGGCGACGCGGAGAAGCGGAGCAATGATAACGCGGGCGGCGGGTTGTTGGAACGGGGCCCCGTGGCGGAACCTCCTCCTGTGCGGGATGTGATGGAGACGGACGAGGAAACGGGCGGAGTTGCGGCTGTTGAGGGGAGTAGAATACAAGACTTAACACCGGAGGAGGCGGCGGCTGAGCTGGCAGGGCGACGATTAGAGGAAATGCCGCAGGGGGAGGAAGTCTTCGCGAGCCACGGCGTGTACGAGGAGTATCTGGCGTACGACTGCCGACCCCCCGGCTTCGATGACGTCACTTCTCCGGGCGGAGAAACCATGGGGCCCGGAGAAGAGGACCCCAGATTGGCGGCCAAGGGTAGCGGGGCTTGGGCCGTGACCGGGGTTGTTCCGAACGCAAACTCCGCCGTGGGACAGGGGGCGTGGGTGAGCAACAACGCTGCGTCAGAACCACCAGCGCTAGGAGCAAGTACAACGGGGGGCTCGCACCGAGTGGTCGCGAGGCTAGACACGCCGCAGCGTGAACTTAGGCAGGAGATCATGGACCGTCTGTTCGACGAGCTGTGGGAACGAATCACGCCGGACTTGTTGCTGGTTCTTCGGCAGCAGCAGGCGGCGGCCGGTGGCAGGGGAGGAGGGGAAGGGGGGGGGGAGGGGCTCCGCACAGCTACGCGAAAGGACATGGAGGACTGATTGGTCGAACTTTCGTGTTTTAGGGCATTGGACAGACTAGAGGGGGAGGACCAGAGCATCACGACACCCTCGCATCACTCAAGTGTATCCCGCGGTTCGCGATTGGACAGGCAGTTGCTGAACGCGAGTGACGAGTGAGCGAGATGGAGATCTGCAACAAGGGTTGGTTGTCTTCGAGTTTTGTCTTGATTTCTTGGGTGCATACAGTACCTGATCTTCGCGCGCAATTCGCACGTGCGTGTGATTTAAAGGGAAAATGCTACCCAGACGAAAGCCGGATCTGTCTCGCCCGGGGCACAGGGTGTTAAAACGATTAAACGAAAACATGTCACGCGGATAACGTGTTGAACGCGAAATGTCGGGCATCGCAGCAAGCACACCGCGAAAAAAAAAACGCAGCGAAAATCTCTTTGTTCGTTTTGTGTCTGCTCGCTTTCACCCTCGACTCGAAACACGATCACCATGTAAAGCATGGGGGTACACGTGATCATCGCCATATCACCATGTATCGAGGCACACTTGTTGTGTAGCAGCCATGCGTTTTAGTGATAACAAGGCAGAAATACAGAAACGCCGTCCGATTTTCTTGCGCTTTGATGATGTTCCCAAAAAGATCGTTCCCATCCTTGGGATGGGGATGCTTCCACTTGAAACAGACTTGTTTCTCGGCAGATAGACCAACACCCATATAGCAGCGACCATGATAGCCAGAGAGCGCCCTGTACTCTACAATCCCCACCATCAGCAAAGTTCGGACTTCCTCCCCCTGCCTCTCCGCAAAACCACGAAATATCCTACGGCAATCAACTACAACACAACCTTCGGGCCTTGCCTCTACGGGTCAAACTTTTGGTGTGCGGAAATTTTCTGCTATCGAACCGACTGGCCAACCAAAGCGATCGAGCACCAGATGCGTTGCTGCTGTTCAGGTGGCACCCACCACCCACGAACGCCCTGCCTGCGGAAACCCGTTCGCAAAGAACAACGGGAAAAGCTTGCTCCTGATCCCCTTCTCCCCGCGCTTCAAACCAAACTTCATGGTCCCTAGAAACCTCTCAGTTGGCCCCTGAGAGGTACGCGGGCGTAGACCCCCCCCCCCCCCCCCCCCCCCCCCCCCTTCCCCTTTTTCCTACACCTC
>FN649735.1:3252666-3280333 GCA_000310025.1 Ectocarpus siliculosus
GAAATAAATTAAAACCAACCTTTGGGCCTTGGCTTTTGGGGGAAAAATTTTGGGGGGGGGAAATTTTTTTGTTTTGAACCGGCGGGCCCAAAAAAAGGGTTGGGCCCCAAGTGGGTTTGTTGTTTTTAGGGGGCCCCCCCCCCCCCAAAACCCCCCCCCCGGGGAAACCCCTTTCCAAAAAAAAAAGGGAAAAAGTTTTCCCTTTTCCCCTTTCCCCCCGGCTTAAAACCAAAATTTAGGGGCCCCAAAAACCTTCCAATTGGCCCCCGAAGGGGACGGGGGGGTAGGCCCCCCCCCCCCCCCCCCCCCACCGCCTCCTTCCGATTATTCCTACACGTCTCCCTGCGTGGCGGTTTCTGCTGCCACCTCCTTGAGGATCTTGTCCGACTCTTCGTCAGTGAGGATCTTGTGTACGATCTGAACAAGTACCGTTCGTTCGCCAGAAAAGCAAGGGTGGGGAAGGGGTGTGCCCATGTTAAGCATGTATTTTATTTGGTAGACCGTTGACCACGCGTCCTCGAGAGGACGGAGCGTGGTTTCCACCGGACCAGGTACATGGGGGAGGGGGGGGGGGGTTCACTAGGAGGGGCGATCACGTTGGGAAAGGGGGGGTGGGAGAGAAAGGTGTTCGCCGGTACACAAGAAGCATATCACGTTATTTGACCTACAAAACGGCAGGTCTACTGCGTTCACCCTGAATAAAGGGAGAACGCATATGTGTGTAGCGGCGTGCGTCTCTCGCGTGCGATTCAAGACTTGTTCATTTGTCGCGATGCCACGTCCGAGAGAAATGCCAGCCTTTATCCTTTCTGCTTCAACACAACCTCTTTATCGGCTCCTTTACGCCCCCAAATCCAATATCACGATCACGGGGTGCAAGGACCGCCCGTGGCCCCCTATCCCGGGGTCCCAGGAATTTTTATGCACCACGGCGCCCCCGTGCAGTTTCAGTTGCCAATCTGCACAGCGTGAACAAAATATCCCACAAGAACAACGAAAAAAACTCGCCTTTCCGTTGACGCGTGTGATGGTGGTAAACTCCATCTTCTCCGGGGACGGGGTTGTGCTGTCCATGGTCTTGTTGAGCACCTTCACGGCCAGCTTGAGGCACTCGTCCACGCTCGACTCCTCCACGTAGTCGGTCTTGAGCAACGCCTTGCCGGCCTGTTGTTGGTTTCGAAGGAGACGGTTCGATGAGAACTAAAAAGCGACCAGAAAAGAAACCGACAATTGACGGTTACATATTTCAATGGAAATTTTTCTTTTCGCTTCAGGCAAAACTTGGCAGCATAAACTGCACTTGTTGAAACGCCGATCTCGACCTACTTGCCGGCTTCGTCTTTAAATGCCGCCCCCGACCACACAAAACAACACGAAGCGAGACACGAGATCGCGAAACAACAAAAAACGGTTGTGGGAAATAATTGGAACCAACAGAGAGGCTGGAGAGCACGGTAAAACCTAACACCAGGTATCTGCGAACCCATTGTGCCGGTTGGTTTTAAAACTCCCGAAGACAACGTCATGGTGGAAGTGGATCAGCTTCGTAGACCATTGAAAAGTAGGATTATCCACTCGATTCGAGTCGCTCAGCGCTTCACCCTCCGGACATACCGTCCACCATTACATGGTGTTGCGCATTCAGCCGCATGACAACAAACGTTCGAAACAAAACGTGAGGAGTGTCTCAATTATTCCTTGGACACCGCCACCTCCACGACAACGCCAAACCAAACTCTAGCGCGTTCCTTACCACCCTACGCATCCAACTACAAGCGGAGGATGCAAACCAAAACTGTAGCGCATTGCTCCACCGCTCCGCTACAAGCGGAGAGTTTACCACGAAGATTCTAGACAGAGAGAGAGTAAGGAAGACAAATCGACCCTCCTCGCCTGGTTGTTGGCCCCGATGGCCGTTGCCTTCCAACCCCCGTAGTTGCCACTCGGGTCGCTGTGGTAGAGCTGGAACCCGTGGTGCTCGTCCCATCCCGTAAAGAGGAAGGAGACGCCGAACGGCCGCAGTCCCCCGAATTGTGTGTAAGCCTGGATAAAGAAGACACCATGCCGGTGCGGGGGGGGGGGGGGGGGTTGACAAATTAGCGAATTCAATTCTGTGCGTTTGCTCTAGTCTTGAGGCAACTCTGCGGAAGAAGGAGGAAGCCTATTCCTCTAGCACTTTCTTGTTGCTATCAACGGCCGCGTTCAACCTTTGAGTGCTCTTCTGGCTTCTGCTGAAAGCGGCAATTCCACGAAGCAGCAGCAGCAGCAGCCCTCTGCCGCACAACGTCGCAGCTTCAACGAAAATTCACCACCAGACCGCCGCTTGGCAAGTCTGGTGCAGTAGACGAAAGCGCACATGGAAAAAACCAAGGGAAAACGCACGTACTGTCGTATGCGCAACAGCCAACCACGACTACGACGACTCCGCCACGACTTAAATCGACCCATGAACATCTCCCTCCGAGAAGTTCTAGACCCCCCTCGACACAGGATGCCTCACGGGGCTTCGCGCTTGGTGATGTGAGAGTCTGGGGTGGTGAAAACCCGGCGTGCTCCGTCCCGGCTTCGTAGGATGCGAGGTCAATGGTCTAACGACTACGGCATGCACGACTATGAGTACACCCACCCCCTCGCCACAGGATGCACAAATGAACAACCAGGCTGACTACAGCCGGTCTGTCCGTCCAAACGACTCCAGATGAGCACGCGTAACCGCTGCAGCGCTTGCGTCGTCATCCAGACCAACACGGGCCACTTCACCGCAAAAAAAATCACTTACGGGTGCTACACCCTCAGCTCCGGTCCACGCACACACACACACACACCAGCTCGTGGCCTTTGGAAGCATCTTGTGTTCGTGTTTTCAACCGCACTGAGACTGGCGTCTTTTCGTTGGCCAGAACCGGTTAGCGCGGTCGATGCTAACAACAAACACACCCACACACCTGCTTGTAGTTGCAGACCTCCTTGACCAACTGCTCCAACGGCATCTGCTCCCCATATTGGTAAAGGTACCGCTGTGCCGACACCCTTGCGTGGTTGACGAGGAGGTTCGCATCCGCCGTGAGGCCCGCTACCACGCAAGAGGCGTTTTCGTACAGCCTGGGTGATGGGGGCACCGTAAAATACCGGGAGGGGGGGGGGGGGTTACCCACGATCACGTAGGTTCGAAAAACATCGTCATTGCTGCTCATGTTGAATAATTCAATAATTCAATCACAGGCCAAGCTTTTAACCGGTACGGCGCAGAAGCGTCCTTTCGTCATGATACTGGCAAGCTCCAACGTTTTTTTTGTTGATGCTCACCGGTACGTCTTCTCTGATGTTTTGGAGGGCGCGAGGAGCTTGGACACGACCTTCCGCTCCGCCGCCATGATGATGCCATCCTTCGCCAAGATACCCACGCACGTTCCGGCGTTGTTGATCGCCTCTATCGCATACTCAACCTTTGGGAGGAGCGTACCGGAGACGGGGGCAGGGAGAAAAAATTCAGAGAGGGGGGGGGGGTTCCCTTCGAGAGCAAGGGGTGTTGGTTTTGATGTATGTTAGTGGCCTCCAGTGGGCAACCAATGATCGGCCCGGTGGGGTTGGGGGGGCGGGGGTCGAGACAAGATACGCTGTAACAGCGGCGAACGGGCGATATAAGGGGGAGAGACGTGGGGGGGCTGGAGAAGGAAAGGGAACCTTAATTTTCCTTCACCTAGGCTAGCAGATTCCTTTGTTACAATCCTCATGATGCTATCTACTTCGTACAATTGATGCGCCTTGACGACCCGTCATGGAGGTGGATGAGACAGTTGGAAACACAACGTTTTGGACCAAAACGGGTTGCGATTGCCAAGGGAGTCAGAGATGCATGGGTGCACTGAACGAATCGTTTTGAAGCACCGCCTGTGGAAGGACACGACCCACATCCCTGAATTGCATGTCGACCTTCTCCAAAGGAGGAGGATCTGGGCCACTGCTGTAGGCCTGAAGCAACGGGACTATCGTAGGTGACACGACGTAAGATATCACACCCCCTGGACCGATTTTCAAAGCTCGATTACTCCACGACGAAGAGAATTGCATAAACCACACGATGAGAGCTTTCGGAAAGATCCTGGCGAGACGGCTACAAAGCTGCCATTCTCGGCACCGCTAGTCTTTCTGCTGTAGGAGCAAATCAAGCGTTGAAAATGGGTCTAGATGGTGTGATATCTTACGTTTCCTACGGTGGTCGGTAGAGGTATTGGAAGTTGCAACATTGTTAGATAGCAGTCGGTGGAACAACCACGACAGACCCAAGCACTCCACGCGTGCGTTTTGCATAGACACAGCAGCTGCTGTCGGTGGACTCACCTGATGCAATCTCCCCTCGGGGGAGAAGGTGGTGGTGCTGCTGTCGTACCGTCGAGCCATGACTTACTGCTCACGGTAACCAACTGTCTTTCCAGCTAGTGTCAAATATTCCCAGCTGTATCTGCTTTGAAGGAACGGAACAAAGGAGAAGGAGGTCAGAATATATGAGAGGGGAGTTAAACACGTGAGATAGGTAAGGGGCACGATAACAGCAGTTAGTTGTCGCCAGGCTCGAGAGGTTGGCCATCAACAGCAGGGGAAGTCGGTAGACAGATACGGGAGAGCGCGGAGCTGTGGGCCAAATGCAATTGTGACCTGGGTTGACCCATGCCCGTTTTCAGTCCTGCAAACGACTCATCCTTTCATGTCGCATTCACTTCCATGGTTTCGCAATGTTGTCCTCGTTAACCTTGACCCTTGCTCTTGCCCACGCCAACGCTGGCTGCTTGTTGTGCAGTGTGGAGCCAACATCAAGAGATCAAGAGGGGTGTTTTCTGTCGAGGACAGCAGCACAAGAGTTCTGCCAAAATCAATCTCCGAACGGTGAGGAGGCACGACGTTTCAATGCGTTGACCAGGCGTCCTCTGCAAGAACAACTTGTCACCTATTGTCGTGTACCCGTACCTGTCGCGGTGGTAGTCGGGTCGTGCAGCAGTGCAGTGCAACCGCAAGCAACCCACGCACGATCATCGATGTTCGGCGACGGGGGCGCCGTGAGACAAGATTGCACCGTACGCAGGGGTGGGTACAGCCGATCTGCGTCACACGTATCCGTTTAATTCCGCCGCATGTCGTGGCAGATGGGGCATGTTGGCATGTTCTAATGCATCCCTGTGACTACCGACCCACCCCACACACGCTGGAGCTATGGGCTGGAAAAGATCGATGGAGATTTCGAGGTGGCTGATTTTTGCTGTCATCAGCGCTTCCAGCATCGCCAGGTGAGCTGCGGTTTGGGCAGCAGCCGCACCCAAACCTGCTGTGCATGTTTCCTGCTGTGGGCTCCGTACATGGTGATTCTCGACTCTCCCTGAGGACCCGATTTGAGGCTACATACAGTAGTTTGGAATGCCCGTGTTTCTTGACTCCCTCACATGGAACTTCAGCTAAACACTCTCTTGACGCAGTGCTTCGTTAGTTTGCTGCACCAGAAACCCAATTTTCTGTCTAGACGTCGCCCGAAATGCAACGGGCGTTGTGGAGGGCGTAACCCGGCACAGCAGCGTACATTATTGTACCGGTGTAGACAGGAAGACGAGCTTGCGTGCATCTCTACGAATCGCTAGATAATATCCCGTTCGTTTGCTGTGCCCTCAGTCTGCCAGCCTACTCTCTTCCTCGTGTTCCTATCGATGCGTGCGTTATCACTCTCAGCGGGGAGCAACCCCCCGCTTCTCCGCCTTCCCAGCACGGGATTCGCATCGACAGCCTAGCAAGGCCACCCCCGTCACCCGATGCCGCCGCGGCAACATTAACAACCAGTTCCTCGCCAGCGCCGATATCGCCATCGCCATGGTCTTCTCCACCACGACAGCAACGGCACTCGACGGTGCTATCAACACGAGGAGACGGCTGCGCTGGCTCCGCCAGCGCGCCAGCTGCTGCTTTTCTCGGGCATTCTTCTCCCGCCGCAGCCGCAGCAGCGGCTGCAGCGAGCGTAGCGTCGGCTACCGCCCGGGTACCAGTGCTGCGACAGCTGCCATCGAAGGCCGCGAACGTAACCCGGACCCTGTTGCCGCTGGCGCCCTTCGTCATCGAAGTCCCGGCGCTTGCGGCGCACGCCCGCGCCGCGTGGCCGTGGGCGCGCTCCGCGATGACCGCCGCCGTCGCCTCCGCATTCTCCCGCCGTCCGTTCGCTTTCGTTCTTTCCCCCACCCAACCCCGACCCTACCGGCGATGGCATCAGCATCAGCAGCAGCAGCAGCAGCAGCAGCCAAGAGCGATAGCGAGAATACGGGAGGAGCGAGAAGAACAACAAGCCTGCTGTGGACCTTCTCCGCTGGGCAGGCGCGTTTTTTTTAGCGATAGCGGTGGTGGTGGCGGTTCCGGATCCGACGGCGGTAGTAGCACGAACGACCGGAGCGCTCTTGATCCGAATAGTCGGTCTCCCTCTTGCTGCCGTGACGTCGACGTCGCGACGCCATCCTTAACACGACGTGGGGCAATAGAGGAAACGCTTGTCTCCATGGCGCGGTGGTGGGCAGTGGCAGCGGCGGCATCGTCGGGGGCGTTCGCGGATACTGACGTGGGGGCAACAGGGGTTGGGGACCAGCTCAGTTCGAAGGCGCTCACGAAGGAATCCTACGACGGTTTCGCCGAGGGGTACGATAACCTGGACGGCGGTTGGGCGGCATCGGCCATCGGACTGGAGGCGAGTTAGACCGCGCTTGAACGTGTGCCCTTCTTGGTTTTTTTTTTCTCTCTTTTTGAGCGCAACAATCTTGGTTTCTTCTTCTACGCGGCGAACGCACACTGGTGCACACCACCTTATTTATAGCATCGTGGAGTTTCTCTAACGGTGTGACCAGTATGTACCAATCGACACCAATCATGTGAGCTGTTGGTTGGCGATGTCCTGGATATCTGCGTTTGTTTCACCCGAACCGCTCATCGGTGCCGCCCAAGTAACCGGTTACCCACCGTACCCGTTCATCGAGAGCAGTACGGCAGTCGGAGGGCAGTTCACGACGTGCTCGTTCTTCGTGAGGGAAACCTTGCACGTTCCTCAACTTGCTGCCGTCTGGATGTACTTCCCGCAGGAGCTACGATCACAGTTGCTAGCAGGCGCCACCGGGCGGGTGCTAGAGGTCGGGGTGGGTACGGGACTCAACCTGCGGCATTACCGGCGTGATCTCGTCTCTGGCATCGAGGCGGTGGACCTAAGTCCGGGCATGCTGAGCCAGGTTTGATTCCGTCCTTGTTGACCTAGGTCTTGCGTTGATTTTCTCTGGGGCGTCTCTGATTGCTTGTCCTTGTTGAGCTAGGTACTCAAGATTTGTGTGTTGGTTTTCTCTCGAATGTCTTTGATTCTGTCCTTGTTGAGCTAGGTCCGCAGACATGTGTTCGTTTGCTCTCGATCATTTGTAACTGTCCGAGTTTGTGTACACCGAGGGGGTTCCGTCTCTCAAGTCCTTCTCGTTTTTGCTCCAAGACAAACGCCGAATGTGTACGATACGTGGCACACCTGACGGTGGGCAAAGGCTTAAACCGCAAACAAGTACCATGCACGGAAGTTGCGCATGGTCACCACGCGATATGTGCACGGTTTGTGAGGCAGTCGATTGGCTGCCTCAGCCTGCAAGAATGAATGCTCATCCAACAGCAGGCTGAATGATTCGACCATTGGCCACACGCGGTTCTGCTGTGGACCAAAATGCCTTCCTGCTCAAGATTGACCAAAGATACTCCCACATAAGACAACAACCCCACAGCAGTACCTCACCCGGTGGCACAGGTTAACATGAGGAGCCCACAACACAGAAAACTACTCTCAAGATCCACGTGCTCGGGTGCAAGAAGGTACCATATACCCCCACAGAAAACACACGCAGGGAGGGGGGGTGCTTTCTTGCGTCACGTACGTTATGTAGTGACACAAGGATGCCTTTCGAGGATGGAGTTTTGTGTCAATGAACACGATACGAAGACGCAGCAGATGCTGTGGCATTATCAGGACGCACAGTTCGACGATGAACACAAGACTGTTACCAGCGTCCACGTGTATTTTGGCATTTTGCGGGCACGAGAGCTCGCTCTTGTTCTCACATCGGCCTAACACGACCGTCCTCAACAATTGGCGGTGCTACGCGATGACCCACGCAGTTTTGACATTTTGCCGAACAAGAGCTCGTGCTTGTCATCACAACACGAGCTAACACGACCGTTCGCAACAATCGGCGGTGCTTTCGCGATGACACGGGCAGGCATCGTCCAGGAGCGAGTCGCTGGGCATGGAACGGCTCGTCAAGCTGTCGGTGATGGACGCCGAGCACCTCGGTTTTCCATCAGAGGCGTTCGACACGGTCGTGGACACCTTTTCTCTCTGCGTTTTTTCAGACCCGGTGCGTGCAGCAGTAGCTTATGTGTTTGTTTGTTTTCTTGACACCACAGACCGTATCGTGCCAATCCCGGGAACAGGAGGGAATCGACAAACTCGTTTACGGACTGTAGAGAACGATGGTTGATGGTCGGGTCCATCGGAACACGGTTTGCTTCCTACGCTAATCTCTCTTTCGAGTATATATATTTTTCTTCGCGTTGCGGTGTGGTAGGTTGTAGAAGACCGTCCTCGTTGGTTCTCTGCGAGAATGTAATAGCATTCTATGCCGATAGACTCTCTGTCGTTGTGTCCGGGACCTTCTTTTTCTTGGAGCGATTGTATTCGAAACGATTCGGAGGAATGGAAGAGTACGATGTGCCATTGCCGTTTAAACGTTGTGCACTTGGAACTACGCCCGTAGTTTGGAAGCAGATTGTTTTATTGGGCTCGTTTCTCCCAGTACACGTCCACTCTTTGGTAGAAACTGGGTGCCTTGCGTTATAAGGAGGTAATCTAATCGGCGGTGTATGTACACGGTCACGGGGAGGTCAGGTGTATGTAAAGACACTGCGTAGATTCCTCCGGCGAGCCGCTCTCTCTCTCTGCACACCGCTGCAGCCAGGGGTGTTGCCGTAAGGTGTACCACGTGCTGCTCATTCTCGAACCAGCGTCACGTCGTGTTGGTGCTCGCTTCTCGGACCAGCCTTGCATAGTGGTCGTTCATCGTGTTGGTTGGTTGGCGCTACTAGCTTTTCGGAAGATCCTCGCATCGTGCGGTTGTGTCGGTGCTTGTGTCGTTTCGGCTCTTCTTGCCTTGGTCCCTACGTTTTATCCTCGGCGGAGCGTGTGTAATTGTGTAGCCGCAGACCAACACCGTCGTCGCCCAATTGATTGACCACCGCCGTTGCCGTACCCGCTTGCCGTCTTGGTATATGTGCACGCACACACACACACACACACACCCTGCGGGTATTTGACATGTGTGCACGCATACGCACAACCTGTGGCGAAACCATGCGCGACGAAGTAGTCGGCTGCTCTGCGAGAGATGGCGCGGGTTTGCAAGCCGGCGGGACGGGTTCTTCTTCTGGAGAACAGGTGGGTTTTGTGGCATGGCTTGGTCTGGCTGAGTCGGGAGGCCCCTCGAGAAGGGTAGGGACGGCAGAAACATCCAGCGCAAGAAACCGCTGCGTGATATCATGCGTTATGTCCAAGTCAAGCTAATGCCACCTACGCCTGGCATCTCTACCTCATTTGCTGACTAGTGTGCTAAATATTGGTTGTTTCCCCTCGTGTGGCACGCACGCACACACATCTATGCTATTTGGGGTGCTCGGCAGAGTATACTGTCTACGGGGCCTCCGGGGGATCCACGGATGGTATATGTTGATGGACATGCTGCACGGCGATGGTGTTGCCTACCGCATGTCTCTCACTCTCTAAGCAACAAGGTCTTGAGTCAACCTTCTTTCTCTTTCGGCCTCTGACGAGCTACCGCACCCAAACATACGCGTTCTTGATGTACAGCGTGTTTGCGTTTACCCCGCTACTGCTGTATACGGCTGTATCCGCTATAAAGACTGTCGCTTTTCATCGGTCAGCCGATTGGCTCGGTCGATGCTCATTGATTAAATACACCTCCGTGAGCAACCAACCCCTCTCCCGCCCTTAACCTCACGTTCACTCTCTGCAGCAAGAGTGACTTCGGTCCTCTGGCCGCGTACCAGGACCTCACGGCCTCGTTTTTGGTCAACAAGGGCGGCGCTAAGGGGTGCTTCTGGAACCAAGACGTGGAGGCGTTGTGCCGGGGGGCAGGGCTGGAGGTTGTGCGCTCGTCGCCAGCCCTTGCCGGGGGGTTGTTTCGCACTCTGGAGTGCGCGCCTGCGAAGGGTAGCTGATCCATGCCGTTGTCTAAAGCAACCCGTGGTGCTTACTTTTTTGGCTGCGTGCTTCACACGACGAGGTGTCATTGTTGATCGTTTTCATGGCACGGTACGATGCTGGTAGATTCACGGGATTGTATCGTGTGGTTTTGTAGTGTGCGTCAGGGTGGATGCTTGCCAGTCTAAAACATGTCCAACAATCGTTGCGCATGTATGTGTAGCAGAAATGTTGCGTTGGGTTCTGGCTTGCTCGTTACATTTTTTGTGCTGTTGTGGAAACCAGGATATAGGTATCTTCCACACATTCGACCGGCAAGGATCGTGGGACTACATGAACCTGTTCTAGGTCCGAAGACAATTGCCAGGAAAGAACATATTATGTGGATCTTTCCTGGCAATTAACTTTGTGCCATAGAGTAGGTTCATGTAGTCCGACGATCCTTGCCGGTCGCATGTGTGGCTTTACCTCTAGAAAGATACCTATATCCTGGTTTCCACACTGACTGTATTTCGTTTTTTACTGTGTTCACAATCCAGTAAGAACTGTGATAAGTATTTTCACCCCAGGAAGAACAAGATGGATCGTTACAAAATCCCGTTTGTGGTTCTGAGCGCGAATTTGTAGAGGCCCTCCAGTGCTGTGTTGAAATGTACGCGCGAACACTCACTGCTGCGGTGTTGTGCTGTACGATGACGCTTCGAGGTCACATCCTTGACGTGTTTATCCAACATTCATCTCAACGTCGATCTGTGAACCCTTAGGCCTACTCCCCCCGCTTACCTCCTCCTCGAATATGTTCACCAAAAACACTTGGATCGCATGCATGCACCGCTGGAAGGATCAGGCCACACCAGGGAACACGAACAGAAGACAAACTGAATCAGGTCATCCCGGTCTCTCTTATCTGCGGATAGAGATGAACTCGTTTGTGTTTCTGTAAGAAATGTAAGAACAAATATGACAATCGTTTTCACAAGTACACCCACCACACGTTGGGCGAATTGCTGGGTGTAGGTCGTTCCGTACGTAAATGCTGGCGAATTCCCCCAAAAGAGTTATTATCTGTTCAGGTGGCTAAACCGATACATAACGGCTTTAGTATCGGAACCCTTTCTTTTTGCAAGAGTTGAAGGCGTTGCCGCTGGCGGAGTCCCCGCTGTCAGCTTTCGCGTTGTCAGCAACACAAACGACGCGGAGCTTCGTACTTGTTTTTACGTGAAAGACTAGTCTACGGTATACATATGCACACCAGGTTTGTGCTTTCTAATTGAGCGCGTTGTTTTGATTCTTGTGTTGTTATTGGTTGGAAAGGCAACAACAAGCTGTAGACTATGCATATGTAGACTAGAGTCACTAAAAAGGATTTTTTTTTAGCAGTGGCCAAAATCGGGTGCACCCGGTCCAAACACGGCCATAATCGGGTACCCATACAAGACGCTGCTGGGAGCGACGCATGACACCATCTGATTGGCCGACGCCCACTCCTACCCGACCTTGACCGTCTTCCACCGGGTGCACCCGATCTTGGCTACTCACCCCCCGGAGGGGTACCCGGTTTTTCTTTCCCCTACCCGAAAATGATCGGGCTGTTCGGCCAAAACCCATGCCCACTATCACGGGTCGGACGCACACCACTGGCCCTCGTTTGTCGCCAATAATGAGAAAGTAGCGGGAGAGAGAGAATATGTCTATTTTTGAGATGAGAAGGGTGTCGTTTTGCTTTCAGTTTCGTTTCGTGTCGTTTGCCGTTTCAAAACGCGGAGCAACACATCGACCACTCGACGAAAAGACCAAGAAAAAGGACGGGCGCACAACCCAGACTACTTGGGGTCTTGGGGTGATATACACCTCAGAATACTTTGAATGCCTGAGATACAGACGGACCTACATCGACATTGGCGCGCGATAGGCCGGGGCATATTTGGTAACCATCGGCCGCACCCTCGTGTGCACAGAGGAAGATGGCCGTCCTAATGGCCAAATGCGAGAGGCTTCGGCAGGCTTACTCGGATTACAAGGTAAGACGCAGCAGTAGTCTAATAGGTCAGAATTCAAACGAACCTGCTCTCTCGTATATTGCCTCTTCTTTCTTCGAAGCGGCAGCGGTAGACGCACGAGCCAGACGATGGTTGATGTTGACAGTAATTATTGACGCCAGCGACACGGTAGTTTTCTGCAACCTGCATCAGGCACCTACCTACAGTATACCTCCGCATCGCTATTGTTGGTTCAGGGCTACTGCTGCTGTGGGCCGAGGTTGCACTGTACACTAGGCTACATGTAAACCAACATGCGGTCGTACAAACTGTAGGGCTAGGCTGCATGCACGTGGCGCAGGAGTGATCAGCAAATGCACGGGTAGGTGACATGGGCAAGCCCCAAGCACGGGCTGCACGAAAGCTTGGGCAAGGTCTGAGTATTGAAACTTGTACGACCGACAACCCACTAGTTTAGTACACGCATTTATCAACGGACAACAGCAACCTGTGAGTACATGTGTTTCTGACCGAGGCTGAGCCCTCGCGTCCGGCCATTTCAGCATCTCTCGACGGACAACTTGTCTTTCGTGGCGGGATTGCGAGGCCGGCCTGTCCCCGCCCCGGGTGCGGACCTCGGGCGGTGCAAGGTTCGCCGGCGCCCCAAGCCCGATGATGTCCCCAAGAGTGAAGACGACGAGGTAAGTCAATGTATTCTCCTGCGCAGTAGTCTGGCTCAGCGTTATACCCTCAAATTCAATGCAGAACGAGTGTTCAAGCGTGTTAGGTGCAGAGACTCTCCTCTGTCGCAACGTCGTTGAGTGTATGTAAGTTCGACACAACGATCGAAGCCGGCGTGCGTTTTGTAGTAGAACAACCTAGATCACCAAAATGTATATGTAGTCTACGGGGGGAGTTTTATTTACATAACACCGAAGTCCAACTATAGATGACGTCTATTCGTGTCCACCGCTACGTACTTGAGCAAGTTCTACTTCTATGTAGGTCTACCCTTGAAACAAGTTGGCACGATATGAACGGATGCCAGATTCGTTGACCCCAACGCCAGATGTCATAGCTTGTGGAATACCCAGATCACGAATCGAACCCACTCGGATCGATTGAGTGCTTGTTGCTGTAGCTGGAATGTTCACGTTGGCTTCGCTTCTTCTTCGAACAACATTGTCGTTCTTGTATGGATCTTACCTTGCGCTCTCTCCTCTTTCTACAACAGAAAGTCGAGGAGGACGATGATAGCTCTCTGGAAAGCCAGGGTGCGAAACAAGCCTGCCCGAGCCGCTCTTGCGCCCCTAGAGTAGATAAGCTGGAGGCTATGACGGAAAAGAGGGTGGCGGCACAAACAGCCCGGCAAAAGGCGCAGTCGAGGCTGGTGAGGTGCTGTACTCCAAAGTGTGTCGGACGCTTGGAGTAATTGTGCGCGTGATCTCTTTGATGCCAGTGATGTTGCGCATACACTTGCACTATTGCTTACAGCCTGTTTTTCTTCAGAGAAAATCTCGGTGTAGTTCTTGAGACTTTGCTTCCGTAGAAACGGTAAATGCGATTTGAATCCACCACCTGCGCTGCTGGATCCCTAGACCAACGCCACCGACGCACACATACGAGAACCCTCGTACCATGGTGGTTGATGACATCAATTAGATGGGAGTCATGACGAGAGTGAGGTCGCTATTCACAACCACGACGAGGGCATGTATTTCTGGTAATGGCGATTCCTTCTTAGAAAATGTACATAACAACACGAAAAGACTACCCGTTCCAGACATAACCACAGCAGTCGAAAGGGATGTATGTGCTGGAGTGTTTTCAGTGAGTGGAGGGAATCCGGCTAGATACTGGGCTTATTTTGAGTGTGTTTAAGACTACATTCCTATCTGAGTTATGCCAGTGATACCAGCTGGTGCTAAGCAATGGCGATTCCTTCTTGATGGGAATTCGTCTCTTTGGCTTCAGGGGTCGGCGCGCGAGAGGTCCCAGGAGGCAGAGACCAAGCTGGAAGAGGCCAAGGCAGAACTGGTACGCATGACCAAGGCCATCGCAGAGGTGAGAAGCTGAGCGTCAACAGAAGAAGATGATGCACAAACGCATGTCCTGACACTCCTTTCCCTGCTAAACGCCCCCCCGCCCCCGATGATGGTCGGTGAACAACACCGAAAGACAGTACAACCAAAAGAAAATATCTCGCTCGAAAACATACTTAAAAACGATTATCCGGGACTATCTTTCATGAGGCCTTCTCTCCGCGGTAGCTGGGGTAGAAAGAGACTCCGTCTCGGAACGATTGGCTCAAGCACCCCTATGTTATGGTGCTTGAGCGTAGACATGTGATCGTGGTTGACCATGGTTATTTGGCGCCGTCGGATGCTAAGACGTGACGTCATGCTAGATAAGGGCTTTATGCCGAGGCATGTGACCTTCTGTTCAGTGTCCGTGCAGACGATCCCTGATCGTGTGTGCGTGGGATATTGTGAGTTGGCTTGGAAAGCGTTACTCAAGAGAAAGAGAACCACGGAA
Organism: Ectocarpus siliculosus; assembly: GCA_000310025.1. Lineage (NCBI taxonomy): Eukaryota > Phaeophyceae > Ectocarpales > Ectocarpaceae > Ectocarpus > Ectocarpus siliculosus. The sequence goes on from FN649735.1 coordinate 3,267,442, forward strand.
AGCAACAACAACCTGCACCTGTGGTCGGACAAGAGAAGTTCCACACAGCATAAAGGTGATTGATTCTGAAGGAAGGGGTCAAATACCATTACACGCATAGATACGTTCCCTACACCCCCCGGCCGCCCTCCGCCCCCAAGAAAGGGTGCGCTGGCATTGACGATATTTCGCTCCATGGTGCCGTAACTGGAAGCAACAACCCCGACGATACCTCGCTAGTCTGCCTCTTTCCACTGGTGGTTCCGATCTTCTTGTACTCCCCACCGCATATCAATCGCCGTGTTACCCACCGTCGTCATCTTTGGGATGCTCGTCTGTCTGTCCTCGCTGCGCAGGGTGACGAGAGAACGGAAGCTCTTCAGGACACGCTGCGCAACGAAGGATCGATCAACAAGGCCGTCGCGGAAGAGCTGGATATGTTGCTCGTGGTGTGTAAAAAAAGCAGAATGAAAAGAAACGTCCCCACTACTTTCAGCTGCGAGCGAGCCTCGGCAGCTGCCAAACAAGACCCATACAGTAGTACAACGACAAATCTTTTGTCACAAACGCGCACGGTGGGGACCTACCTAGCTCTTTCTTCATTGGGCGGGACCACCGCCAACCAGCCGTTCTCGACAGTGATACTTGGCAGAACCCTCCCTGCGCAAAAATTTGAAACCATGCGCCGCGAAGGGGTGTGTGTGAGCCCAGGATCGGAGGCAAGACCGTACAAGTAGAGGGCAGGTGGTAACTGCGAGCTAAGGTCACATACTTGTGCCCGGCGGCTTCGCGTGTTGTTTAGCGGCTTCTCTTTTGTTTACTCCGGCTCTCCTTGACTGACGCTCTCTCCTGAGACATTCTCTCTCTGTCTCTGCAGGAGGCGATGAATCTGCGGAGGGAGTTTGTCGTTGACACCCTGCCGCCTAGGCCCACCACCGTGATCGTTCCCGTCGACGAGGGGGAAGAGGACAATGATGCTCCCAGCTACCAAGAGGACGGGTAAGCCCGCCGCGGGGTGCTTCACCCGGCGCCCGGCCGCCGCCTTTTGTCAGGAGGTCCGACCCGTACATATCGAGGAGGCATTGAGTCCGCGCTACAACAGAAGCCTACAGCGTCATTTGTTATTTCGATGAGAAAAACGCTGAGTGCCACGAAAGACTCTTTTCACGTCACATTCAAAAGAACTAAAACACTTTCAGCAACCTTTCCCATCAAGCCCACACGTATGCACACCCTTTATTTACTACAACGCAGGAGATCCCTCGAGTCTCCCGTCATAGCACCCGGACAACAGCTCCTGGCGAGAGATGGCGGTGGCAAGGGCGTCGGCAGCGGCGGCGGCGGTGGCGGCCCCCACGACGGCAGCAGGGAGTGGATCCACAGCGGGCGGCTCGCGCACACGGGGATTTTCGTCCGCCCCCCAAGGCCAAAAAGCCGCGGCGGCGGCGGCGGCGGCGGCGGCGGCGGCGGCGGTAGCGGCAACAGAAACCCTCCCTCCTCTCCGCAGGAAAGCAGCAGCGACCAGCAGAGAAACAGCGGCGACAGCAGCAGCAGTGGCAGCCGTTCGGGCCTGCTGGAGGCGGCGGCGGCGGCGGCGGCGGACGCGGCAACGGGTCGCGACGGCGGTGAGGGGGTTGGGGTTGAGGCGGAGGCGGCGGCAGGTGACTACGGGGGTGGCAGCAAGGGCCGGTCCGAAGGGGAGGACGCCTGGTCGTGCTGCGGGAAGCCGGTCTTGAGCGCTGGCCGTGGGTGCGAGCCGCGGGAGCCGCTCGCAACGGTGAGAGACGTCGTGTTTTTTGTAATGTTCGCCAGCCGGAGCGTACGTGGTGTTTGTATTGCGCCGCATCTTTAGAGTCGCAGCTCGACGATGATGCACGGCCGCTCGCGGGGCCCGCTGACCAGGGATATGACAAAGGCGTTGGAGGGTCCGCGGAAAGGAGTGGAACGTTAATTCACCGGCTTTCCAAGTGCCTGTTACGCTTATGGTACATGGGACCACGCCTGAGACCTGGATGTTCCCACTCTCTTCGTGGGAAGCAACCAATCAACAGCAAAATGAAAAACACAAACTCTTGAAAAAAAGAGCCAAGCGGCAACCTTTCGTTCGGTTCCCAGTAATACCGTTGCAGCGAGAGCAACAATAGCGGCTCTGCTTGCAGCGACAGCCCTGGGTCGAAGTGCCAAGCTTAATTTCGTGGCACTCTACTTGCGTGCCTACCACTGCCGCCGCTGCCGTCGGCCCAAGCGGACGCTTGGATACTTACCTTTTCGAACATCGTTACTTTGTTTTTCCGTCGTTGGAGCAAAACAAATAGTGGTTGATTGTGTTCAATAGTCTAGAAGCGGACACCAAACCATTACACTATAATAGTCAGCGCTGCCTAGTAAAATGGTTTGATTTCGGTTTCTATCGTTCGTTTGTGCTGCAACACACCAAGATCATCTCCACGTATGCCGAACAAAATGTTATCGAGTGCCATGCTGGCCTCTCTCGTAACGCTTGCCTCCCACTCTCCCGTTTGCGTCGGGCGTGGGTGCGACAGCCGGAAGACCTGCTCCTTGATACGATCGATCCGAGGTCGAGGTTGGGCCAGCCGTTGGACTTTCGGGACTTCCTCCCCCAGATAGCTTGGTTGGGGCTGTCGCCAGACCCGGGTAAGCTCATTTTTTGTTTCTTGCGCGCCCGCACCGTCCATCTGACATCCACCGTCGAAGTAGCTACATAGCTCGTCTACCCTGTGATAATCAAGGGCGGGGCAACCACGCCCGAAAAGCAACAAAGCACAGTACCTATTCCAGACTAAGCGGCGACGCTTCAGTAGTACTGATTGTCGGGCTGTTGTAATAGACATTCCTACATTGGGCCATGCCGCCTGGCTGGCACCCCTACCCTTCACCCCACAGATGTCCAAGGCCCGCCCCGTCGACTGAATCATTTCCCATTTTCGCCTGGTCGTGAAGAGTGCCTTTCACCCACCGCGGGCGGACTCTTGCCAGAAACAACGCTTGGATGAGCCGATCTCCTCCCCCGTAGAACTTCATCAAAGCGCAAAGCAAAACGTTTGTTTGATTTCTCCATCAATCTCGCGCGGTGTGCCGTGGTCTGGTGCTGATGTTGCCTTGCGTTCACGACGAAACCCTATTCATCAGTGCGCCCTCTGCCCGGAAGCCCGGGCGACGGCACCCTCCGCCCCCACACCGCCCCGGAAAGGCTGACGGACGCTGCCGGGCAGTGGAGCCCTCAAGGGTGGGCAGGAGGGGACGCGAATAGAGAGTACGACCGACGAGCATCTAGGAGTAGAAACGGGGGGCTAGTGGGGGGGGTGTGGGCGAGCGGAGGAAGGAGGAGGCGTGGGCCGGGGGGGGGGTTGGGGGTAGCGCATCCCCCCTCCCTGGACAGCGGCGTCAACACCTGGTGGAAGAACAAAACGCCCCACCAGCGGGGCGGCCGCGGTGGCGGCGGTGGCGGCGGAGGCGGCGGCGCCAACGGAAGGGGTTCGAGGACGGAGGCAGGAGAGGCGCCTCTTCTTCCGAAGCGGCACGCGTTTCTCCGCCGATCCCATCCCACCGCTACGACGGCGACGTACGCGTCGTCTCGCTCGGGCACTACCCGCAACAACGGCGACGCGCGGACGGGCGGCGGCGGGGAAAGCACTTCTACCGCCGCCGCTGCTGCTGCTCGTGCCGCAGCGTCAGCCGCGGGCGTTGATGAGTTTTGGCCAAGGACTCAGATTCTGGGGATGAACGGGGGTAGGTTGCCGACAAGAGTGAGGCAGGTGCCAATCGACAGGCCGCTCACCGCGCCCTGCGGGAAGGTCGGGCGGCGGAGAGTGCGGACACGCGGCGGCAACAAGGGGGGCGCCAACAGACCTTGAGAGAAGAAGGAAGAGCACCTGTCAATCCTTGGTACCATAGACAATGTGGTACATACCATAGACTACATGTACGAGGTTCAGGAAAACTCGGGTGTGGGTCCGATGGTACAGTAGTGCACAGCCCTTACTATTTTAGTCTAAAGTTCGCGAGATAGGCACGCTTAGCTGGTACCACGTAATAGATGTTGCGTGTTATCTACGAACGTGCGAGACAGGCTAGACGTATTTATTTGTGGTCGGTTACGATCCACGAACGATGCGAGGTTCCACAGTAGTATAGGAAATGCGCTTGCTTGTGATAACGGCTAACTAGAACGGTTGTGTCAAAGCAACGGCAGCAAGATGGCGAGCTATTGACTACGTACCGGCCGGTTCGGCGTGCGAAAACGAGTGGTTCTGCGAGACGACGAAGTGAATGTCACCAGACTCAGGACAAACGCATCATTTTCTGCCCTACCCATTTACTACTACTTACTGTAACTAACGTTTCATTTCTCGACTTTTGGTGAGACTTGTGGTGCGCTCTCTCCGACCCGTCTGGCCCTGTCACTACCAAAACTAATTTTACCAGCTCGGCTTGAGGATAGTCCCACGATATAGGCCTGAAATGTACCAACACACACCTCGATGCATGTGTGGCCATCTGATTTTTAGCGCGAGATTCAACCAGTGTGGTGAATGGCGGTACGTACGGAGACAACACGTGATTTCTGGGTGCCAGTTGGACCGGCACGGACATTATTAGGTACTGACCGGAGACCGGACCGGTTTTAATCTGAAAAACAACAACAACAACAACCTCAACAAACGGTACGATACAAGACATATGGGGAGTGGGAGCCCCTAATGGGAAACGCATGACGATCTTTAGGCCACGTAAGGTACCCCACCCCCTTGGACCGATCTTCAAGCTCGAATAATAAAAACACACACAAGATGTACTAGTATCATACACCAAGCGATATATTCCCGTAAAGCTCTCCACGACGGTTTACGGTTGTCATTTTTCGGCACCATCGGTGCTGTTATTATGCGGAGCGTACACAAACAGCAGTAGTTGTCGCTTTGAAAGTCGGTCCATGGATTGGGGTTTGGCATCTTGATGCGACCCTTCCTTATTATTGTTGTCATGATATATGCAAGCACGCACAGACCTCAACCATCGGTGTAGCACAGCCTCACACCTCACACCCGGACGCATAGTTTTCTCGAAGTTATCGCACCCTAATGCCACCACTGCGAGGGAGTGGCGCCATCAGTCGCAGTCTTACGGCCGTGCACAACCTTCAAGTTACAACAGGAGGTGGCAACAACGCAGGAAATGGAAGTGTATGTCAACGGCCCGCCCGTCAAAGACCCGCAGCGCGGTCTGTATCTAGAGCTAACTTGGCGCACGAAAATCCCACCAAAATACGAGCCTTAGACTAGATCCAGCTCTGTTGGATAATCGAATCCGGGCTCCCTTTTCCAGCACCCCCCCGACGAACCGCTCGCTGGTATTGTACTCTCGTGACCACGGGCTGAGAGTCTTTGCTAGATTTTGGCATTTAGCAATTGGCATACGGTTTAATGTGAAGACAACAACAACAACAACAACAACAATTGTTGAATGCCAAAAATGGTTGGATCTGATATATATTTAAGGAATGTAATAAAAACACACAGAAAGACTACATTTTTTTTTTTTCTTAATATATATGACACCACGAAACCATCTCCATCATAGAAAAGAGTCTACATTTTCTACGTTCTTTATTGTTGTGAGGTTCTCCATAGAAACGACAAGTGACGGCTTGTGCATCGTCGGAATGCCAAACAGGCACCGTGCTGGCTGCAGAGACGCCAGACGTCAGCCTGCACCACTGGTTCGCCGCACCTCGCTCTTCGTTCTGGGTGCCCTACGAAGCATGGAAGTGCGACAACGCAGAAGAACCTGCCCGCCGAGTAACGCCGACAAGCTCTAATACTTCTCCTGATAGACGTGAGAGACAGCGTGTCCGGTTCCATCAAAGGGCAGCCACAGCAGCAGCAGTCAACACAAAACAAAATTCACACACTCGTCTTGTTCGACCCTTTGCTGCGTATACGCTTGGAGGGAGGGCTCTCGTCGGGTAAGCCATGCTACCGTACAGCCCAGGAAACCGCGGCGGCGGCGGCGGCGGCGGCGGCAACGACCCCTGCAGCATCATCAAAAGCGTCAGCAGCAGCAAGAGGGGAGGGTGCGGCTGCTGCCGAACGGTGAACCTGGTGAGCCGACGAACCTTTGTGTTTGTCTTCGCGGCTGGGCTTCTCGGAGCCGCGCTCGTGCTCCTCCTCTCGGCCGGCGACCGCGACAGATCCTCTTCGCTCTCGTCGTCGTTGCCGTCGACCTCAGCGACGACTGGCTTCAAGGCAACGATCCCGCCGGGATCGCAGCAGCAGAGCGACCTGCAGGAGCTCCGAGGCGGCGGCGGCGGCGACACCTCCCCATCATCAAACACGGAAACGAGCGGAGGAATAGCGGAAGAGGAGGAGGAGGGAGAGGGGGGCGACAAGCCCAAGATCACGGTGAGACAGGCGGAGGGCCGAGGCGCTGGGGGGGGCAAGGTGTCCGTCTTCGTCTACGACGGCGTGCCCGAGCTGGACCACTCGTGGCTGGTGCCGTGCTACCGACAAGTTCGCGATGGCGTCTCCCCGTGGCAGGACGAGAGAGCGGACATGGCGCAGGACATGGGGGAAATATGGCTGCACCGGTACGCAAACCCCACCCCTCCCTAATACTGCTGTTTGATCCGGCTGGTGGGTGCTTCTTCTGTGCTCACAGATGGGTGTTGTTCCCTACGCGCCAGGGGGGCACACATGTAGCGTTTGCCGTGCCTGCGTTTAATTTTTAACACGTCTGCTGGTGTGGTTAGAAACAACAACACACGCTGCTTGTTGCGGTGCTGGCTCTCGGCATGAACAACACCAGTTCTGTTTGGCAGGTGCACGTTACAATAGATGCGGCGATTACTTTCTAGAGGCGCATCAGGCTCCGGCTGGGAGTATTGCATGTACAGCCGGTTTCCCTCCACTCACTGAAAAGACTCCACCAGATCCCGTTCGACTGTGGGTATATCTCGAATGGGTAGTCTTTCTGTGTGTGTTTTTATTATTCCTTGATGTACAGGCGGCGTAGAGGCACCGCTTGGACAGGGTGAATGAAGTACTGCCCTCCCGGGTTTTTGTCATTTGACCTCTTTTTTTATTTAACTAGTCCACAGAGTGGTGGCTACGGTTTACCAGCAATCCTTTTCAATAGAAAGTAGGAGTTGCGATACTGTACATTCGAGATAAATAATTTTCCATAATCCAGCGATTCTCCCCTCTTGTGGATAACAGGCACCACAAGACAGTTTAGTGGCCATCTTGTGCATCGGACTATATGTTGTGCTTTTCTAATATGATTCTCGAATGAGCGGCCTCCGAACGGTCGTGTGAACAAGAACGTGCTGGTGCTCTATTGGTCGTGGCCCCGATAAAAAGAAGGTCGACGGAATGTTTGCCACACCACCCTCGAATCTCGGACCCAAGACTGCTTGTACCATGGGTACTCTTGTGTTAGGTCTCGCCACCAACCAGTCTCCACCCGGTTGTTTTCTCTCTTGCAACGACCAACACCGAACGATCTTGTTGAGCCTATTACCCAGCGGGGAGATGCCGTATCGCTGTATGCTGCACGGGTAACCGTAGAAGCACAGTATATAGTGCTTTACGCTAACGCTATGGATTCATTACTGATCTATCCCGAACGGACTCTTTTAAGTATATCTGTGGAAGAGATGGAGATGTGTTCTTGTAAGTACGAAAAATAACAAGATACGATTCTCTGTCGAAAATGCTAAGTTTGTAACTTCGGATTGTCTCTCAAGTCTGGTTTGTAAGCACAGGTGTCCAACGGACAGCGGTACTTTGCTGCAACACAAGATACGATCCTCTGTCGAAAATGCAAAGTTTGCAACTTCGGGTAGTCTCTCAAGCCTGGTTTGTAAGCACAGGTATCCAACGGACAGCGGTACTTTGCTGCATGCACGAAATGGGGCGGTGGGTAGCTCGAGTCCCTTACATAACCCCGCTTGTGTACCCCCCGGCTTTGCTGCGGGGAAAGCCCCAACCACACCACGATGGATTGAGGAAAAGCATGCAGTTAGTTGGACCAGCCCGGATGCATTAGAAGGTAATGAGCGGAGACCAGAACGAGTTTTAATGTGAAGCTGACAACAACAATGCAGCAGCCCATGCACGCACCCTTGTCCCCTGCCCCCCTCCCCCGCCCCGGTTCGCCCCCCCCCCCCCAACAACATCAAATGACACTGGCAAGAGAAGGTAGTACAGTACCTGGGATAGTCTGTTCGCCAGAGAATGAGCACCGCGCTGGGTGAGACCGTATGTAGCTACGTGTGGCAGGTCCACGAGAGAGATGTCAAGAATGAGAGCAGCTCGGTGGGTTTCAGGACTGATAGACTCTTTCCCACCCGCTCACCACCACCACCCCCTGTTTTCTCTCTTGCACTTGGTGTTTTAGCGCAATGCTCGCTCACCCGTGGAGAGTAGCCAACCCGGAGGAAGCCGACCTGTTCTACGTGCCCATGTATCCGGTGCTGAGCACGAAGCTGGGCAACAACAGGTCAGAGGTTTTTACTCCTGTATGCGCATTTTGTGGGATTCTAAATGTCTAGGTTGTCTCCTTTTTTCGTGTCTTGTTTGTCATCTCAGGGTACGCGAGAAGTTTCATCCAGCGCACATACAGCAGTAGTCATGCAGGTTTTTCGAAGTAAGCAAACATACTGGATACAGTATAGAACAGGCTAGGTTGGGGTTAGGGTTAGGATTGGTATGCGTGCCCCCAGCCTGGTCTATTTTCGTAATAAACTTACTTTCTTTGCGTAGGCAATCCCGCACATACCTAGGTACCCCCCGCCGAAGTGCCGAACATTTTTTCGGTTATTTTGCTCCTCTTGGGGCGTGCTCAAAGCCCGCTTCGCTCAAGCCGCTTACGGGGGACGACACATGGTGTGCTAATACTAGTCTAGTGTCATAGCGACGAACGTTACACGCATGCTTTGAGCGGGACAGGTGCTGTCGATGCAAACGTATCCGTTGTGTGTGATGATTGCTTTGCTTGAGGGTACTGATATCCTTCCCCGATGTTTTCGCTTTACTCTTTCATGGCAGCTCCGTTTGGAGGGGGAGAGAGCCCCCGCCCTCCCAGTCAGTGTCCGTTTTGTCCCGCTTTCGTTTTCGGAAAGCCCTCAAACGACAAGTATCTAACGCCGCCGTTTCGACACTATCATATCGATCATCCTGGTGTATACTTCGTAGTAATGAAGCTTTGAAAATCCGTCCATGGGGGGGGGGGGGTGTACTCAATAGTCGTGCATGCCGTAGTCGTTTGACCATTGACCTCGCATCCCTACAAAGACGGGACGGAGCACTCCGGGTTCTCACCGGACCAGGCTCTCACATCACCAAGCGCGAAGCACCGTGAGGTATTCGGCGAGTCGCATGAAGGGTGCGCTGCAACCTGCTAAGTGTGTTCGGCATCCGGTCCATGGGGGGGTGTACTCATAGTCGTGCAAGCCGTAGTCGTTTGACCATTGACCTCGCATCCCTACAAAGCCGGGACGGAGCACGCCGGGTTCTCACCGGACCAGGCTCTCACATCATGGACCGGGGGGGGTGATTTTTTTCGTTATGTCACCTACGGTATTTGTCGCGACTCTGCTGTCCACGGTCGAGAGTCTTCGAACCCGCAGACCTTTCCTGATCATAAGCCGTTGTGTAAGTATAGGGGGCGAGACCCCTCCTCCGGGTTGGCATTTTTAGAGTGTAACAACAACAACAACGGTTCCTGTGTAAAGGGTGGTTCTCTGTCTTCTTAATAAATGGTCTGAGGCGGAATACAACAGATCGCCAAGGATGAGGCCGGTGCAAACCCTGACACGGATGGGAAGCTGTGTCTCCATAGTTATTGTATGAAAAATATATTCATAGTAGCACTAAAACTCTTCCCGAACACAAACCTATCTTCGGTGGCAGGTGCGGGGGCAAGACGCACGACGAGCTCATCAACACCTCTGTCGAGTACCTCGCCTTGTCCAGCGTCTACTTCCGCCGCTTCGGCGGCGCCGACCACACGCTTGTGTGCGCTTGGTGGAACTGCAAGTCGGCGCTGGGGCCGAAGCCCCGGATGCTACTGCGCCGCACGGTCGTCGGGATCAACGAGAAGATGCTTGAGTGGACCAGGTGCGCGCGCGGGCGGCGGAGTCTGGCTCTCATTCTGTTTACCGGTGGGGGGGGGGGGGGGATCCTTGATATGAATGCTTTTTGGCTGTTAAACCCAAATGGGGGGGGAGGGGGCTAGAGCTGGGCAGGATATATCCTTGATGTGAGTGCCTCACTCTTATTGGCTGCTACATGTAGCCGCACGATGGTGTGGGGGGGTAAAGCTGGGCGGGGGATCCTTGATATGAACGCCTCACTTTTTTTTCTTTATTGCCTCGAGACTGGTGTGGGGGCCCGACGAGCTGTTTTTTGTCGGTAACCGGGGTTGTAGCGTCACCCACACCTACGTACGGGGCACGCCGTGCGTTGGTTGTTGGATTCCTACAAGTAGAGAGAACGGTTTGGCCAAGTCGATCGGTATTGGAGGAGCCTCGTGGTAATTTACTAACCAATCGCGTTATTGCCCCGCAACGTGTCGCCCCGCAACGACAGGTGGGGGTGCGGGTTGGACAAGATGGTCACCATCCCCTACACGGCGAGCAGCGTCCTCACCACCAGCGAGATGATCGGGGGGCGCGCGGCTGAGGACCGAGATATACCCTTCTTTTTCGTGGGCACGGCCCGGGGTCGCCCGGAGCGCCAAAACTTGGACGTGAGTCATCACATCATCATCGCGAGAAAGGAAGACTCACGCACCGATGTGACGCTAGATATCAGACCCCCAGGGCCGATTTTCTTCAACAAAAGCTCGATTACTCCCACCACGAAGAGGATGCGTTAATCCGACGATATGTTTTTGGAAAAGCGCTTGAACGAAACGAGACACTGTCATTTTCGGTGCCGTCATTTCTTTCTGCTGTGGAGTACTCGAGGGTTGAAAATCGGTCCAGAGGGTGTAATGTCTTACGTCATGCCACCTGCGGTAGGTTCCTCCCGCCCTTCGGGTCTCTTCTGGTTGTATCTGGTCTCGAAATAGGACTGAGGGTAAGTATTAAAGTACGTTCGAAAAATACTGCTGTGTCTTCTCTGATATGCTGATGGAAGAAGACTGGGGGGCGCAACTCAGTCTCGTACGGGCGTTCCAATGTTGCTTTTTGCAGAACAAATATGTGACTATTCTTCTTGTATTTTTCTTGGCGTCTTTTGGACGGTGTGATAGTGAACCTGCCATGATACCCCCGATGCGTTGGTCATATACGCACAGTAATCGTGGTGTCGATATACGAGGGTGGTGTGACAGAGATCCTCGACCCTCTTATATCTCGGAGCCCCCCTCTTGCACCGGAATAAGAGGGTACCCATCCTCGACCCCCTTATATCGGAGCCCCCTCTTGGAATACAAGAGGGTACCCAACTACACGACATGTACAGCAGGACGAGTCCGTGACAACCTGTTTCGGCCCTCCTATACATATAAGAACCCCCTCTTACTCGGCGGTACTCTTATATATCGGAGCCACGACCGTACGTTCGATTCTAACGGATCTTTGCATCGTTGGCGTGCCGAATTTCCTTCAGGTGGTGACGGGCATGGCGGAGGGCAGTGTCATGATGCTCGGCGATCATCAATCGGACTGGGGCATGAACTCGACGCAGTACGCAGCACACATTGCCCGCAGCAGGTGCGACTGCTGCTGCGACTGCTGCTGCTGCTGCTGCTGAAGCGTGGATGTGAAGAACATGCGTATTTTGGTAGAACCCTACTGTAGCCGTGTACTTCTTGTTTGGTGTACACGTGTGGTATTTTTTTTTTTTTTTTACCACTTAGAACGTCAAGAGTCGCGTTGTCTGCGATAGCACGCATTCATTCGACGCCAGCGTATGAAGAATGAAGAGCCTGCAATGGTTTCGCGTTGTGAACACTGCTGTCTTCCGTGCTGTACAGCAGTTCGATCGCCCTCTTGTGTTCTCCTTAACATAAGGTACCTTTTTGTTGTTGTTTGTTCACCGTAATAAGGCCCAGCTATAATATAACTACGCAGCACGGAACACGACATAGCAGCATAAGTAGGTGCCGTATGTGACACAAGATGCCACACCCCCGCAACCGTTTTTCACAAACACGAATACTCCACAGCAGATATAGTGGCGGTGGCTAAAATGGTGGCGATGAAATTGCCTCGTTGAGATCTTTTCGATTGGCTATCGTTTGGTGTTGGCATCCTCTTCGTCGTGGATGGGTGGAGCTTTGGAAATGGGTTTGAGAGGGGTGTGGTATATTGCGTCATGTCACATACGGTACTTTTATTAGATCGAAAGAATGCTGAAATCAGACCGTCGTCGTCTACAACAACAACCTCCACCCACTGTAAAGGCTTCAACACGTCCCCTTGGACTACTATTGTTGAGGTATTTTCTCGAACAGGTAGTAAATCTGTTTCTGCTGCATGATGTGTTTTATCGAGAAGAAGAAGAGGAGACGATTTATCGAACTTGAACTGACGGATGCTTCCGTCGATCGACATCCCCTTCGACTGTGGTGTTATCTCGAACCGGCAATCTGTCTACGTTTGTTTATTTTCTAAAGAACCAAGAAGAAATGTGCTACTTGTAGTGAAACTCGAACCTACGGGTGCTTCGGTCGGTCGATCGAGCAGGTTCTGCTTCTGCCCCAGGGGGGACACGGAATCGAGCCGCCGCATCTTCGACGCCGTTGCCGCGGGCTGTACGCCGATCGTCACGGAGGCTTCGGTCGCCGTCCTGCCGTTCTCCGAGTGAGTGCTTTCTTGACACGGGGGATATCCTGTTGGTGTTTGGGGGGGGGGGGGGGGGGGTGATCCCTGTAACCAAGGCTC
>FN649735.1:3280343-3294317 GCA_000310025.1 Ectocarpus siliculosus
GTGGAGGGGGGGGGGGTCTTCGGTGACCGTCCTCAAGTTCTCCGAGTCAGTTCCCGTCGTTATGGTGTTTGGGACGGGTCGTGACAGGAAAAATGGAAGGTGGTTGACAGTTCGGGGGCACCACCGGGGAGGGGGGGGGGGGGGGTCTTGTGTATCTTTTTTTCTTCAACCTTATCTCTTGGTTTGTTCGCTAATTTTGTCTATTCCGTTCCCTCGGTCGTTTTTTTGCTTTCTCGGGGCGGGTGCGGGGTGCGCCGGTGGCGGCGGCGGCGGCGGCGGCGGCGGCGGCGGCGGCGGCGGCGTCAGGCATGTGCTCAACTACTCGGACTTTGCCGTGGTCGTGGACCCAGACGCCTTCACCACGCGGGAGAGAGTGACGAAGGTCGTTCAAGATGCCCTCTCGAGGTGATGGTCGTGTCCTTCTGGTCTGGTTTCGTTTTTGCTGGTTAAGCTCCTTGGCAAAGGGTAAGTGAGGGGTCCGCGAGAGAAGAATTTGGGGCCCCGCGAAGGGAAATTGGGCGTCCCGTGAATCGTGAATGGGAATTGGGGGTCCCGCGAGTGGGAAACAGGGGTTCCGCGTAATGGGTCGGGGCGTCGTCCACCGTAAAGACGCAGGCACGAACAATCGCAGTGACGAAGTTTGTTTTGACAAGAGGCGCTGCAAACTATTTTGTGATTATTGAAGCCGTCGATTTTTTTGTTGTACCGATCGACCGATGACGACAATGCAGGTCGGAAGCGGAGGTGGAGCAGTTGCGAGAAGGCGGGAGAAGGGGCATCAGCGCCCTCCTGTACGGAGTGACTATGGGCAAGGAGATAGGCGACATGCGGCCCTTCCTCGGCACCGCTACGAAGTTCGTCCGAGCGGTGCGTGCTGAATCTGCGTATGCTTCCCCCCGCCGCCCCCCCGCTTTTTTGTATGGCCTTTGTGTTTGTCTGCGGTAGTAACCGTGATGGTGGTCGAGTAGATCATGTTGTACGGGGTGGAAAACCCTCACTCCGCACACAGGGGATGATCGGACTACGTTGTGTTAACGTTGGCCAAGCACCCCCCGAGGCAGTTACACAATGGTCTCTGGAAGTAAAAGCGCCAGAAAATGCATCAAGTCATTCGCAGCCATCATCCGTATGCCAGGAAGCAAGCACAATATGCCGAACACCCTTAACAGGACGCAGCGCGACCTTTACTAGCCAATCAGCGCTCGGCCCTTTCCCTACTACGAACCAACAATCCAATCAGAGCAGCGTTCCTTTTCCAAAGAAACTGACCAATCAGAGCACCGAAGAAACTAGCCAACCAGCGCGCTGCCCCACGAAACCAACCAATCAGAGCTACGCGCTCGCGGGGGGAGGAGGGACTGAGGGCGAGGGCAGATCGGCAGACATGTGGACCTGCAACCGGTATGATCCCAAGGGCGAGGAGGTCGACGCGGCTCCGCGGACGACTGCGAAGCTACCCCCCCCTGCCGGCGCAACGTGAGAGGATGGCCAGAGTTTATAGCAACAGCAGCGGAGTGTGCTGTAGAGAGGGTATGGGCATGCAGTAGTAGTAGCAGCAGCAGAGTGGGATGATCAGCATGCGGTGTTGCTGTAGCAAGAGCAGAGTGTGCGCCGTGTAGATAGGATGAGATCGCAGCACGTAGATAAATTTAGATGATGCGGGGGTGGCGCAAGTACTCCTGCGCAGAGACCGAACGATTTTTACTGCTGTAGCTGCAACAATCAATCATTTCATGATGAACTACAAGAACAATCGAATTATCCAATTCCCTATTCCGCTTCCCCTCTCGGAAAAAACCATGGCCAACCCCGGATTGCAGGCGACAGTGGCTGGCCGAGACAGAGACAATCGTGAACGAGGAGCGGTCCCTGCTTTTCTGCGCGCCCCCGAACACCGGGTCGCTGCAGTTCAGGATGCTCGCCAAACGGATGCAGGTATGTCCCATGTTGTTCAGGCTGCCGTTTGTGTGTCTTTTTATTGTTAGCATCGACCGCGCTAACCGGCTGACCAATGAAAAGACGTCACTCTCAGTGCGGTTTGACACCGACAAAAGGTCACGATCTGGGACCCCTTGCTGTGTGTGTGTGTGTGTGTGTGTGTGTGTTTTGGTTGTTAGCATCGACCGCGCTGACCGGCTGACCAATGAAAAGACGTCACTCCCAGTGCGGTTTGACACCGACAAAAGGTCACGATCTGGGACCCCTTGCTTTGTGCGTGCGTGTGTGTGTGTGTGTGTGTGTGTGTGTGCGCGTGTGTGTGTGTGCGTGTGTGTGTGTTTGTGTGTGTGTGTGTGTGTGTTTTGGTTGTTACCATCGACCGCGCTAACCGGCTATCCACTGGCAAGACGTCAGTCTCAGTGCGGGATAAGAACACCAACACGCCCGCTAACCACACGGTTCTACCGACGAGCGCGGCGTGCAAGTTTGTACGACAGCAGTGTCCTGCTTTTTTCTCGTAAAACAACAATATGTACCCAGCGTCACTTTTCTTAGCCCTTCCCGTTCTCTCTGTTGACTGCGGACACCGGCTCGGACCCAAAACAGTGAAGCCCAACTCAGAGGGGGGCGTCATCGCCCATCCTTCTGTAGTACTCGCGAGCTAGACCTGGTGGTTTTTTCACCTAAAACGATAGTTGTCGATCGCGAAATAGCGGTGCGGTGTTTGTTCCGTAACGTTGAGTTGTCAAGCTTTTTTCTGCTGGGTGGTATACAATAGTATTGGGTGGGTGTGTGTTTTATTGGATAGTTTTCAGTGTTGGGGACGCAATATGCACACAGCGTATCGCTTTCTTCTCCCAACCCTGCCCGTCTGACACAGACACACCACCGGTTCGTAACCCAAACCCGAAAGAAATAATTGGAAGGGTGGCGTCATTTCTCCATCCTCCCGTAGTACTCACGAGCTAATTTTGGGAGTTTTTTTTTTTTAACAATATGTACACAACACATCACTTTCTTCTCCCAACCCTACCCGCCTGACACCACGGACACACACCGGGTTCGGAACCGAACCCTCAAAATTTCGAAGGGCCTCCCGCACTGGGCGGTGTCCAACGACCGGTCGCTGGTGTTCGACAGAGAAGCCTCGGGGCTCGAGCTGCTGGATGCGACGGACGGGCACCTGATGGAGGAGATCTACCAGGAGAACGGGTCCGGTTGGATCAAGATCGGCCTCGTGCGTGACCCGGTCACCCGGCTGCTTTCGGCCTACCTCGACCTTGCCGACAGGTGGCGAGAGGCGTTGTCGCCGCCGGGGGGGGCGGCGGATGATGCTGCTGCCGGGCAGGTGTGTGTGTGTGTTTTGTTGTTGTTATTATTATTGTTAGCATCGACCGCGTTGACCGGCTGACCAATGAAAAGACGTCAGTTTCAGTGCCGCCGAAAACAGAAAAACCGCTTGTGTGTGTGCTCCTCTGTTTCCCTTCTGGTTGGCTTTAGTGTGCGCATCGACCGCGCTAACCGGCTGACCAATGAAAATACGCCAGTCACGCCTAGAAACGGCACACGCGTCTAAAGGCATGTGTGCGCTATTTATCAATAGGTTCTCGAGAAGTGCTCTTTTTTCGCACACTAGGGAGAACCGGAACATGCTCGAAAGTTCCATTGCCGTTTCGTCATGTTGCTGCATTTGCCTCAACTACTGCTGGAAGTTCACGGCAAATGTATAGTAGAGGTGCGTGAACGCGCCAAGACAACTCTCAACAGGAACCGTTTGCTGCCGACCGCTTACTGAGCCCCACCCCCGCCGCCACCGCAGAGTTCCAACCACGATCGACGGCGGCTACGGCAATCGCCGGACGAGGGGGAGCCTACGGGCGAAGATGATGACCGACATCACCAGCAAGGGGGAAGCAGAGACCATGCACCGCTCACCGGAAGCGAGTGGGACTTGTTCGACGCTATCGTCGACAGGCGAAGGCGGCGGCGGCGACAGCGGGGACCGGGGCCCCGGCAAGAGGAGGAAAACGAGGGAATCGCCTACGAGGGTTTGCACGACAGCGGAGGCGTTTTTGATGGAGAGGGCGGCAGCGGAAGCCGCAACGAAGGAACCGACAACCAAGGGGGCGCTAACGCCGGCGGCGGGAGGGGCGCGGACGGGCGATTACTACAAGGCGAGAGAAGAACCGACGCAGCAGACCAACCCGTCAAGGCTAACAACGACGACGGCCGGGAGGTGTCGCCGGAGCACCACCCGCTACGACACCGCGAAATGGAGGAGGAAGGAGAGAGGCGTTTCTTCTGGCAGGGTCCCGGGGGTTGGGACGGCCCCGGGGCGGCAGGCGAGGACGGCGGCGACAGGTCCGCCGTTGGCGGCGGCGGTGACGGCGACGGCGATGGTGTCGGCGTCCCTACGTTCGTGGAGGTTGTGGAGACCCTCAAGGCGGACGTCTGGGGCGGCCCCGTGGCGTTCCGGCCGGCGGTGAGCCTGTGCGGCCAGCGCAACTCTCCGTTCGACAGCGTCATCCCGTTCGAGAGGCTGCAGGTGTGTGTGTGTGCGTGTGTGCGTTTGTATTTTGCATCGACCGCGCTAACCGGCTGAAAAATGCGTCAGTCTCAGTGCGGTTGAAAACATAAAATGATTCTAAAGACCTCAATCTGGGACCCCGTGACCGCACGTCATTGGGAGTCCACGCTACTCTCTTGATTAAAGACAGATACCGTAGCAGTGTGTGTGTGTGTGTGTGTGATGCTCTGTCTCTCGCTGTCTCTACTTGGAGAATGGCACAACTCCAACATATTACACGATTTCAACGGGACTACTATTGCGGGCCAGACGCTAGTCGACCGACAGCAATGAGGTTCCCCGTAGTATCTCCCTGCAACCTTCAGTAGTCTTCACGGCCTCTTCTGGCTAACCCTTGCACACGAGATCGCGACGTTTACCCTCAAGTAGAGAACAATTGCATACAACAAAAGGGTTCTCAACACCAACCAATCTAAGCCGAACCAACCTAAGCCGTCCTCGGGTTCCTTGCCGAACGAGCACTTGACGGGGCAACTTAAGGTTAATGGAGGGTCGCGTTGCAAGACGATAATGTGTTGCAGAACACGCTCCACCGCTTAAGAACCTCTTGTTTTGCCCGAAGCTCGTTTCTTTCTCCGTCTTTGCGGGGTAACGCAACATGGACTACGTAGTTTGTGGTGCTGGATTATTAACTCAACACCCGTCGCTGCGGTCAATATGTTGGTACTCATAATTTTTCAGAGGTAAGGTGTGACGCGTTCTGCTAGTAAACTTTTCTTTCGCCAATTCGTTCCACAAACAGACAGCGAACCCTCTTTGTTGTTCCCCCACTACCCAACTTCGCGAAATATCCTACAGCCACCTTGCCGTCGCACTGACGACAATGCAGAAATGTGACACCCCACAAACTAATTTTTTGTGAAGAAGTTAAAGTTCGCCTTCATACCCCTGTATGACGACGAAAACAAGTACCCAAACCCTACGACCACAACACGCCGTGGGTGGTGCCGATGCTGCAGAAACGTTACACCCCACCATCCAGCCTCGTGGGCCTACCCTACAATCACAGCACGCCTTGGTGGTGGTGATGATGATGAGGATGATGATGATGATGATGATGGTATAGAAACGTTATACCCCACCAACCAACTTTTGTGAGCCGACCCTGCAACCACATATAATGATGCAGCAGAAGCGTTACATCCCACCACCAACTTTCGTAAATCAACCCTGCAACCACATGATACTATTTATGCGGAATTGTTACATCCCACCAACCAACTTCGTGAACCAATGCTGCAACCACATATAGCAATGCAGCAGAAGTGTTACATCCCACCAACCAGCCTCGTGGGCCTACCCTACAATCACAGCACGCCTTTGGTGGTGGTGATGATGATGATGATGATGATGATGATGATGATGATGATGATGATGTAGAAACGTTATACCCCACCAACCAACTTTTGTGAGCCGACCCTGCAACCACAGACAATGATGCAGCAGAAGTGTTACATCCCACCAACCAGCCTCGTGGGCCTACCCTACACACCACAGCACGTCTTGGTGGTGATGATGATGGTGATGCAGAATGTTACACCCCTTCCAACCAAACCCTACGCGGTGTTGGTGGCCACCGGCTACAATGTGCAGAAAACCTCTACCGAGCTAGTCAAGTCTCTCCCCGGAGACATCTGGGAGGCGTTCGGGAAGTCCGGGTGGGGGCCAGAAGGGCAACACGCCTTCATGGAGTTCGACTACGGCCGGAACGCCCGGCGGCGGCAGGGAGGGCCGGTCGGCGAGGAATCACAACGACCAGAAGGTTCGTTCACGAAAGCACCGTCGCCTTTGCTTGGGGCGGGGGGGGTGGGGGGTGTCCTCATAGCCGTGCATGCCGTAGTCGTTAGACCATTGACCTCGCATCCCTACAAAGCCGGGATGGAGCACGCCGGGTTTCCGCCGGACCAGGCTACCGCATCACCAAACTGATAACGTACATGCACTGGTCGTTTTAGCATGGGGATTGGTTTCAAGTTCACATGCGTCGACGCGTTCGAAACCTGAAATCCAACGTGTGTACCAAGTTCCTAACTGGTGATGCCTTCTGCAGCTTTCCTCCTCTATCTCCTCCTCCTCCTCCTCCTCCTCCTCCTCCTCCTCATTCACCTCCTATCATTTTAGTCTTACTCCGACTCCCACTCCTACTCCTACTCCTACTCCTCCGTTTACTCTGGGTGCGTAGGCAACGACAAGGACGAGCCCTTGCCGCCGCGCGCGCGCGATCTCTTCGACGGGGAGGACCTTTGCGCGTGGGCGGAGTACTACAACGACCTGGAGACCCTAGAGACTGTTGGCAAGATCTACGAGTTGGACTACACCTACTACCGCTGGTACCGGCTTGATCCGTGGAGGGAGAGACTGCAGGCCTGCTTGGCTGCCAAGCGTTGAGGAGAAGCAGCGGTCGCCAGAGAGCGGGCATGTATTTAGTCGCTGGCTGTGTGAGGTTTCGACCCCCTTAGGGGGTGATGGGGTCAGGCTGCCGGTGTGGCGAACACGCGTAAATTGTTTGGTTTTGGTGACGCCGGCGGTGGCGGGGGAGGGGAGGGGGGCGGGGGGCGGGGAGTACTTGTTTTCTTGCCAATTTTGTCTTGTTTTTTTTTTTGCTTCCACGGGTGCCGCGTGTTTGCCGGGTCTCAGGTCGACGCTGCTCAATTGGACACAGATTTTTCGTGCAGCAGCGGTACGGCAGAAGAGCATGTCCGAAGCGCGTTCTTTTTCGTCCGTTCGCGAGGGAGCGAACGTGCGCCCGAACGCACGTACGTATGCATACGTACGCGTCCTGCTTCGGTGTGGATTCTTGTGCACGGCATGTAGGTAAACGGTCGACAGAGCGCAAATCGTCGTGCTTGGTGGGTGTGCGCTACCGTGATGGGTGTGGTCCCGGAGGCGGCTCGCGTGGGACAATGTGCGTCTCGGTTTTGCCGGATCGTGTGTGGACGGCAGGTGGGTGAAGGGGGTCCCGGGAAATCGGGGAAGCTCAAGTTTGAGTGAGCACCGGACCAATTGGAAACGTGCATCGTGTTTTGTAGAGATTTGCCCTTTGGGGCGTTTGTTTTGATGGGACGTTTGTTTTGATGGGACGGGATTGATTGTCGACAACGTCACTGTAAGGAGAAGTTCACACGTGCTGCATGTAGCTGTTCAAACCAGGCAGAAAAAAATTGTATACACTACGAGCCCAGGGAGCTCGATGTTAGGTCTAGGAAGTAACTCTGTCCACGTGTTGTTGGTTACTTAGCAGTGGATTTACGATTTGAAACTTGTTTTTTTGTTTGTTTGTTTTCTTGTCGTCCCATGTGTCGTTGATTTCAGTTGGCTTGCGGACCCTCCGGGTCCATTTTATCCGAGCACATTCTTTGGGATCAGTTAGCCTGTGGCCACGGGCATTGACCGGTCAAGTGCTTGATGAGTACGGACTGATGAGAGGTACTGGGTGGAGATCGGAACGGTTTTTAAGGTGAAAACAACAACTACAACCTATTTCGTTCTGGGCGTCGGTCCTTACGTCTTTCGGTGTATTTCTGGACGCACCGGCCGGGGTCACACAGGAGGAACGGCAGACCACACAGTTAGTTGTATTCTCCGCCTTCTCGTGCGGTGCGTGCCTTGATCTGTATCGCGAGAAGAACTCATTCAGCCTTTCCTTTCCCTCGTCGGTAGGCTTCATAAATAGGACTATGAGTTTCTTTTTCCCCTCAGTCTGGTAAGACCCATAAATCCCAAGATGAGATTTGGAAACTCGAGCACTCCTGTGCCCGCGGATGCGTCAGTACGGACGCTAATCGCCAGCGGATGTAGGAGGGCAGAGCTGTCTAAGTTGTTGCACAAGAGGGCCGCAGGCAGAAATCTGCATCGCCCGATGTCCGTCCTCCGCTGTGTATGGACCTATTGTTAGTCTCGGGCGTATGTGGACAACGCAATCAAATTACAGGTTGTAGCACTCGCACTTTAGAACCTCTATTATAGTGTTGCCCAAGGCTGGGGTTCTTAGTTCCTATCATTGGGTCATGCTACGAAAGGTCGCTATATTGGTTTTAGTGGTACTTAGGAACCTCTATTATAGTGTTGCCCGAGCCTTGTACTCGAAGTTCCTATATAGTTGTGCTACGAATGGTCGCTATATGTTGGTTTTTAGTGTAGGGTTTCCTAACCGAGCTCGCAAGTGGTGCACTAGTGTCTATGTTTGATACGATGTTGAGCATGAAGTTCTTACACTAGCTGCCAAGTCTTCCAAGTGCGGGCGTTGTCTGTGTTCCAATGTTCGCAAGCCCATCTTTGTCTTGGGAGCGATTATTATGCTGAATTCCAGAGCCTCGGCGAAGATCGAGCGTTCGTTGCGTCTTCGAGGCCCCGCGGGCGTTTGAGGCGGGGGCGTGTGAATATTGTTCAGGGTTTGATTGAACACCGATCGTTTAAAGTCTTTTAGTATCAGACAGACCTCTCTCGTGCTGCCGTGATCCTTCCCGGCGGTAGCAACGAACCCCGACCACAGATTGGCTGGGTCAGCAGCACGAGAAACCTGAATAATTTTCTGCACTTTCAATCAGCGCTCACAGCGTTTCTGCCGGGTCGGAGCTAGCTGCTCCAATCCGTGGTCACACAGAATAAGGGGTCCCTCTCCCTACCCACCCCTCTTCTTGCTTGCGGAGCTTGCCTTCGATGTTTAACGCGCGAAGAGTGCAGCTCTCTCGCTCCTCAACGTGTACTCATGCACTGCCGCCTTGGCTTTTTGTTTCGTGGCACAAGCAATAGGTTATCCTGTTGAGCCAGTATTTCGGACCTGGGCGAACCGGCGACGGGGATGACAAGGACCCGTGAAACGCCGGCAAGTGTCGGCAAAACGTCGCAAAAAGAGAAACGACGAAGCGTTGGGGGACTGTGTGTGGTTTCTTACCGTGCACGCATCGGACTTCACGGAAGAAAGGCATACCTCGCATTTCCCACAGACCGTCAAGCACACCAGACCCTAAACCACCGCGGTTACCGCTTCAGGAAAGGGTGCATGCTAGCTATGCATAGTGCGATAGCATCACAACGCCACCTACCTACCCCACCGCACGCCCTTGGCCACTTGTTTCGCATCATCTAAAGGCAAAAATAAACCAAAAGAAGACACGTGAAGTACATTCGGCGAGTAGGTGCTGTAGAGCAGAGTGCGAGACTTGGAAAAACGTGTCGTTTGTGCCCGCCCCCCCACCGCTCGTAGTGTACCCCACAAGAACTGGAGAAGGATGAGAATGTGACTGGGTCTGGTGCAGGTGACTCGAACATGCGTGCACACGAACCAACACGAGGATGCTACATCCGCACGTCCCTCCAGCCAGCGCTCTTCCTTTTTTATGTGTCCTCCCCAAACCAGAAAAAAATGCGAAGTGTGGGTACAACAACATGATCTACCCCCATGTGGACATCCCCACAAAGGGTACAATCTCCCCAAAGTCTGTCGGCGACGACTCCCTCTCTTCGCGCACATCCCAACAAATATGCTGTCTTGTACGTACATGATTACCTTGTGCCTAGACTAGTTCACCTATGTAATCCGTGTGCACTGGTACACCACGACGCTGGATTGTGTCCACAACGAACCGCTGTCAAAAGCCGGACGGTTCCTTTCCGCGAACCTGCCCGCAAGTCAACGGCATCTATCTCCGGCGCTTGCAGGTGGCAAACGACGACACCAGTCTCTGTGGCATTGTCGCCGAGAAAAACGAGCACCTACAAATACTTGGGGTTTTCACGCGGTTTTCCCTTGTTCAACCGCGCGTTGTAGGGATGCGAGGCCAATGGGCTAACGACTACGGCATACAAGTACCGGTATGCGTTTACATGATGAGTACCCCCCCCGTCCAACCACAACAACAGTAACAACAATAACAACGCGTCAACGGTCGGCGACTGAGCACCGCTGGCGACCAACGTTAGGGTAGAATGGCTCCGATGCCCAGCGAGTAGGACCCCCTTTGCATGAAGTTTCGGTGTCCAGCGGTATCGAAAGTGACGTCCCACGACCCGCCTCCTCCCTCGTTCTCCTGATTGGCGCGGCGCGTTTATTCGTTTGTGTGTGACACAAGTCATCATGTACTTCAAAGTCAGCAAGAGGGCTTCCTCGTGAATATTCGATACTCTCAAGGTAACTTCCGAAGGTGCGCCCACGTCGTCCGCGGCTATTGGCCGTGATCCAATGTGAGCGGCTGATATATGTCGGACGCACGAAGGATCGTGAAGAAATAGACATCTCCTCACTTTTTTCATGGTCTCGAAGGGATTGTGCCACGGTGAGGATTGAATGGCACGTGCCGAAGATACTTGTTATTGTCGTACAACCGACGTTTACCGTATTACACCACGGATTAGTTAGGCGATCTTGTTTTCCCAGACGCGCATCACACCGGCGGTGGAATTTTTGTTCCCGTACCTTGGACGCATGCACACCACACTCGCCCGATGCACCGTTCCTTCCCATCCTCTACACACGGCGGCACGCCTCTTTGCACCATTTGCGCGAAACGCCGTACATACCATCAGCTTTTGTTCGACGCTACCCTCCGTCCAACATGCTCAACTCACCGCCGCATCAACCCGAAAACGATGGACGATGGGCACCGCCACTAAATGCGCGCATTTGGCACGAATTTGACGTGCGTATGGTGTACAACTCTATGCGGACAGCAGTATCTAGTTGCGACACTAGGCGCCGCAGCCCCGCAGAAACGGGGCGTAGACAGGTCATCCTCACGGTGTGGGTGATTTCTCCACAGCGCCCTAGTGTACAGATCGAGCACCCTCCTGTGCCGGCGAAAACCCGGCAAACCGCTCCATCCCGGTAGCATTGCAGGGATGCGAGGTCTACGGTCTACCGACCACGGCATGCGTTGACACGAGTACGCCTCCGCGCCCGAGCCCGTCCCCCAAAAGCACACACACCTCAAACGCTTTCACCCAAAGAAAACCCATTGCCTCACACGTTTCCTAACATCAAGCCATGTACGGTGGTCCATAGACGATGTGATGTCTGTCCTTTTTACAACACCGGCTTCACCACGGCGGTTTCCCGGAACCGCGTTGTTTCGTCGCACCCTACCCCCTGATGGTGTCCACCCACCGACCCACCCTACCTAAAGGACGGCAATTTGACGAATATGCTCGACAGGCTGTCTGCGCAGCCTTGCCCAACCTCCGCAGCCGCGTGTCGACCACACCGATTGTCAACTCTCTGCACAAGGACGTGAGGGCAAAAAGGTGTAGTCCATTTTTTGTACCCACCTGTGCCTGAGCGTAGCTTTCGGCCGACGCCAGCACGACACGCTCGAGACGACCCTTCCCCTCCCTCAAGGAAAAACGCCTCCAAGCCATGGTCACGGAAGGTATGTCCAAGTCGTCCAGCGCAAACGCGTTCCACCCCCTGATGTCGAACAGTTTGGTTTTGGGGGAGCACAGGTTGCTATGAGCCCTTCTGTGATCTGCTTGTAGACGTGGTAGCTGTTGCTTGATTGTGCTGCGAGTACGATTAAGGCAAGGTGGCTGAGAGAAACTGATGCCAATCTTACACTTACACATTAGTGCGGTTGCTCCACAACCAACAAGATGTAAAAACCGACCGAACGTGCAACGAAACTCTCATTTGATGAAACGTTTTACTTTACCAAGACAGCTCTTTTCTGCATGGCAAGCCTCTTGATTGTGGGGCAATGGGGCTAGGAGAATCCGTCTTGGGGGGGGGGGGGGGGGTCACTCGCACAATGACATGACCACTTGAGCTATTTGATGGTGCTGGCTGGTAGCTCATACTTGTAAGGTTATTGCGTAGGCCTCCAAGACATTGAACCTTTAGTTCCTACCCTAAACCCACTGTTAGCCATGTCTCGTGACGTTTTTCCTGCCTATCGTGGGGTTATCGTGCAAGTTTCGTGAACACCGGCCAAGTCGGCCCCGTTTTCCGTACTCTGCCCCTTCATCAATAAAACGAGTCTACACGACTGAGTTCCAACGGGCAACACAATGTTAAGTGAAGGAAGCGAAACGCATGATGATCGGCAAGTCGGGTGGACCCACGCTGATGGTTGCGAGGGCAAGGCCGCTCAAGCGTGATAGACAGCAAGCTTTACACGGTGGTAGTAAGATTGCTTTTGATCTCCCCATCCGGCGACGCGCAGGCGACCAGATTGAGACCGGACATTGTCTCGACCATGTTGAACATGTTGTTCGAGATTTATTTGGAAATGGCGTCCGACCACGTCCGGCAAAGAACCCTTCGTATTTTCCCTCCCCGATATACCGAAGAGGCAGAGTATCTTCGCATCCATCCTCTACACGTGGCTACTACTATAGTCATAGGCATCCCATCCCTACAACTGAGGATGAATACGAAAGAAAATCTGCCTATTCGGTGCGTCGGGGAGCGAGCTTCCGAAGCACTCGTTGCAGGATCTGGTCGGACGTCATTTCCTTCTCCCGAACTACGTGTTCAACATGGCCGAGACAACGTCCGGTCTCAATCCGATTGCTTGCGCGCCGCCGTATGTGGGGTCACCGACGACAAGTATATACGCGCTTGTCAAACATGTCAACATAATCCACTACTCCGGTTTATTTCGGGCCGATTGCCCCCTCCTCGTTGTCGAAGGTTTACTAGACTACAGATAGCGCCCGCAGGTAGTAACTTGGCCGTTAAGAACTTGACAGTTTCAGAACTTGACAGTTTCAGAACTTGACAGTTTCAGAACTTGACAGTTAAGAACTTGCTTGGCAGTTAAGAACTTGACAGTTTAAGAACTTGACAGTTTAAGAACTTGACAGTTTAAGAACTTGGCAGTTTAAGAACTTGGCAGTTAAGAACTTGACAGTTTAAGAACTTGGCAGTTTAAGAACTTGACAGTTTAAGAACTTGGCAGTTAAGAACTTGCTTGGCAGTTAAGAACTTGACAGTTTAAGAACTTGACAGTTTAAGAACTTGGCAGTTTAAGAACTTGGCAGTTAAGAACTTCATGCTAAACATTACGTCGAACATAAGAACTTGAGCACCATTTGCGAGCCCGGGTAAGAACCCCTGCACTAAAACCAATACACATCCTGTAGTGGAAAGTTGTAACCTAACCCTATGAACTAAGAACCCCAGCCTCGCCCAAAAAATATTATTGAGATTCTAAAGTGCGGGCGCTGAACATTAACTACCACACATATCTCATATACTCAGAGTACTTGTTTGCTTAAGGGAACTGAAGTTTTCTTAGCAAGATGTGAACAAGCAAACAATGGCGCAATTCAAAGCCATGCCCAATCTACAACGAGCTATCGGAACTGCATGGTGAAATTAAGAGAATTGTATTGCTGTCAGGATAAAGTACTGGAAGACATGAAGCAAGATATCCGACTTTGAAAGTAGGAGAATGCTCAAGGAAGTCAAGGCGGAAGTGAAGAACCGTTCTTTACTTCCGCCTATACTTCCTTTA